>CM034003.1:2133375-2211026 GCA_019603395.1 Cyrtorhinus lividipennis | reverse complement strand
CATTTGCGCCCACAATCAGCACCGCCAGGTTTTTTAGTTTTTCCTAACATATCCAACCACCGCTTCACACTCGAGTGCCAACCTCAAGTTCTTCTCATTTGTGTACACATTGAGCCCTCATCAGAAGCCGTATTTGCCCTTTCAATAGGAATGGTAAGTTTGCTTTTGATCATCAAGTTTCATATATATACGAAACTCCACGCATCAACAACCAAGAATGTTTTTTTCGCTTTTAGACCATTAAAAGATTGTGTGATTAATTTACCCAAGAACGTATTTAGTAGGAAAAAACAAAGCAAACTCGTTCACATGGGTTGGTTATTCCTCGGACCAGAAGCATGGAGACTCATTCCAATGACTCAGTGTCCAAAGTTTAGTGGAAAATGATAACCCACACGTCCTCGTACCAGTAATATCGAAACCCCACTTTTGAAATAGTTAGATAGATACCCATTTTGACTCATAACCTCTTCCGGTGGGCGCCAATCGTTCCGAGACCCATCTCATGGATTCAGCGTCAAAAATTTAGTCGAAAATGATACCCCACACGCCTGGATCATCGCCTCTGGATCCACTAAGGCCAGAAGCGGGTCCCTGACCAAAGTTTCACATTTTCAGAAATTTTTCTACAACCAACATCGTTAACGGCGGACAGACATTTGCTTACTACGATCTAGACCACTTCAAAACGCCCAGAAAAAATATTGGGCAGAAATCAGAGAAATTGACTTTTTTGCATAAAAACATAAGTTGATTATTCAAGGAATAACCAACCAAAACTATGAATCGTTTTTACCCATTTAACGCACCTACATTAATTTTGGAAAAAATCATGACAAAGTATTATTTTTTGACAAATTACTACAACGAATAAATAAATAAATATGGATATGGTGATATTCATAGAAGAATGCGATTTTTGATTATCTTAGTTGCGAATACGAAGATCAAACACAAACCCACCTAGGAGGGAAATGAACTGTATCTACGTTTTGCTCCCTTCCATTGAAGTGGGGATTGGTAGGTAGCGATTAAACCTTGGTTTCAGTGTGTTTACGAGCTCGGTAATTCGTCGGCTCAGCAGAAGGCGCTGAAGGGTGAGATGACTGTATTTATATGCAGATTAAGGCTCATAATTGTGAAGTCCCCCTTCGCTCTAGCTTTCCTGACCATTCCCGACAAGAGGCTTCCTTTCTCTGGTTATGGAAACCCATTCAAGTATCCCCTCACTTCTCCGGAAAACGACCGACTTTTTCCCGATCCCACATCTACCAAGCACAGTCTCTCTCGAATTTTTCTCGCACCCCTGAACGATCACGAACATGAAAAGGGTCAGGAAGTTCACCCCGCCCAGTTTCAAAAGGCATGAAAAAATGGAAGGTCTTCAGCAGAGATACATCCAAATTAATAAGATCATTTAGTGGAAGTGTATAAGTACTTCCTAGTCATCATGAGGATGTCAAAATTTTACTATACCAATACCTAACGACGATGTTCTCAATGGGGCAGCTCGAACGACTGACTTATAGGAGTGAAGGCCTAATTTGCACACAACTCTTGTGTTATCCCTGAGGAAATTTGAAGGATTCCCATTGACCCTTTGAACGGTACGGTGGAAATTTTCAGAGCCCGACGAAGCCTGAACATAATTTTCTTGGTGAATGCTGTTTCACTGGATGACTTCACGTTCTTCCTAGTTAAACATTTTACCAAATGGGCTCAAAGGCGAACTATTTTTGCGTATTTCCAAGAAATCAAATGATTGCTAAAGAAGTTAGGTCAAGGCCCATACTTTAGGAAGCTATAGCTCACAAACTACGACATTCCGTTTTTCATCACACACTATCGTTATTGGATTTCCACTAAATAGAGACGGTTTCATTAGTGCAACTCCGCCCTCGATTCGTGAGCATCAAACATTATTGTTATTTTGGACAAAGGTGCGTGCACATTGAATCATGTTGCACTGTAGTAGAAGGTATATCAGGATGAATGTATTTATCACAGAGAGCTCTCAATTCATGGCCAAATGCGGCAATCCAGATTATATCTACCTGATCAACTGGAGAGCCTCCAAATATTACCTTTCTAAAAACAGAAATTGGCGAACCTACGTGAGTCGTGGAAACATCGTCGTACACAAATGTATGAAAACATGGGATCATCAAAAAAATTCAAATTATATACCGCAAAGGCTTTGAGGAAGACGAGGCATTGCACAATGCCGTCGATTGGTTCTCCCGAAAGCGCAAACGAACCAGCAAGGTACTTGGCTTTGGAAGACACGATGGTCACAGCTCCACCCTTGGCCGGACTCTGCATGATGAGTGCGTGGAAATTCAAACGTTATCGCCTACATACTGTGAACACATTTTTCAGCGTCATTTCTATTGTGCAAGGACTCGGGGGCAAATTTTAATGGTTCAGAACCATGGCTCCTGGGGCTCCTGGATGCTAAGGAGGTAATGATATGGGGGGAACCAGGGTACTAATTGTAATTACATACATGAGAATCGCAACTAAACATCAGGTGAAGGTTGATGATCAAAAATGTACAGCCTAAGCCTTGCAAAACCACGAATTTGGTCATGTACTTTCACTTTGAAATGTCGCGTTCTCCGATGATATTACGTTCCTCAGTTGGTTTAATATACTTTGATATGTTATTGGAAAGGTTATGAAATAAAATGATAATAAATAAGTGAGATCAAAGTTAGCAAAAATTCCGAAATTTCAAAACATTTGTTCGTTGGCCTCATTCTTCTATCAATTCTCTCTTTTGAACTAATATGAACAAGCAAAGGGGATACAAAAAATTATAGATCTTTCTAACAGTATACTCTCTAGCACAATGGGCCACTAGGTCTAAGTGTGGGGGGCGGGCACGATGATGACGTCCCCTCTACCCATGTGTAATTAATATGGTATACTCTAATTGAAGAAAATGCGAAAAAAAGGCGATACGATTTAAAGCACAAGAAACTATCGTAAATAACTCGGGGACATAAGCCTGAGAGGCAATTTTTGACAAAAATTGCTAATAGCGGATTCAGGAATCAATACGAGATACCTCTGACGTAATACCCTGGGCATATCACAAATTGATCCGTTGAGTTAGAAATATCAGTAGGAAAAAATAGCAAAATACGTCAAGTGAAAGACTTCATCAGCGAATGGTTTCAAATCTCTTTCAACTTTGAGGTAATTAACATGAAATGATATAAATGTTGAGGCCACAACCCAATCAAAGAACTGATTTTACATATATTGGTTTCGCTAAAAAGAAAAAAAAATAGTAGCTCTCCACTGAGTACGATCTGTATGAGATACAGATCGTTCACTAACTCGACGAAAATCATCCAAATTTGGGTACGATAGCCAGCTAGTGGATTGGATTCTGTTCTTATCCCTCGTAACAGCAATAATAAGTAACAATTTGCATTCCAGTGAAATAAAAATAGTTCAATGCGTTGGGAGAGATCGGATTTTCGGGGA
The DNA here is from genome assembly GCA_019603395.1 of Cyrtorhinus lividipennis. NCBI lineage: Eukaryota > Metazoa > Arthropoda > Insecta > Hemiptera > Miridae > Cyrtorhinus > Cyrtorhinus lividipennis. The sequence goes on along the minus strand of CM034003.1, from coordinate 2,207,531 downwards.
GATGAGGCCAAACAATAAGAAGAAACCAAATAAGAAAATGGCTCACAGGAAAAAATTAATAAATAAAAATATTTAAAAAATACGGTATGTATTAAGAAAAGTTCTATCAGAAAATACAATTAAATTAACAAGCAACTTAAAAAAAATTGTGAAGGATAATATTTCTTCAATGGCACTGAGGAGCATGGAGCCAGAGGGTATCAGAATGCTCGAGCACCTCGGCCAGCAGACTATTCAACAGTGGGAATCTCTTCACCCACAAAACTATCATATTTTGAGTAGCAATATGCTGGTATACCATAACCATTGGAAAATTACTTCGATCCCCCTGATCTCGGGATTAGGATGTTCCAGTAATTTCTCCCGTTATCTCAATTTCAAACAATGACCACGGGTTTAGGGCGGTAATCGAACTTTGGTAATGAGATTTTCGAGGGGAAATTCAAAACTAACATACGACCGAATCATATAATTATTTCCCGTATGCTTCATCGCGTTTACCGTCCAAGGGTTTTCGAAGGACATTACTTTCCAGGTGGGGTCAAATGATATTGGCCTAATTTTCATGATAAGTAGCGAAACTATCATCAATATTCAATATCCCTCATCACAATCTGTGACATCAAATGAACATTGTATGTTAATTTCATCAGTCAATGAATTAGCAAACATTTCATTTTCTCGAATAAAAATTGATCTAAGCTACGAGGAATAAGATACAGTGTGCACTGTGCCATGAAGAGCCTTATGAAAGGAAAGATACAACAAGCCAATTACAATTAGCAAGGCTCGACTCGCGAATGCAAGAACCACGATTTTATGAATTATTCATGGTTCGCAAGAAACTTTTCTTTGATACATCCAACCATAGCAGCGCAAGGTGCTCGAGCAGTAATGAGCGGATTGTAACTTTTCCCAGAGAAAAAGGAAAGACATTACAACAATTCTGTGTCCCGTTTACCATGATGCTCAGTTATGAGGGATATTTCAGAAAGGCACAAGTCACACTGGGTTCACACAATATTAGAAAGCACTGATGATTGTCAACATCGGGGAGAAACACGATGAGTCGCGGTCACACGCCGCTCTAGCGCCTACGGGGTGTAAGAGTTTGCAACCAGCAGGACACCACGGAGCGGACTGGAGGAGAGAACAGTCGGGGGTGGCGTTCTTGGGGTGGAATCCGACGGAACCCGAGTAAAACCGAGAGGCCGATCGGGAAAGACTTTCAGCATGCATCCCCCGCGGCCACAGAATGGAAGAGGAAGAGGAAAGTAGGAATTAACGCAACTGATAGTAAATTATAGGACTACTTATCAAAAAGAACCAAGTTCACTGAGACAACTCGCGTTTCAAATTTTCGTTTTCCGAAGTGCGTATTGATTCAATATTCAGCTACTTCCCGGGGTCAAACTAAAATTTCCTGACAGCCAACTTCTCGATTTTCATCCGTAAATCAGACGCAAGTATACGTACTGCATTGTTGTTGGAAATCTCTACAATTGAATAGTTGTACAAACCTGTACAACTTAAAGCCAGTACAAGTTGAATAATTTGGCCCACAGGAGTGGACATAACTTTTCCACTGTGCGATAATCGGTCTGGGACCCATCTCAGTCTACTAAACGTCTAGTTGAAGTAATGGTCTCTGAAAATTCGACAACTCATTTCGCCCATACCCTGCCTCCATTAACGGCTACCGGACCATTCGAATTTCGAAACAAAGAATTTGATCCGGCAAGGATTTTTATTATCCAATTTTATTATCCAATTGATACAAATACAAGGGTGTACGTTTCCAAAGAGAATAATAAAGTTAGAATCAGATCTGAGACATCCGACTGAGCAACCGACTTACCTACTATAGGCCGAAACTTCCTTCTAACACATACCCACCCACCCCACCCAATAAAAGAAGGTAAAAAGTGAGGGCTTACACCCAAGAAGAGCCTTGGCAGCAGACTCGAGTTACTTCCCAGGAAAAAGCTGTTTTCGTTAAAATATTTTACCAGAACGATTTCGTAAACCACAAGAGTATTACGAATGAGTGTGTGGTGCTGACAAGGAAATCGTACGAGACAATAAACGACTTGTTACCCATCTCGAGAAAATGCTCAGGCTGCTTGGGCATTCCTCGCTTATTTTCCCATTTCGTCGCTGAGCAAATGTCTTCAGGTGCATTAGCAACTCATTCCGTTTGAGTAAACCATATGAGAGCCTCATTATTTAAGCAGTTAGCGGGTAGACTGACTAGAAGAAGGAATACAAATTGTAAAGTATAACCCAGCGCACAATAATATAAAGTGGGTTGATTGGGAAGCTTGTTGGCATGAAGTGTCAAGCATACTCGTAGTTTAGCAAAAGCATCGGGACGGCGATGACTTTTAGATGGAAATGTAGGAGGCTTTTTACTAATTTGTACGTATTTAATGTTGGGTTCAACGAAGGTGATAAGCGAGATGAAATAACATTTTGATACGAATTGCCGATTTTCGTACAACAGCGACGATAAGTATTAAACTTTCATGGTTCGTACGCCCTCATGAGATGCAAAATACAACTAAGTAAAAAATGGTGAATCTCGTTCGAATCTTAAGACCATTTCTTTGGAAATAAAAGTGTAGATGGTGCTCTTCAATGAGATTGAACGGCAATGTGCTCGAAAGGCAGCTGAACTCCAGGGACGAATTCAGTTCCGTAAATGGATTTCCGGTAATGTAATGTACTCCGATTGACGGCCTGTTTCAGGACTCAGTCGGAATTTACTCAGAACGAGGAAAAGATCTCATCCTTTTACCAAATATGGGGAAGGATGACCAGATAGTGAGGAGGGGACTCGCGGATTAGTTTAGGGAATGAAGCTACTGCAAAGGGAATATGATGAAAACTGAATTGGAGGGCTGAGTTGATTCGGTTTCTCTCAAAGCTCTTCTCTCAAAGTGTTTTTTGAGTATCTACCCAAGCAAATGTCATTATGGGATTACAATGCACGATCAATCAACTTACATACGTTGGTACTGAACAGAAGGGGTTCGTTCTACCAATAACGTCAGAATCCGCACACAAAAAATGGTTATCGGGCCCGAGGATGTCAAATCCTTCCATTCATAACATTATACAAAAAATTACAAAATTACAGATGTAACTACACGGAGGCGATCTTCAAAGTGTAGAAGTGGATCTTAAAGCTGCAACATGTAATAGACGAGCATCAAAGTGAGAACATTTCAAGCTCCTTATTAGAACGTAACGCATTAATAACTAGGAGCCTGGATTAGGAAACGTGCTCGCTATAAGTTTATGTGTTGATATGTTGATGGAATAAGGAACCGTGTCAAGTTTATGGCAAGAACACAATCTCGAGTATACGGAACACTGCTGCAAGTAAATTACATTTACAGAGAACATGATTAGAAAATTGAGAAGAAATTGTGGAGTTTTAAATTTCTGATGTCTCCTCTCCCCCATCTACTGAAATTGGAGACTCTTAGAGAGGTGATCTTCTCAGTAAACAAGCGTTGATATGTTCAAAAAAGGCAGTTCTCCAGTCGAGAGGTTATAACCCGTTGTTGTATTGGCTATTACAGGAATTATAACTGATTTCAAAGTGCAGGAGTGGGAGTGGGAGGGTGGAGGTGGAAGAGGGGTTACAAAAGGAACAATCGTGCCAAAACCAAAAGAAGAAATAGCTGCGCGAGTAAATATAGGGTTGAAGCCAGTAGCTCCTACACACCCGGCACAAGCAGACCTAACATCAGCCGACCAAAATGGTGAGTTTTCCCATCCAAGTGTGCTCGCAGCCCCAACCACTCGGTTCAACCTATGATCTCTTTTCAAACAATTTTATTTCGCGGGATCAAAAAAGTGAAAACGAAGGAAGTGCACGTAAGAAATGTGGGGTGAAACACGTGGTTAAATGTAAACAACGGTACTAAGTCGACAAACACAGCCTCTGGAGATACCTATACCACATAGAGATGACCAACACCAGCTACGCGATGGTCATATCCTGTTTCTTCGAATCGTAAGTCCTGACGTGAATTGATGCAACAATATCCTGATCATGTGAACAACAAAGAGTATAGAAAACTGTAACATAATTTGTGTGCACCTACCTAATGCAGCTATGCGGCTCGGTCGAAAAAGTTCAATGGGCTCGAATCGGACCAGTAAATCGAAATCGCGAATACACCTCGTTCCGTTCGTATTGCAGTATCATTGGATTAGCAATATCTTGGAAGGACGCGTGGAAAATGGAACTGATTAAGTAATTTGGAATAACTTTGACGAAGAACACACACACACTGGGCGAAACCACAATAAATTGGATAACATCTTGAAGTGGTTGTGCATGAGCTGGAGGGACGCGCAGTACACCCGAGTTGTTCTACACATCCGTTCCTGTGATCTGATCATAGATAATGATAGCTCAACCGAATTGTTGAAGCATTATTATTTAAATAAACATACTATCGTGGAAGTGTAAACCACAACTTTAAGGAACACGTTAATTTATATTTTGTACAATAGTTGAGACCCTGGTGATTTCAAAACCTATTTTTATCTTAGGCCGGGTACACACGTTGAGGATTTCCCGAGAGAAATTCCTCTTAGGAAAACCTCAGAGGCGGCCGGAGCCGGATGGAGCATCCACACGACGCACTAGGTCTTTTGAGGAAACTGTGTAGTTGGTGTAGCTATGGCCCTCGTGACGGATGATGACGTGCAACCGGAACCCCGGCCTCAGGCGGCCTTTCCAAAAATCTGGCAATTCTTACACACGGGTTGGTTATTCCTCGAATGGGGGAAACAATGGGTGTGGCGGGTCCCAGACCCATTCCAATCTATTCAGGGTCCAAAATTTAGTGGAATATGATACCCCACACGCCTAGGCACCAGAAATCCTGACACATAAAAAATGGGTGGATACATACCCATTTTGACCCATGACTTCTTCCAGTGGGTGCCAATCGTTCTGGGACCCATTTAATTGGATTCAGCGTCCAAAAATTAGTGGAAAACTATACCCCACACGCCTAGGTACGAGAAATCCGGAAAACACATATACAAAATGAGTAATATAATACCCTATTTGACCCATAACTTCTTCCAGTGGGTGCCAATCGTTCTGGGACCCATTTTACTGGATTCAGCGTCCAAAAGTTAGTGGAAAACTATACCCCACACTCCTAGGTAGCAGAAATCCCATCATTGTAATCACTGGGATAGGGATTTTGAAGATCTGTCCGAGTATCTCCTTTCAAACGATCGTGATCACTTTATCCTTGCTGGGGACTTTAACGTTAGGGTGGCGGAGGAACAAGAGCTTAGCGAAATGACATCAGGTGAACTGACAAACTTTTCGCCCACACGGTGTTCAATGGACAAGGTCATTAATGGGCGAGGAAAGAAATTATTGGACATGCTGGCGGACAGAGGGCTGGTTATTCTCAATGGACGCTCAAGGAATGATTCATCTGGCCACTACACATACGTATCCCATCAGGGCTCCTCAGTGGCCGATTTGGTATGTGTACCTGTGGATTATTTGCGCTGTGTCGAGGATTCCTGGGTCTAGGGTGAAATATTCTCTGATCATTTGCCAATTGTTATGTCGCTCCCATACAAGCGTAATGGCTCTGTCAGTGCGCTACCCCCTCGCATGAAATGGATTCCAAGTCAGAAAGATAAATACAATAAAAAACTGACATCGTTCCTACAAGGCAGATTAACGCGCGAAGAATCTTTGGACTTGATTTCACAGGAAATTGTGGAAGCTATCAGGGCGTGCGCTCCGCAAAACCCCAGAGCGAAAACAGTGAAGAAAAGCCCCTGGTTTGACTGGGACTGCAAAAGCGCCAGGACTAGGTCGATGAGTCTGCTGAGGCTGCTCAGGAAGAATAACTCCTCGGACGTCAGGAATGAATACCTCGTTGCAAACATGGAATACAGGAAGCTAATTTATAGTAGATCGTCTAGATCGCCTAGATCGCCCAAAATCTCGAAAATCCATTTTTCAAAAAACACATTTTGACCCCTACCCTCCCCAAATTTGGTCCGATCGGGCTGAAAAGTTTCGAGGACCCGTCTCGGCCGGGAACAGACCCCTGACCCAAATTTCAGATTTTTAGAAATTTTTCTACTACCAAAAACGGCGCAGACGATGGACGGCGTACGGCGGACGGACATTGACCTTTTTTGATCAGGACAGCATGAAACGTCCAGAAAAAATTTTTGAGCCGAATCGGAGAGGTTGACCATTATCATGAACAAGGAATAACCAACCAAAATTGGAAAGGCCTGGCGGCCTGTACAGTCCGCCTCAACTGAAGGCCTCGACCGGTCCACACGGTCCAGTCGGCCGGAGAGGTTGGCCTGAACGGGAAATCCTCAACGTGTGTACCATAGTTTCCACCCTTCCTTCATGGTAGGGATGTTATTCATGAAAATGTTAGGTCTACGACCAATTATCAGGATAGTGAACAATTTAAAGCGTATCACTGAAATCCACAATGAAAACCTATAATAATGTCAATATATTAAAATAAAAATGTTCAATTTTTCTAGACGTACTTACTTGATTATAATAGATTTTTATTATATAAATTCAACGTTTCAAAATAAGTATTTTAGAATCTGGTTTTAACAGAGAATAAGGTAGATGGAGGTTTTAATGCAGAATAAGGTAGGTATGTAGTGGAGGGGATAAGTTGTCAGTGAAAGACAATGATATTGATAAAGAAAACGTAATGGAACAAGCAGGAAAAATAGAAAAAATGAGCAATGAGGAAAAATAGAAAAAATACCCGTTTGTTCTTCTTGTATATTCTTCATACAATTCAAGTGGTTTGAATTTTATCTACCGAACAGATACGGGCGTAATACGCCGTATAATATTATTTTGTGCGGAAAATGTAGGCAATCAGGAGGAAGATCAATCATATTCTTTTGAAATAGCTCTACGTTGAACAACCTTTGAAGATATAAAAACAACTTCCAAGCAGAAGGGTACACCATTGTCGATCCTGACCTCACATTTTTATTGAGGGATTGTAAGGGTTGAGGGGGTGTAATTCAGATAAATGCTGAAAAGCTCAATCTCCCGTTTGCTCACAGTACACCATTACTACATTACTACACTAAGTGTGAACAATCACATCTTCTAGACCGCAAATCACAATCCTCACAAGGTTTATATATACATATATAATAGTCGAGTTTATACTCAGCTTGATATGAAATGTTGGAATTCTAAACAAAGATCTCTCGCTACGACCTCGCTACGATTCTCTCACCAAGAAGATGCATCTACGTGGATGTCCCCCACTTCTACACGAACTTCCTTACGTTGCCTGATCCACACAAGAAATTCAACAATTACCCGGAATATTACGAGAAGAGGAAGAAGAATGAGAACGGAGGACGAAAAATTGCGGATCAAGCTGCAGTGCTCTTGTCGAAACGGAAACAATGAAATGGTCTCGATGGCTGGGAGAAGAAGAATGACGTGATTACGGAACAGTCTCGGTAATTTATTACAAGAGTTATCTACATACTGGAATTCATAGAGGTTCGAAAAAGAGGCGACGGGACTGAAAGAAGTATCCCCACTTTTGGGGATGATCTCAAATCTATATTGAGAGGGCATCGGTTCAATTCACCATCGGGTAACAGGATGAAAGAATATTGACAAATTTAATCAATGTTGGAGGAGCACGACTCCATTCCACCTGAGACAGATTCGATTTACTTCCGATTTTCCTAGAATGGGGCACGACCAAAGCGAGAAACACCAACTACTGACCAATGGGTATACGCAACAGGAAGCCTAATTAAAGAACGCCATACCTTATGCCCAATAGCACTTGACAAATTATCCGTGGCGCCCGAATGACTCAGCAAATAGCCACAAACATTTGCTAATTTACACTGCAAACGTGTGTGGGCCTCACACATCCATAATACTTCAAAATCCTCAACGAAGAGAATCCAAAGGTGTACTGTATCATATGATTGCACTTTATATGATCAAATTAATTTTCTTACGTGTAATTTGAACACGAGGACTTTTGTATGGTGCTATCGTTTCGTAATAGAGTATTTTTACAACATTCTGGATCGTCTCATGAACTAGCTACCTACGAATACACTACATTTTGGCGACGAGGATGGGATAACGTTAATGGTGATTCCGATAGCTACTGTTCATGCCATCTACGAGACAAAAACGGCGATCTTTGCTGAATCGTGAGTCTTTGTTTGATTGTTTGGCATTTTCTAACATTACCGATATGCCAGATGATGGTGAAGCTGCATCGGCTAACGCCGAAACATCAACTAGTGTACTTCAACGAATTGCTAGATTTCAGTTTCCCACCTATAGCAAAGATGAACCTTGGAAGTACTACATTCGTCGATTCACCCTTGAAATAACGCTACAAGGTTTTGACACTGACGCTACTGCCAAACATCGCCGTAATTTGCTCCTGAAATGCGTTGGTCCGGAATTTTATCGTCTAGCTTCCGATCATTTTGAGCCAAAGGATCTGCTAGAGGTTTCTTTCGACGATCTGGTTCGATTTTTTAACAGCTATCACGCACCTACGATCAGTTACTTGCAGGAACGCATAACATTTGGCAAGTGTCATCGTAGATCTGATCAGACCATTGAGCAGTATGCAACAGAACTTCGATCGCTAGCAGTAGAATGTAAATTTGGTGCTTCGCTGGATGAACGCCTGCGTGATCAATTTTTAATTGGTTTGAATAATCCGGCGATGCTACAGAATTTGTTAACCGAGCATTCTGATGTCAACGTCAAATTGGCTGACATCGAGAAATCTGCTTTGATTTTTGAGGCTGCTCAGCATCAACGTGATTCGATCATCAAAACAACAAATAGTCAGCGTTATCCACCACCGACCGACGACGCATCAAGTTCCAACATCAACAAAGTGAATCAACAGAAGCAGAAAAATGGCAAAAACACCGTTAACAAGCCTCCTGCTCCAAAATCACCTGCTGTTGTCATGCTGAATCCAAAAGAGGATTGTCTTCGTTGTGGGGACAAGAGACATGAATCTGCTGATAAATGTCCCGCCCTCAATTCAACATGTAGGGTGTGCAAATTCAATGGCCACTGGGATTCTGCGTGTTTTAAATCTGAACGAGTTCGTGTGCTGAAAAACAACAACTACAGCAACTACAGAGGTGGTAAGCAGAAACCAAAACCTGTATCAAATGTGTTTTCCAATGTACGGTATTTCTGCAGTCAAACCAGCATCTGACACAGTTTTTGCAATCCACGTCCAACTCAACGATTTTTGGCTGGGACATGGAATACGACACCGCTGCATATCGATCGATCATCAACAAATCGGAAAATGGCTGAGGTAATCATGATACCAAAACCTGTTAGTAATGCCGAAGAGCTTACTTCCTACAGGCCAATATCACTGCTCCCAGTAATGTCTAAATTATTCGAGAAACTTCTCTACAAGAGACTCATATCGGTAGAAGAGAGAGATAAGTTGATACCGGACCATCAATTTGGATTTCGCACGCAGCATTCGACAATTGATCAAGTTCACAGGCTTGTCAATACAATTGAACAAGCCCTTGAGGAGAAAAAAGTATGCTCCACCATCTTTCTCGATGTAACCCAAGCGTTCGACAAAGTGTGGCATGAAGGATTAAAGCATAAGCTCTCCCAAGTGCTACCTAAGAAACTCTCTGAAATTCTAGATTCATACCTCACAGACAGGTTCTTTAGAATTAAACAAGAAAACGCTTATTCTCAGTTAAAACCTATCAAGGCAGGAGTACCCCAGGGAAGTGCCTTGGGTCCTTTGCTCTACTTACTGTATACTGCCGACTTGCCTGTACTGGAGCACAATCTAACAGCCACGTTTGCGGATGATACAGCTATCCTGGCTGTCGGAAAATATACTAACGAATCTATTGATAAACTAAATCACTCTATCTCCAAAATACAAAGATGGACAGCGAAGTGGAGAATTCGAATAAATGAGTCAAGGTCGGTACACGTAGACTTCACAAATCTCAAGACTGTCTATGTTCCAACATTTCTCAACGGTAAAATCATCCCATACGCTAATGAAGCGAAATACCTGGGGATGACGCTAGATGCCAAGCTAAGATGGAAAACGCACGCGAAGAAAAAGCGCGAGGAGCTCGACATAAAATTTCGAAAGCTGTACTGGCTCATGGGTCGGTACTCAACTCTTCCGTTAGAGAGTAAAGTTATGCTTTATAGACAGGTCCTCAAGCCATCGTGGACTAATGGCTGCCAACAATGGGGTTGTGCCGCAAAGAGCAACAATAATATCGTACAAAGATTCGAAAACAAAGTACTTAGGGCAATCGTAAAAGCGCCTTGGTACATCAGGAACGACAACATCCATCAAGACCTTGGGGTAGAAAACGTTCAATCCGAAATACACCGAATTGCTGCAGCCCATCAAGAAAGGCTACAAAGGCATGTTAACAACGAAGCCGTCCATCTACTCGATGTTTCCAGCTGAACGAGAAGACTTAAAAGGACCAAGCCGCACGAGCTAGTGAAGTGAATGTGAAAAACAAGCAAATGAGCCCCAAGTGACTAAACTTAACAAGACATGCTCACGTTTGCATGATTTGTATAGAATTATTTAAGCATGTGCCCATGCAAACAGAATAATATCACTCATTAGCTTTGTTTTGGGGAGCACATAAGGATGGCAGCAGCCAAGGCAGCAAAGACAACAGCAGCCCTGAATCGACTAATGTCAAACATTCAATGACCGTGTAAGAGACAACTATTAATGTCAGTTGTACACTCCATCCTGCTATATGGGGCAGAAGTGTGGGCGGACGCTCTGAATGTCAAATGCCACCAAAAACGGATGCTCACGGTGCAAAGAAGAGGGGCGCTTCGCATAGTGAGCGCCTATAAGACAGTATCAGAACCAGCCGTGCTCCTCTTAGCGGGAGTGATACCAATACATCTGCTTGCAAGGGAGAGGAAAAGGATGTACGAGCGAAGGGAAGCGGAGCCACGGCCTCAATTAGCCAAACAAGAGCGGGAACACACACTCGACTCCTGGCAGGAAATCTGGGAGACAGAAGCAAGAGGAAGATGGACGGCTCGACTGGTGCCCAATATACGTCCCTGGCTAGAGAGGAAACACGGTGAAGTTAACTATCATATAACGCAGTTCCTCTCGGGTCACGGGATGTTCTATCAGTATCTCCATAGGATGCGTATTGTGGAATCTCCAGGATGCCTACATTGCACCAACGAAGAGGACAGCGCTCAACACACATTATTCGAATGCGAGAGAGAGCGATGGCAAATTGCAAGGGAGCTAGAAATGACCAGCCCTCCCACACCCGAGTATATGATGACCAGGATGCTCGAAAGCCAGTCAAAGTGGAATGCCGTGGCAGGGTACATCCGGAACATCCTGGAAGGCAAGCTTGTCGAGGAAAGGGCCCGGCAACGGGAACTTCAGGCAAACGGGACCAGATTTTCCTCACCTTCCTCCGAAAAAAAAAAATAAATAAAAATAAATAATAATATCAGACGCAGATATCCATCTTTACTTTCTGCAAAAACAAATTCATAACGTTTTTTTTTTTTTTTTTTTTTTTAAACGGGGGAGTAATGTATTGTATCATATGATTGCACTTCATATGATATAATTAATTTTCTTACGTGTAATTTGAACAAGAGGACTTTTGTATGGTGCTATCGTTTCGTAGTACAGTATTTTTACAACATTCTGGATCGTCTCATGAACTAGCTACCTACGTATACACTACAAAAGGTCTACCTACATTATTAAAAGATCCACAAGGCTTCCAACCAACACTTCAAACAATTTGATAGGGTGGGGATGCGTCAATCTCCGAGTGGAGTGACCTTCCACTGGACTGGCTGCACGCTGAGCTGAGGGCAACGCCGAACAGGTTCAGGGCAAACCATATCTTTATGGAGATGAGCACCATATGAAAGGGGCCCAACCCTTAAAAAAAGGGGCCAATCCTTATCATTGCAGAAAGTAAAATGGCTTGAAAAGTGATTAAACGGTATGAAAACCGTGAAACATTAATACCGGCTTTTCTTAAAATTTATTTTGGCGAAATTACGCCCTTCATTGATCAATAACAATTGAAATTATAAATGGTCTTTCCTTCACACAGAGTATCCGTGGGTTTTATTATTATCATTAATAGTTTTCGAAACATGTAATGAAGGGTAACCAATGACTGTATACTATCCCCAGTGATGTTTCTTTCGAATACTTCTTGAATTTAATGTTTGAAATGGCATTAGACGAGTGACATTTGTCCGGAAGCCTGTGAGGGATTGAATGGCAATTGTCCATTCCTAGCACGGACCGATTTCAGGATGCGATCAAACTAACACATACCGATGTGTGGGCGTTATCAAAATACCCGTAGTCGACGTGATCAATCCTACACAAAACACTAACGTCGAGCAAGCAGCAAGAGTGAAAACATCTTCTGAGGTGGCTCAAGCAGGGGAAACACTTGGGCTTGGTAAAGACGATGGTGTGACAGAGGTGAAGGCGGTTGTACGTGCTGAGAGGTTCAGATGGGAAAAGGGGTGAATATAGCAGATAAGCACCTCATAACCTCAAACAATCTCCCCACGCCTCATCGTCTCAATCATAACCTCGTCTGTGGCTTGGATCGAACGTACTTATCGCGTCGAGAGCCAAGAGGGCTTGTTTTCATCCCACTTAACTACTAAATATTAAGCACATTACATAATTAAACACAAATATAGTGTATTCTGCGGCCAATCGTAACAACAACATTTGGGGATCCTTGGGATTTTTAAATTTCAAAATAAGAAAACAGGAGAGGTTTGACTGAAAGAATCAAAATTCTTGGATTATAATTTAAGAGGGCAAAAAGTAAACATTGACTAATAATTTCTTCCTTTTCTTATCGCAGGAGGATCTCAATAAAGACCAACTTCAGCGTGAGTATAATTGTTACAGTATATGTGTGAACTAACAACCAACAGATCAGAAATATCGATATGTTGCACGGACGGTGGAAGGACTTCAATGTACCGGTTATTGATTGGCCTGAAAATTTCAGATGCCTCAAAAAAAAAGCCTACATTTGGCGGTAGAATAACAACAAATTTTGATATTTGACTACCCGTATAAATGAGAAGGTACTAGCGTCACACTAGGAACAAAAATATTCTCAATTCAACTCGGCAATCTTTCAAATTTATTCCAGTGCTCAAGAGGGCGTTCGATGCATTCGCCCAAGGAAAAGGTTACATCGAGGTTTCGATGGTGGGCATGATCCTGCAAATGTTGGGGCACGAGGTCCCTGACTCCCGCCTGCAGGAAATCGTCGCGGAAGTCGACGCCGACGGTAATATCAGCTCTCATTTTAAACCATTTATATGTGTCAAATACTAAAAATTTTTCATGATCATTTAACATATCAACCCTCGAATCTGAGACGACCCATCTCAAACGCTTCGGGGAGAAAACATTTAGTTTTTAGTTTAGATACCTCTCAACATGACTCCACTAGTTCAAGTTTAATTTCAACCTCTGGAACTTAAAATAATAACCCAAACGAGTAAATCCGTGAATTTAGTGGTTTTATGGGTTGCATCGCATTGACTCAGTGATTCCGCTAGAAAATAAACTTCCAAATGAATGATGGATGTAGCCTATTGAAATAAGATAAATAATTTTCTGGCGTTACCGTCTCCACGATACATCAAGTGTTTTTACTAGAATTCCAGAATTTCCGAATTCAGTGGCAGCAAATTTTATCAACCAAACATTTAGATTCGACGATGTTTCGGTTACTGCGAGTTATGCATAACAAAATGAAATACTTTTATCATGAACTTTATGACAATTGGACAAAAGCTGATGTATTTGCTGCATTTGCCGATCACCTCGCAAATATATTTACGCCGCATCCTGCTTCTCCGAGTGAAGAACCACTTCTAAATATTCCAGAAGTAGAATCACTGGTTGAAATACTTCCTGTCAGGATACCAGAGGTCGTCCGGACAATCAAACACGAAATTAACTCAAAAAACGCTGCAAATTCTTTCACAGGGGCTGGTTATTCCTCGGACCAGGCGCATGGAGACTCATTTCAATCGATTCCTCTTCCAAATTTTAGTGGAAAACGCCTTGGTACCAGGAATCTCAAAAACCCACATTCGAAATAGGTAGATACCCATCTTGACCCATAACCTCTTCCAGTGGGCACCAATCGTCCTGGGACCCGTCCCATTGAATTCAGCACCCAACATTTAGTCGAAAATAATACCCCACACGCCTCGATCGCCGAAACTCTCAAAAATCCTTTTTTTTAACACGTTCTGGGCTGAATCGGAGAGATTTTATTTTTGCATGAAAACATAGGGTGATTATTCAAGAAATAACAAACCAAAAGGCAGCCTGGTTACGATCTCAAAACCGGGACTCAAGCATCTTTCTAAAGAAGTTGTAGCCAAACTCACCCAGGTCATCAATTCAGCCATATCGCTTCGCTATGTTCCACAGTTATAAAAAATTGCTGAGTTAATAATTATCACTAAACAACAAGCAAACCAACGGATCAGCTAACACCGTACAGGCCAATCTCGCTGCTGTCTATGTTGTCCAAGACGTTTGAAAAACTCATCAGCAGACGATTGCCGTCATAGAGGGAGGCAAGCTGATCCCGAACCACCAGTTCGGGCTTCGACAGCAGCAATACACAATAGGCCAAGTGCATAGAATTGTAATCATCATCAAAGAAGTGCTAAAACAAAAGAGGGTATGCTCAGTCATCCTTCTAGATGTATCACAAGCTTTTGATAAAGTGTACGAAGAAAGAGCGCAGTTGTGCGGCTGTACCGCTCCAACCAATCTGAAGATCATTCAGAGATACTAGAAATCTGTGCTTGGTACTTCCGAAACGATGCTCTACACCGCGAACTTAAAGTGGACAATGTCGACGACGTCATCAAGCGGAGGGCCACGGCTCATTTTGTATGACTCAGATACCACGTAAACGGAAAAGCTGCGAAAGTGCATTGACGTACAGTGACTAACTCGGCGACTAAAGCACCGGAAATCACATGAAATAGTGTAGGCAGTGAATGTGACGAAGTTCATAGGAACATGGGACAATGTTATGTATCTTTTGTCTTAATAAACAGTTGTAGTAATGTAGGTCAGCGCAATAGTGATAATGAGACTACTCAGCGCTATATAACCGTCAAGAATAAAAATGAACGTTATAATTCTATTTTATAATTTTGAGTGAGTTCTCCCTGTATACCGTGATGACGCGTGCTCATTTTTTTCTTTAATGGCAACATGACCACTTAAAAAATTTCATTTTAAAATATTTGATGCTCCTTATTTCTCTTTCAAGCACACAATTTTATTTTGGCGACTAAATGTAACGTGTAACCGCCGCAGTCACAGTTTCGATTTAATCGATATCGGGGCCTCGTTGAGTGTTGGGTGATAAGAGAAGTTTTAAAAATGAAACGCGGATCGTTAACACCTGACGCACGAGGTAAAGGAATCATGATGGGTTCACAGCGCAAAAACCCATCAGTCGTAAGGAATGTTGCCTATAGATAGAGGCAAGCGTGAGAAAATCTGGCGTTTATGAGATTAGTCATTAGTATCATTACTGCAACTTCAAATTTCTTATTGAAACTTTCCCTTTAACGAACTAGATATAGTTTATTATAAATATGAATTAACTAAATATTACAATCACATCGCCAGGTTCCGGACAACTCGAGTTCGAAGAGTTCTGTGCCTTGGCTGCTGGCTTCCTCACAGAAGACGAGGCCCAAGATGCGGAGGCCATGCAACAAGAACTTCGGGAGGCTTTCCGGCTCTACGATAAGGAAGGTGAGCTCTCGTCATTGAAATTTGTCTCTTATAAGACCAACAATTTCGCTCGATGCTACTATGAACATTTCTTCTATTTCGATGGTATTGCAGGAAACGGTTACATCACTACTGACGTCTTGAGAGAAATCCTAAAAGAACTCGATGATAAAATCACCTCTGCAGAACTTGACATGATGATCGCCGAAATTGACTCTGATGGTTCTGGGACTGTTGACTTCGATGGTATGTAGCGAAAAAATTCAAAAACTTGTTGATGTGTAATCGCATTCATCACGATCATCAACAAGTAGGTCTTGAAAGGAGGGTATACCAACTGTTCACTCTTTCCAGCAACAACATGTCTTAAACAAATTGCTCGTTGATCAAATACCATACAAAGGAATATCCAAATTATAATAGGCAGGAAAGTAGACGAAAGAACAATAGACCTGAAAAATAATTCCATTACTACCAACTGGGAACATCATAGCGGAGGAGGGTACTTCCCTTTAAATTATGGGTTCACCAAATCATCTTCGCACACTGAAATGCATTACGAAACATTTGCAGAATTCATGGAGGTCATGACCGGTGGAGACGATTAAGAGCAGTGATCGAAGCAATCAATCTTCAACCATGGGATTCCAAGATGATGTTCTCACGAGCAGATCAAAGCCCGAGCGAGTGTTTCAAGACAATGAACAACTGAAGGCATACAGTGTCCTCAAATACAGACGTCCTCATTAAAATCGTGTATTTATGAATAAAAAATACATTTGTATTAATTTTCTTTATATATGATATCTTTTTGTTCAACTGGTCGCATGGGTGTTGATGTATTCATAGGGTATTGGGAAATTGAAAACAAACTGGATATCATGGACTCTCGAGGTCGGGGAATTTAAATCACGATGATAGCCAACTTTGGGGGAATTACTCTTATTTTTTTATTTTATTTATGCTGATTATAAAGGATACTAAGACGTTAAAAAAAAAAAAAAAAAAAAAAAAAAAAACCTTTATGATATGATTATGGGAAAAGAAAACATGACCCACGTTTATTCACAATAGAATCAATTGTTGAAAATTCTTCCACAATTGTTTATTATACCATAAAGCAAGAGGAAGGAAAGCGCTTTCCGACTCTAGCTGATCCTCAAAACTCTTCAGTCCGATCAGCCTATATTTGGCGGGGGTATGGGTCAAAAAACTCGAATTTCGGAACTTTTCGGGAACTAAGTATTCTCCACTGAATTTCGGATGTTGAATCGTCAAAAAAAATAGAAAAATTATGGTACTTGTTCTAATGGAATTTTTCAAGTCCAACAATGAATTCATGTAACCTACCAAGAAGGCCCTTGATAATGTTATTGTACTGTATATAATAAACGAAAGAAGAGAATACGGTGTACGTAAAGGCAAAATCTTTCTATCTTGCAGAAACCGAACGGCACCCTCCTTCGTTTTCACAGCGTCATACAAAGACAGGAAATTCATTTTTAACGGGAACTGACGGTTTCGGCCACGAACTTAAACACAACTGACCTCCGATATCGATAGGCAAGATGACTCCAAAAACTTGTATGACCTCTGATATCAACAATGAAGGAAAGAGTGTCATTTTAGAAGCGGCGGAACGATAACGGAAAATGGTAACTAGTGGAAGGGAATAGCGTACGATTGTGTTTTTGGTGTTCTATGGCTTGCACAAGGTGTGCAATGGGTGCTTTTGCTGAAACTCATTGAACGAAGGGAGAGATACAAATTATTGAAGTAAATACTCACTAAACTTAGTGCATTGAAGTTATATAACAGCGCACGTTGTGCACCAGCAAGCGTCAGGGAAAAATAGGGGCTTCTCCAGTTTTGGCTAAATATTATCCAAGGAAGATTTCATTCCTTTCAGAACATCTCAGATTGGATTCCCACGAGGAGTTTTGCACAACGTTTTGGGCTTCTGTGAATGTTAGCTATTCAGAAAGGTTCAGGAAGGTTCCAACAAGTGTTGGAAACCTGGAAGAGCTCCATAGCTTACTTTGATATAGTACTACAAGTCAATGTCAGGTTGACACCAAACTGCTCCATAGCTTATTTTTAGATTATTGGTAGGTACATACCTACTTAAAGTCACATGACAACCACTAAAATTGTACCCGTTTTCTCAAACCACATCGAAATATACACCAAGGGTGAGAACTATATATCATTTTTGATTCATGCAAATTCGCCATTGGCTCTCACATCTTCCGACAAACATTTCTGTCAAGGGGGAGTCTGTGTTTGGATGGGAGGAATGATTACTGCCATACTTGAAGCACAAGAGCTTCCTCATAACCTCGAGAACGTTACAGTAATTTCCTGAAAACTGAAAACAACCGTTTCAGCATCATGGTTAATTTAATGAGGGAGGACGTTGAGGCCAAAATCTGAACCAAGTTATGAGTAACTAGGGAATTACATTTGCGCTTGCGCAGAGTGTACAGTTGATTTAATATAATGAAACTGATAAGGGACTATCTAAAGCTTATCGTTTCGGAAAGCGAACTATGCTTAGCATGACCAGAATTTATCATCTGGTTTTCACCAAAACCGCTTGGGACAGCTGTAAATCATTTAATAGAAGAATATCTTCAAGTGGTCAAATGTGTCAACCGATATCTTCAATCGAACAAGCTTAAGAGAAACGGCGACGTCATTTGTGATTGACAACTCGCACTTATCACGGCTGTTATCACCAGGGGAATGATTCGACCCGACTATCATGTGGTTCAATTCAGAATCCCGTCAAAAGTTACTCAGATTAAGGGCAAAAAGCCGGACAAGCTTCTTGTTCGGACTTTCAATTTGTAATAACTCAGCTGTGTTGTATTGCAAGAGATACACAGCGAACATCATCAAACCAGGTAAACAAGAGTGCAGAGGGTTGAATGTCAGACGATGTTATTCAGGCAGCAAACGTCCGGAGAGTAAGAACAAGACTCACGGTAAACGAAGTGTAATAAACTAATATACTGTGCCGAGAGGTACTTACCAAATGTAATACAGTGTTCACAACTTCCCGGTTAGTGACTTGTCCCACTTCGACAAGACCGATGAGAACGGCAAATTTGAGCTTATCGTTCATAGCCATTCTCACGACTTCCTCAGGCCGCTTGATGTCGGAGAGCGGGGGTGTGACTTCCGCCTCTCCCATCTTGCTGTGTAAATACCTAGATTCGGGTTCGGGTACCCGGTCCGCTAACGAATTCCCGTCAAATATAATAGATTAACATGAAGGATACCTGTCCCGAGACACACCGAAGTCAAAGCATAGGTAAATGTTGAAACCACTGCCTTATGCACGAACCGCCATGTTGAGCTCCTATCATTAGTAGGTAACTCTTGTCACAAATCGCTATTATTATGTCAAAACCATTTTCTACAAAATGACGAATTGGGTTTTCACGAGATTATAATCCCGCGCACAATTTTTTAAACCTTAAACCCATTAAAGCACTTAACTAAAAACAACTTTAAGAAAGTCAGGTAAAAAAAGCCACAATCCTGTGGTGTTGTACGTTGAGTGTTTGTTGATGAAATGTATCAATTTCTGCGTTTATAAGAATAATGTTTGCATGCAGGTTATTTTATTATAATTGGAAAATTAGAATATCAACGAATTAAAAATCCAAGGTAAACACTATAGAATGGTATTGTCTGTAACAGCTTCTGAAGTAACAGGTTTCCCAGTCACTGCTCGTTAATTATTAACGCGTGTGTTTCTTCCATTGCTTACTCTATTAGCCCATATAGACCTAACATATAATACATATAATGAGACTACCTGACTTCTGCTGTTTGATAGAATTCTATCAAAGTCTTCAATAATTGTGGAATTTACTGTAAACCTGTTGGGATATTTCTTTGACTCTTGTTGATGTTCTTGTGTTAGAGTCTTAACCATATATAAATAAAGTAACTTTTTAATATTGTAAGAAGAATACGAGAATGAGAACGACCAAGTTGTGGTAGGAACTACCTACTCCTGTAGTCACCACACACACACACACACACACACACATGAGTCTACCTTTTCCTTCCGACCTTGATAGAACGGTTCAGCCTGGAAAGGAGCTGTTATTGCGAACGATAACGAACCAGCTTACCACCCGCGCGGCGGTGACTTTTTGACGACTCTCGGTTTCAAGAAGTTTGTTGTTGATGTCGAGTGCACATCACACCACCGATTAGATCAATCCCCCGTTGTTCAGTTTCTATTCCTTCGCGTTAGATTCCAATTTGAACCTAATAGCAGAGCAAGTGGATCTTGAAAAGTATTATTGTTTGTGAATCTCTTGGGATTGCGGGCATACTCCTTTGACTCAGTTCAGTTCATTTGCCGAGCACTAATGGCTGTTGAAGTGGAGAAAAACAAGGTAAATGCACATTCCTTTTTTTGTTAGAGAAATTGTTGTGTATAAATATAAATTAGCCTGAATAAAATCATTACGTTCACCTTTAAAATTGTTCTCCTTTTAAGCTCCTAATATCGCGTTTGGCTAGTTGGATCAAAGGTTTCATTGTTCTGTGTCTCAGCTTATTTAGTGATAACATTAGCTCATAACGACGGATGAGTCAACTATGGTTAACTTGATTCGGCCGGCTTGAAAGAAAAAAAAAAACTATTCCGTTTTACGAACGCGATGTCCAGATATTTACCATGCTCATGCATAATCTTTTAGAATTATGATGTATTTTCAATTTTTCTGAATGCGTAGGTATTAATATAATCTACTCTCTTAGACGGAATAAAAATTTGAAATTATTCCCTATTACCACAAGAGGTACTTATCGGTGTGTTCGACTTTGTGGTCTATCAGAAGATGCCTTTTTTCCTTAGCAAGAAACAAGGAAGGATGCTAATAACAGGTCGATGAGCTTAAATTATGTCAGGGGTGAAATCACTGCCGCTTGTATTGTCATTATACCTTTACGATTTTTGGTTTTTCTCCTTTTTTCTGTGTTTAATAACCTAATTAACTCTCCTCAATTTAATTACCCACTTACCATCAATTTGTAATGGAAGCTCAATGAGAGAATAGTGTGGCGAGGTGGCGTGGTTTCCTACAGACGTGACTGATGGAATTTACGGATGTCCCTATTTTTGCCAGCAGTCAGCGCTTTCGCTTAAATGCAGCTCTGGAGCCCCATCTGACCAACAAACTTATCCAAACCGAGAATTTTTCAACTGTAACTACTCGCAAACTGGTAGTTGGTTTTAAGAGAAGATAGTGAATGATATAAATACAGACGTTTTAAATGAGTCAATGAAATAAGAAAAAAGCTGATATTCCGATCCTTCTAGTCATTACTGTTGACAGGAGAAGAAATTTGAAAGATGACGCACAATATGAGCCGTTAGATGACCATCTGTTGGTGCACGTAAGTAGTGATAATTCATTTTTGTAATGTTTTTATAACTTTTGTTCCTTTCCCAGCAGGTCGAAAATGGCATTCGCAATTTGAAACTCTCTGGACATGTCGGCTTTGATACTCTTCCTGACCAACTCGTCAACAAGTCCGTGCAAAATGGATTCTTATTCAACATATTGTGTATCGGTAGGTTTTCCCATAAACTATTTCAATTGTTTTTTTTTTTTTAATTGCATTCAAAATTTCAAGTATTTGAAGTACGCATTTGCTATTGCAATTAAAAATTGAAGTATTTGAAGTGTGCATTTAAAATTTTAGTCTTTAGATTCATTGCACTCTGCTCAGTAATAATTTGAATTGCAATTTTAAATCGTTTGTGGGCAAATAACACTTCAAGCCTTCGTTTGTGACAAGCGCGTCACTCTTTCTCGTTTTTTGGGTGATTTTTTCAAATTCTGTCGTCGTGATTAAAATTAACAAGTTTGTAGTTTATTGATTCACCGCCTTCGTTCTTCCGACTCCGTTTTCCCAAAGGGCAACGAGGAACATGCCAAATCCACGTTGACATTTAGACGACCCTTCCATAATTCTCCCACATTCAACTCTTTATTTCTGTCTTCTTCTCGTTACTAGATTGAACCATAGCTCGTTGTTCATTTTACAGATTTTCAAAGTTGGGTATGCTAATCACCTGCTCAATGTTGACTGTATCTCCCTAGTTAATTATCAGTAACCTACAATTTATTCATCAATATCACACAGCTGTGCACGTAATGTGTTTAGCATACAGCAAAACCATAAATACATTGTAAACAAAAAAAAAAAACAAGCCATATGTAGTAAACTATTTTGATTCATAAAATATGTTCTTAAATATCTGAAAGACTTCACTATTTTATCCTGGGAATGCCAACCTTAGGTATGTAAAGCTAGGCCAAGAGTGCAGCTTGGATTGTTGTTCCAAGGATTGGACATCCCTTTTTCCTTCTAACCTATGATATAAGTACTCCTACTGACGATCCACTGGGCCTGATGGCACAGGCCTTGGATGTCAAAAGTTGCTGTTGAATAGTGCCTCAATTGTAAATTTACCAAGGCGGGGTATCAAGCAGACATGAGTACGAGTGAGATTATTTCCATAGAATAACATTTATTGCAAAGTGACAAGAACCCCCCTTGATGAGCACTTGGCGAGCACATCGGCGGCATCATTATGAAAGAAACTTTTCTGCAGCCTCTTTCCCAAGTTATTGAATCTGTGGTGGATTTAGGTCTTTTCATAGAAAAGGCCGTACCAAACTTGTTGAATATCTAAATCATTGTTTTCAGGAGAAACTGGTTTGGGGAAATCCACGCTAATGGATTCACTGTTCAACACCAGTTTTGAATCTAACCCTAGTCCTCACACATTGCCTGCAGTAAAACTGAAGTCTCATTCTTACGAGCTTCACGAAACCAATGTCAAGCTAAAGGTGAGCAGATATATTGTTTATATTAAATTCTATTATATTCTCATTCATCTGGCCTTCATGATCTTAGTGGCAATCACTACCAATTTCTTCATTCCTTACTCATGTATCATCATCATCATTACTGAATTTGAATATCTAACCGTGCTTGCTGTTTATTCTAGCTCACCATCGTTGATACAGAGGGATATGGTGATCAAATAAACAAAGAAGACAGTTACCAGGCAGTTATTGACTACATTGATGCACAATTTGAAGCCTACCTTCAAGAGGAACTGAAAATCAACCGAAACCTTGCTGCGTATCATGACAAGCGTATCCACATCTGCCTCTATTTCATTTGTCCGACTGGTCATGGGTAAGTTATGTAAGGTATTTCTCAAAAACCGGGCTTCTTCAAATTTAGGTTTTGTGGTTTTACAAAACAATGAAATTATTAATAGTTTGTGGTTTTGATTTTCAGATTGAAATCGCTGGACCTCTCCTGCATGAAGAAATTGGACAAAAAAGTTAATATTATTCCTATCATAGCAAAAGCCGATACCATATCAAAATCTGAACTTCAAAAATTCAAAGTAAAGGCAATTACTACATTGTCTTAGTTTTTTTTTATTGATTTATTTTATTTATCCAATGAGTAGGCAAAATCTACTCAAAAAGTAGAAGAAATCCTTAGTCAATACGCATTAGTACCTATTCAGTAACCAATGTAAAAATGTTATCATCTAGACTAAAATCATCAGCGAGCTGAGCTCCAATGGAGTAGAAATTTATCAATTCCCCACAGATGATGAAAGTGTGGCTGAAATCAATGGAAGCATGAATTCTCATTTACCATTTGCTGTAGTGGGAAGTACTGATTTCGTTAGAGTGGGAAACAAAATGATGAGATCTAGACAGTACCCATGGGGAACAGTTCAAGGTAAAGTCTCTACAAATTGTCATACCTGTGATTCCGCTACTGTGACAAATCAAGGCTTTTTTTTTAATGTTCTCCTAATGTTCCTTTTTTTCTTTGAAGTTGAAAATGAATCCCACTGTGATTTTGTCAAACTTCGTGAAATGTTAATCCGTACAAATATGGAGGATATGCGAGAAAAGACGCACGCAAAGCATTATGAGTTGTACAGAAAGAGAAGGCTTGAGCAGGTAGGTACTGAATAAATGATCATTGTATTAACAATATTGGTGATCACGTCATGAAATTTTAAACTAAAATGCAGGGCTTTTCACATCTTACTAACTAATTAAAACTCCTTTATCTTAGATGGGATTCACAGACGTTGACGCAGAAAACAAACCAGTCAGTTTTCAACAGTCATATGAAGCTAAGCGAATCAATCATCTTCAAGAACTTCAGCAAAAAGAAGACGAAATGAGACAAATGTTTGTTGTAAGGGTCAAAGAGAAAGAAACCGAATTGAAGGAGGCAGAGAAGGAGGTAAGCAGGACACACAAAAATGCATGTTCACTGATGAGTTATTTCTTGAAAATGAAATAAAAAAGGTTCCCATACTGTCAGTCAAAAATCTTAGGAATAATGTATTGCTCGCAGTTACACGCGAAGTTTGACAAATTGAGACACGAGCATACCGAAGAAAAGAGAAAGTTGGAAGAATCCAAAAAGAAGTATGAAGATGACGTTTTTGAGTTCAACAGACGAAAAACACAATATGCTCAGGGGGCTTCGTCGCATCATACTCTCACCCTAGGCAAGAGTAAAAAAAAATAAATTACTTAACCGCTCTAACACGTTCATTTCATGACCAACCTTCAGTTTCATTTATTGAGCGATTTAACAATTGTTACTTCTTCCATATTTATAGCACTTAATATCAAAATTGTTTTACATGTTTCAATCCGATGGAGGACAAAATACACCCGTGTCAGTATTCAAGTGATGTGTTTAAACTGGCCGAGTCTTCTAGTCAGGCATGTGTGTTTACTTTATCATTGCTCATATGCTTAAATCCCTTAAGTTTTATTTATTTGAATTTTGGTATGGTATTTTGGCTGGTTTTGCTTAGTTGAATATAATGTAAGGTGCATAGCATTGAAGCAAGTACTGACCTCATGTTGGTGGTTTTGATTCATCA
Organism: Cyrtorhinus lividipennis; assembly: GCA_019603395.1. NCBI lineage: Eukaryota > Metazoa > Arthropoda > Insecta > Hemiptera > Miridae > Cyrtorhinus > Cyrtorhinus lividipennis. The sequence continues at coordinate 2,182,637 of CM034003.1, read as the reverse complement.
AGGAACAAACTGGCAGGGTCCAAACTTTGTTCTATTACCAGGCTTCTACTGTAACTCTAATTCCAAGTGAAGCCTCTTTACTTACTAAAGAACGTATTCAGGTTTACCTCAAGATTCACGAGAAAATTGATAGTTACATCTTAGGAATGAGAAGTCATCGTTCTCATGTGTTACCCTCTCTCTGGGGGCAATAGGCTTAACTTATTTGGATCAGCCCAAAAATTTCGACAAGCTACTAACTGCCATGAACCTGTTACATTTCTTGAACTTTCCAATGAGAGTTCCATTCCATTTTTTGCATTTTTGCCCTGTCTTGCCTAAATTGCTTAGCATTTCAAATTAATAATTTGATTGAGAATTAATCTGAAAGGCAATCCTTCCAGCAAGCAATCTGAATCTGGTATAAAGAAAGGAGGATAGGAATGTTAGTTGACAACAGTTGATATTCTCACATTATTCCTTGCATGAATTGACTCATTGAAAGGGAGCTTTCAATTCAAACATTATATATCCACCATGGTCACCGGAAAATATGAACAATCTAAAGAATCAAGCCTGAAAAAATTACTTCCTTTATCAGAAAGGTCAAACGGTGTTGCTACAATCGATCTAACCACTTGACGCAGGGGTTTTCGGATAGATAAAATAATCTGAATTTAATTTAACTAGTTTTTATTGAATTGAAAGATATTAATAGTTCGGGAGAAATTATGGAAAGTGGAAGCGTGTACGGGAAACGTTGAATCCTGCTGCAGTGGTATGGTGATGAGAAGAATGAAATGAAACGGTCTGACCTTGATGATGTTGTTGGTTGTTGTCGGTGTGGTGCTCCAGAGAATCGGTGTGTTTTCTCGGACGTATCCAGAATTCAGTTCTGGCTTCTAGGACGTATCCAGAAGTTGGTCGTAACCTCAGAACGATGACCGATATTCAATAAATAATTTAGTTCGATAGATTTGGCACTCGCGTTTATATAGAACGATTCGAGAGTGCAGGAGGCCTCCGATTATGATAGCGATCAGTTGCGTACTGGTAAGTCTTTTTATCGCACCGTAGGAGAACAATGCAGCGCCGAACAAAACGTCTTGGCGCAGGTCGGAGTCGAATCTGGACAAGTTCGTGCGCGTTCCAATATCTCATATTTCCCGTGGATAATGAATATAATAACAACCATGCAATGACAAGTCAACTAGATAACAGTACCAAACATTCCGCCCACCAAATTTGGGAAGCAAATTTCATGGATGAGGACTGTGAGGAGAGGATTTGAGAAGGAGAAGGGGAACAAGCTTGTGGACAGGACGTGTATAGCAGCCTTAGGAGGTCTTGATGGTGACTACTCTTACAATTTTGTCCTTTCCTGGGTGAATTTCGACAACTCTAGCCATTGGCCATTGCAATTGAGGTGTACCGTCGTCTTTTAGGAAAACTAAATCCCCAGTTTCAAGATTTGCAACATCTCCCTGCCACTTTGGCCTGTTTTGAAGGGTCCACAGGTATTCTCTTCTCCATCTGACCCAAAAGTGCTGCGACATTTGTTTTACAAGCTGCCACCTATCCAATCGGTTTTCTCTTTCTTCGAGTAAGGATGGTTCTGGAACAGCTCCATTAGGACCTCCTATTAGGAAATGACCTGGAGAAAGAAATTCTGTCTCGTCCGGGCTATTTGAAAGCGGGCAGAGTGGCCGAGAATTGAGTATGGCTTCAACCTTTTGTGAAGAATGTAGTCAACTCTTCATATGTTAGGGGGTGATCACCGACAATAAGATGGAGACGTCTCTTGACCGATTTTACGCCTGCCTCCCAGAGCCATATGAGGTGTTTGGGGAGGATTGAAGTGCCATCGAATGCCGATTTTTGTGGAGTAATCGCAGATGGAAGTTTTAGCTTCATACCCCCGAAACCATGACATCAATTCTTTCATTTCCTTTGGTGCTCCAATGAAATTCGAACCGCAATCGGAATAGACGTCCGACGGTAACCCTCTTCTCGATCGGAATCTCTCAAAAGCTGCCCAAAATGCGTCAGTAGTTAACCGCGTTACAACTTCTAGATGTATAGCCTTTGTTGTCATGCATATGAATAGTGCTATGTGTGCCTTGTACTGGGGTGCCTTCCGTCTCATGGATTCTCGTATGGTGAAGGGACCAGCGAAATCGACTCCTACGTGTAGGAACGGCCGCCCACCATTGACTCTGTAGGCCGGGAGATCGCCCATTCTCGGATTGATGGCAACTGCTCTAGATTTGTAGCAAATAATGCAGTGGAACCCCCGAAATCGAATGAGTCGTCTCAGAGACGGTACCCAGTAATTCAATTGAATTAAGGCTTGAAGGCTAGTGGACCTGGATGTAGATACGTCCTGTGCAGATTGGTAAAATGGCTTTTAGGGGGTAGTAAAATCGGGTATTTTTGACTAGCTGAAATAGTGGCGTTTCTTAGCCGTCCACCGACTCGTATCGTACCTGCATTGTCCGTGAAAGGTGACAGATAGGCATACTTCTCTTCGACAGTACGCATATCTGGAATGTTATTCAGAAGGTAGTGGCTTTGAACCACTTGAATGCACTTCAGCTTTGCTGCTCGAACTTCATCCAATTTCAAAGGACCTGTCCACATAGGACAACAGCAACAACTAGCATATTTCAAATTGTGGAGCCATCGTAATATCCATGCTACCGATCGTATCATTTTATCAAATGACGAAAGACGAAGCATCCAGTTTATCAAAGGGTTATCAGGGCGTTTGCTGACGAAATAAGAGGAGACACCCTTGGTTTCTGGAAGTTCTTGAGGGATATCGACGGTTGATTGGGGCCATAAAATTGTATCTATGCGTAGCCAAGATGGACCGATCCACCAATGATCGTTGGCTACTAATTGACTTGGCATGACTCCACGACTCCCCAAATCACTAGGGTTATCGTGCGTTCGGACATGTCGCCACGAACACGTTTTAGTTAACGCAGTAATTTCGTTTACTCTATTGGCGACAAATCTAGCTTTGCCAGTCCCTCCATAGTTCTTCATGAACATGTTGAACTCCAATGTTGCCGGGTCTTCTTTACTTGATGGTGAAGTCACTGTCCTGGATAGGTCCTCCTGCGTCGAACCATCCACAAATGCTGCCAGCCGATTATAATGTACCAATCGCGGTTTCCCTCTTGGAGTTCTTCGAATCCTGTAGATGACATCATTGATTCTTTTCATGACTTCGTAGGGCCCTTCCCAATCCTTCTGGAGTTTCGGTGATAGTCCTCGCTTCCGATGCGGATTGTAGAACTAGACAAGATCGCCTGCTTGGAAACCCACCTCAGTTGCCCTTATGTCGTATAGAGTCTTCATCCGGTCGCTGGCTATTTGCAAATGGCCCCGGACTTTCTCATGGATATACTGGAGCTTGACATGACTTCGTATGGCCCTTCCCAATCCTTATGGAGTTTCGGTGATTTTTTTTTTTTTTTTTTTTTTGGAGGAAGGTGAGGAAAAATTTTATAAGATATGGGGGGGGGGGGGGGCGCAACCAAAGACCCGGGTACATGGAGATTTTTACCCACTGAAAACCTCACCCCCTTTTCCCACGTTGGGGCCCAGCCCGGAACTGTTTGACACATTACTTCAGGCTGGGTTCCGATTTCTGGCATTCCACTTTGACTAGCTCTCGAGCTAGGATATGGTCATCATATCCTCGGGGGTGGGAGGGCTGGTCATTTCTAGCTCCCTTGCAATTTGCCATCGCTCTCTCTCGCATTCGAATAATGTGTGTTGAGCGCTGTCCTCTTCGTTGGTGCAATGTAGGCATCCTGGAGATTCCACAATACGCATCCTATGGAGATACTGATAGAACATCCCGTGACCCGAGAGGAACTGCGTTATATGATAGTTAACTTCACCGTGTTTCCTCTCTAGCCAGGGACGTATATTGGGCACCAGTCGAGCCGTCCATCTTCCTCTTGTTTCTGTCTCCCAGATTTCCTGCCAGGAGTCGAGTGTGTGTTCCCGCTCTTGTTTGGCTAATTGAGGCCGTGGCTCCTCTCCCCGTCGCTCGTACATCCTTTTCCTCTCCCTTGCAAGCAGATGTATTGGTATCACTCCCGCTAGGAGGAGCATGGCTGGTTCTGATACTGTCTTATAGGCACTCACAATGCGATGCGCCCCTCTTCTTTGCACCATGAGGGATGCGTGAGCATTTTACATTCAGAGCGTCCGCCTACACTTCTGCCCCATATAGCAGGATGGAGTGTACAACTGACATTAATAGTTGTCTCTTACACGGTCTAGGTCCTTGAATGTTTGACATTAGTCGACTCAGGGCTGCTGTTGTCTTTGCTGCCTTGGCTGCTGCCATCCTTATGTGCCCCACAAAAGTTATCTGTCTGTGTCCAGCATTATTCCCAAGTACCTGACTACTGGTTTTGTTTCCACCTCAACTTCCCCCGCTCTGATTTGCATGATATTTGGGATGCGTTTTCGTGTGAATAGTACCACCTCTGTCTTGGCAGTGGCTAGTGAGAGACTGTGTCCATCCATCCATGCCCCCACTCTGGACATGGTCTCATTTAACTTCTCTTTCGCTTGCTCCATTGTATTGGCCAAGATTACAGCTGCCACATCATCAGCATATCCAACCAGGAAAGTTTCCTCTGGGAGGGCCACATGGAATATGCTGTCATAGGATATGTTCCAGAGGGTAGGTCCAAGTATTGACCCCTGGGCTACCCCTGATGTAATTGGTACTTCCCGGCGTCCAAGTGTTGTGGTGTATATCAGTGTTCTGTCTCTGAGGTAGTTGTCTAAGACCCTCAGGAGATACCCTGGGAGATGAAAAGAGGTCTCCAGAGGCTCCAGCATATTTTCCCATCTTGCTGAGTTGAAGGCGTTTTTGACATCCAGTGTCACTAGGAGACCTATCTTTCGACTGTGCCAAGTACCTTCTTGTGTTTTCCTCAGTGCTGTGAGCACCTCAGATACTGCTCTGATGGTTGAGTGCCCATTCCTGAAACCATGTTGCATAGGGGAGAGGTCCCCGGCCTCCTCCAATGCTGGCTGCAGTCGCTGTTGGAGTAGCTTCTCGTATACCTTCCCTGCTGTGTCTAGCATGCACAGTGGCCTCCATGAGGATGGGTTTTGAGCAAAAGATCTGGACAGGTCTCAGCAACAACTTTGAGAACTTCCGCTGGCACGCCGTCTGGTTCTGGGGCCTTTTTATTTTTCAATTCTCTGACCGCCTTTCTGAATTCTTCATTTAAGAATAAGGGGAAGTCAGCAATCTGGCTGAATATCCTTTCGGCACGTACAGGATACAGCGGGAACAGACCATTGACTATGCCTTCCATTGCTCCTGGATCTAGTGGGCCTGGGCCGCTGCTGTTCTTTAATTTGTTGCACACTATTTTATAGCCCCGCCCCCTAGGATCATTGTCAACTTCTTTGATGATTTCCTTCCAGCATTTGGCCTTGCTGGCATTTATTGCATGTCTTAAATTTCGTCTTGCTTCTCTGTGATTGTCATTAAGCTCTCTTGCTGCCTCTGTGGCTTGCGCTCGCTGAGCCTGTCTTCTCATTTGGAAGCATACTTTTCTGAGTGCGGCTATTTCTTCATTCCACCAGTGCACAGGAGTTTTACTAGGTCCCTGTCCCCTCCTTGGCATTGCTGCATCACATGCCCTGGTAATGGTATTCATGACCTGCTCAGTCAGTTCTTCAGCGGTTTTGGGGTCTACTCGCGTCCTGTCGTGTCCAGGTGATGGCTGATCTCCACTCTGCAGGATCTCCACCATTTTCGCCTTATCGAGCTTGGCTAGGTTTCATGACTTTAGTCTTTGTGTGTCATTCATTCTGTTAGTCCTTTGCCTCCCTTCTTCATGGATCACAAATGTTATGTATTGGTGGTCGCTAGCTGTGTAGTCTTCTGTAATTGCCCAGTTTTTGGCTCTAGGCATGAGTCTCTCAGATACTAGAGTGATGTCTGGAATTGTTCCCTGCTGGCCGATCCTCTGGAAAGTTGGGGTGCTTCCTTCATTTAGGACTTCTAGACCTGCTCCTGAGGCCATCTCCATAATTAGCCGGCCTCGCCAGTCTGAGTGATCCATCCCCCACTCAACAGCTTTCCCATTGAAATCTCCAGCTACAATCAGCTCCCCGCTAGTCCCTCGGATGAAGTCTTCCAGGTGTCCTAGCTTCTCCTCAAAGTTTCAAAAGGGCTCATTAGGAGTGAAGTAACAGCTGACAAAGTGAGTCCGCCTCTTTTTAGCCATACATATCCACAGCCTCCTCCATGGTCTTCCACTCTTCCTGGTGTGGCTGACCATATGGCTGCTGTGCCTAAATTGTCGCAGAACTATGTGTGGTTGTCTTGATTATGGTGCTGTTCACTGATTAAGACTATGTCTGCACCCTTCTCACGTTGCAGCTGTGACAATAGGTCTTGTGCCACTACGCTGCGGTGGAGATTACCCTGGAGTATTTTCATTTTCATGCTGCTGGGTTTACTTCTCTCAGATGTCGTTTCCAGTTGTTTTTAAAGACTGGACACTTCTGACTTTCAACTGGGTGATCAGGGGCTAGTCCTGTGCGCTGGCAGTTCAAACACTTCCGGTTCTGGGGAGGTTTGTCACAGTTTCTTGACCCCATGCTCCCCTGCACATCTGCTGCATGCTGGTGGCCATCTGCATGTTTTGGCAGAGTGTCCGTATGCCTGAAATTTGTAGCATCTGCTCACATCGATAAAATCGGTGACATAACATTGGTTGAAACCAATATACAAGATCACCTGCTTGGAAACCCACCTCAGTTGCCTTTATGTTGTATCCAGTCTTCATCCGGTCACAGGCTATTTTTTCCATTGGGCTTCCTACATTGTACTACTGCATCTTTGCCCTCGGTTTCACAGTTGGTCCCTGCACGGCATTCTTACACCAATCTTTGACAGATTGTTTGCCATCTACCCAATAAAAACGCTCTCTAACCTTCTGTAGCGTTTTCGTGATGCCAAAATGTTCTCCTGATGTTCCATCATGGAGATGCTCCAAAACCAAGGGAACCAACTTTTCTGGAACAATGATCTGCGTCCTTGTCTCAGTACCATCATTGTTCTCCAGGCGACGTTTCAGGATTCCACCTTCCAGAATGATAGAGTTCCCCTGCGCCCAATAGGTTTTTATAGTTTGACTACGATGACCAATTTCTGGCCAACTGGGTCTCCTGTTGGTCCTCTTCCAATCCAGAAGATCCTTTAGCTCCTGGACTTCTGCTTGCCGCTCCTGCAAGTGCTCTGGCAGACACTCACCAGGATAATTCTGGTCCTCGTTAGGTGTTTTTGGCGCAGTGTCAGACAAGTCTCCTTCTTGAGTCCTGTACTGTGAGAGGACTCCCCCATTGCCAGATCTGATTGTCGTCTGAGGTCTTCCAATGGCTATTGTTCAATGACCTAGTACCTCTTCAACGAGATTTCTTCTCATACCGCTCAAGTGCTGCTAGTGAGAGGCTTTCGCACACTGAATTCCAAGCATGCGCCAGGCGTTGCAAAGTCTTGGCGTGCGGTTCATGTCTTGCTGAGTTCATGTTCTGATTCATCTACGAAATCTGACAGCAAGTGCTCCAAAGCATCAGGGGCTTAGGTTAGCAGTCTCACAGCTTATGTCTGCTTTAAATTCTGTACGTCTTGGTGGTCCTCTATCTCTTTATCTGCCATGAACTGTCAGATTAATCACCTGCAGTAACAATTCATAATTGTTCGGATGGCCAGCCGGTATAGTCTGGAGAATGTTCAAGGCTTCTCCACGCAATGCTAGTATTAAAGCTGTTGCTTTGTCATGTTCGAGCCATCCATTTGCAACAGCTGCAGCTTTGAACTGGGTCTCTTGAATGTTGACCACGGCACCTTCCCGTCAAATGTAGGTGGCTTAATTTTATTTCCTCTGGTTCCTGTAAACTGCTCTTCATTGCTACTGTTGAAGCTGGCTTCTGCTGGTATATCCATGTGCCTCAACTTTCCTTGAATGCTTCTCTCTAGTGCTAGAACCTCATTTTTGACTCTGTCTCGAATTTTGTTTTCAATTTCGTCTCTAACCAGAGAGATGCTATCATCTACTGTAGAGATCTTATTATCAACTGCAGAGATCTTATCATCAACTGTGTTGGAAAATGATTTGATATTGTCCTCCAGTCTGTCTACATCTGTTTTTATGTTAGCAACATCACTCACTATTTTATCCATATGACTCACCAAATTCTCTTCCATTCTTCTAGAGGTTTCTTCGAACATTTTTCTAGAATTCTCTTCCATTTTTCTGGTGAGATCATCCACAAAGTCATCTGGGTCATGACCTTCCTCAACAAAGTTCTCCTTAAGTCGTAGGCACAGATCTGCTTTTGTTCCACAGGTAGCTAAGCCACGCTCTTCCAGCTCTTCCTTCAGCTGTTAAACTTTCAAATTGGTCAACTTCTTTTTTTTTCTTAATGTTCAAAGGCGCAGTAACACACTGAAGTCACTCGAAAAACTGTTTCAAATGTCAGAGAAATCACAACGAAGTCACTATAACACTTTCTAACTATTGTAAAACACTATGACTTTAACACTAACTATTGTCCAGCACTATAACACTAATTATTGTAATCCCACTTCTGAAACCAATTGTAACGATTTATGTTCTTTGTAAATAATTTATTACAATTGTTCACTCAAATACACTCACTGTACTCATTCACACACTTACACAATCACAATGCACAATACACAGTTGTAATGGGGTTGTATAACAGGGTTCAATTTTTAATGCGAAGCGGCTATATTCGGACTCCGAACTGAACTGATGAACTGAACTGTGCGGCGTTCCTCAGACACATTTTATACTGGCTGCTTTGGACGAGAACGTTCTTGAACCTTCCCTGGTTCTGGGAACTCGACGTGTTGTCTCGAGCCAACGGGAAGGTTCCAGCCAATTTGATACGACACATGAATATTTGAGAGTGACCCTCAGCCCTCTATGTGTCGTTGACCTGCTGGTCACCCAGGAGACTGGTGCAGGTGTAATCTCGCAACAGTATTTTCCAACAAAATGGAAACAGGTACAAATCATCATGATCATAAAACCACAAAAAATCCTCGAGATTCCACAAGCTACCGACAAATCAGCCAGATATCAACCTTTTCCAAAATATTCGAACGCGCTAACAAAACTGATGCCACAGTTGGAGACGGCAATTCTGGCATTCCAATTTGGATTCTGCAAATTGCACTCTTGCGAACTACAACTACAAAGGCTCTTCGAAGAAATACTGGACACTTACAAAAACCAGGAAATCTGCCAGGGAATTTTCCTTGATACGGAAAAAGCTTTTGATCGGGTCTGGCACCCAGGCCTACTGTATAAATTGAAACCTCTCTTGCCTGATACCTACTATCGCATTATACAATCATTCATCTCAAATCGCACCTTCCACGTGGAATGCGATGAGGCGATCTCAACCGCAAAAATTATAACCTCATCAGTGCCTCAAGGAAGTGTCTGGGGGCCGATACTATATCTGATATACTAAAGTGACGTTCCAACTTTTCCCAACGCAACTTCATTAGCCATGTTCGCCGATGACCAACCATAATCGCACGGGCTAGCTGCGGCCAAGATGCATCAAGATAACTCCAACAACATGTAACTGCGGTTGAGGATTGGAACAAAAAGTGGAGAACCAAAATGAACCCTCAAAAGTCGAGCACTCTCACATTTACCAACAAACGAAACTACCAAGTCAGTACAATCCTAATCAATAACACTGTCGTACCCCAAAAGGAAAATATAAAATATCTTGGTATCAGGCTCGATGAAAAGTTAATTTTTGGTGACCACATTGGTGACTTGGTGAAAAGATTGAGAACCCATATTAATTTACTCAAACCACTCATCGGACCACAATCTCCACTCAACCAAGTCAAAAGGCTCCAAATTCAGCAAAATCACGAATGCGGAATGGTACGTGAGAAACTCCGTGATACACCGGGATTTAGACATTCCCGAAGTTAAGGAAGTGATAGCAAAAACATTCCAACGACAATTCGCCACGATCACATCCCACACAAACCCTATGTTTGACGGATTTGCTGAATGCCTACTACACCACCAAACTGGAAGAAGGCTTAAAAGAAGGAGACCTGTAGACCTTCTTACACCGTAGCACCAGGGAAACATGATCTCACCATTACCTTCCTACCTAAGACCTCAAAAACAATCAGTGATCCTACGTTAAGTTATAATATTAAGAATATTGAAATATAAAACCAAGCTATACTAAGCTTATCGCCAAGGACTACCGATGGGTAGATACCTTGATACACGTGACATTGTACTTACATGTAAGTACGGGTAAAAATGTAATTGAGTCGTTACAACTGTAAAGTAAATTTGTTACTAAAGTTCATCATTAATTTAAAAAATAAAACAGGTTAGGGATACACACAGAATGAAAAGAGCCGTCGTCAGGAACAGCTTGATTGAAATAAGCTTAAGTAGCGCCAGTTAGGAAGTTATGACTTGTTCTCATCTTTCAGTGCTAACTTGAAAGAGAATCTTGCATTAGGAGGTCCATGTAAATGTTTTGTGAGCAATACATTTTTCCCTTAGCACAAATGAATCAAGTGTGAAGACTCATACTATCAGAAACCTGTTCCTAATGACAGGGTATGAGACTGTGTACTTCTTTACAAAAATACATTCAGATTGTTCAATTATGCGCCTACCAGACACAATTCTTTCTACACTTAACTCAACCAATTGATTTTTGGCAAATAATAATATTTAATCAAATCAAAGACCCCCAAATCAAGACAGTTATTTCATTTTCTTCTTACAAAATATCGTTCATTTTGTGAGAGGTAGATAGGTTCCTTTCAATTCATTAGTTATTCATCCATCAAATGTACTATATTCCCTCAATACAAAAATATAAAGCATCACATAAAATAGTCCTACAAGTATTATTGTTAGACCTTTTTGGGTCAACAGTCTGGAATCACCTTACATATGGACGCATGTTAACATTGACTGTTACATGTGAAAATTAGCGTGATGGTACAATTCAGTGCATTAGTTGAGATGGTTTACAACGATTACTGCTCAGAAAGAGATTATCTCTGGTTGTGTTCATTCAAGATTAAATTCTCACCCTTGCTAAGTATTCGTTGAATGGCGAGCCAAGGTAGAAGTACCCATTGAATGAGGCAATACTACTCACTCCAGTGACCTTACCATCTGTTGCGTGCAGGCTTCGTACAACATTACCATTGGTATCGAAGAAAACTGCCGTCACCCTTGGCTTTTCAATAGCTTTCAGAGGACTAAGCATTTCAAAATGTCCAATCTAAAAGAACGAAGAATAGAATATTGAACTGGTTTTTAGTTATATGTAGACTTACTCAGTAATGTAATGTAGGATGAACGTGAGGAATACAAAATATAAATATATTCTCATTACTATTAATTAAAGCATTTACCATGTGGTGAGTCCTATCGAACCAATAATTGGGAAATATCTTGTTGAGCTCGCAAACTGTCAACTGAAGCAAAGTCAACAGCCTTGCAGCAAATTTCCGAACAACAGGTAGTTGCGGAAGTGTTTCCATCAGGGGACCACTCGGTTCTACTATCATAACGACAAAAGTTTCTTGATCGGCGAGATGAAGGTTGTCTGGTAGCCCAGGGAGTCTGTCCAAAAATACGTCCCACTTCCCTGCTTGGGCCCCTTTTAAATGGTACCTGTGTAACAATCAAGTTATGAAAACATTCAAGGAATAAGGGCATGATGGGCATAATAATATTGTGCTTAATAAGCATGATAATATTGGTCTTAGTAAGCATAATAATATTAATACTATTCCATCATCTGAGGCCCATGATTTCTGTTTGTTACTAGTGGGCAGGAAACGGGGTAGAACTTATGGGTGTGGGCAGCTGTTTATCAACTCACATTTGTGTTACTTCAATGATAGTTTGATGGAATTAATTTTAAACACAGCCTCCTACCCTTACTGTAACATGTGGGCTACTCCAAGATTGTTGTTGCCCATGTGTTGAGAAACCTCCTTAATGAGAAATATCCTTAAAAACCTACATCTGTAACCAACAAAAACCTGTATTACAAACCTGAGTATTCTTGCGCGCATCATATCAACGACCAAAACAAAGGATTCGTCTGGTGCAAGCTGAACTCCATTTGCAAAGATGTCATTGATCAATACTTTGTTTTTCTTAGTAAAGGGGTCGTATTCGATTAACCTGGTTGATTGATGTTTTTTGTTTTAATTTAGAGATAGGTATCGATACATTCTGCAGGATGGATTATATTATCTTCAAATGGAACTCACCTGCCTGTAGGATGTCCTAAAGAAATTAATATACCATCCTGTAGTTGGTGAGTAGTGGATGAATCGGACCAATATACTTTTCCATTATTCGCCACATCTAATGAATTTGGAAGTTTAGGTGACTTCCCATCAATTTCTAAATCAACGTCAACGAGCACAGTGATTTTTCCTGTTGATAAAATTTCATAGTATAGTTATAGTTTCCACACTAACAAAAATTTGCTGCTCAAAAACCAAAAGAAAAGCTGTCACAATGTAATCAATCCTAACTATTTCGCGTAAGAATTGAAGAAACGTAAGAAACAAATTGGATACAATGGTTGAAATAATGATGAGATGCTCTTCTAATAGAAAGCCAGCTGCTGGCTAGGGAGCTACATCCTCAAAAACTGGAATAAATTAATCGTTCTTGAAAAGTTAAAATGTCCTGGCAGTAGTCCATGATTAGACTTAGTGTTACTGGCATGTGAATTGAATTTCATTATTTTTAAGAACTCAAACTCAACATTGTTGGAACCATAAAATAAAAAAGGTGGTCTGAAAGATAGAATTAATAATACTGTACGTCACCTGATTTTGGGTCATACTTCTGGATGCCATAGTAGGCATCTGCTGCATAGAGGGTACCATTCTTGTGAAATGTGAAGCCCAGCGGTCTACCACATTTTTTTTCTTGCCAGTATAATCCGTCTGTAAATTAATTGTACAAATAATTCATTTATGTGGAAAGGGAACACCGACAAAAATAACGGTTGGGTATGAGAATATATATGAAGAATAACGGCTTCCCGATTGTCGGAGGCCAGCAGCGCTCACCACACTCTTTGCCAAATTTTACCACTGGTATGAACGACTTTGTATCTTGAGAAATTTCCACCACATAGCCACCATGTATAGAGGTATAAAGTTTGTTGTTGTGAACAACTAAATGTTCTGGCCCTTTCATTTCGCCTTCAAACAAGCGTTCAGCGCCGTTCAGCGCTCCGTTTAACTTGTATGGTCCCTCCAATTGGCTGAAATTGACCCTAAAAATGCAGAATGACTCATTTGAAATTTTGAGAAGGTTAATAAAAGAATTCCATCCAATTATGGTAGCATCGCTCTTCTTTTATTAATTAATTCACCTTTAAAGGGATGGTTATAAATGTATTGTATAAAGTAGGGCAAATTCTTACTCGTAAGCTTCATATTTGAAGGATGGTGGTAGCGAAGGGTAGAGGACTAGCACAGCAATGAATATTGAAAGAGTCACTAGGAGTGAAATCGTCGAAGAAATTAAAGAATTAAGACCCCTGGAACAATGAGTGAATACAATTATTTATTTGCCTAGGCTTACTTGACTGTTGGCGAAGGAAACACATTTTGACACAATGATAATCCTGCATTTCAATTAGCCCGCTCATAAAGATACAGATCTTCGTTGGAAGGCACCACTACCACCATAATCTAGGACAAAACAATTACTATTAACAATAAAAAAAAACTGCTAGACCGGCAATGCCATAGTATTTTTGTATGGGGGGGGGGGATGTCTTGCCATTGGGTCACACATTAATGTTTCTTTTATTATTACAGCACTTATTGAAAAGTCATACTCATAATTTAAGACAATCTAGTTTGGAACTACCAAGGTACTAAATCAGTTTCTAGTCTTACAACGTAAATCCATTTTCTGAACCCGTCATGAACTGAACACAGAAATATCGGGTAAACTGGCTCAACCAACTTAAAAGTTTCTAGTCATCCTTGAAGGTCACCAGCTTCAACTACCTATTATCGGAAGTACTTGAGTGCATCGGCATTGATTTGCCCTTCGATTTTCAAGTATGGCTGACAAAGAAGAAAGTGCAACGATACTAGAGGAAATAATCGTTAATCCATAGTCATTTAAACTCACATCGTTCGAGGATTATCATGGGAGATAGTAGGTATCACGTGAATGTCAACTATCAGGCGGAAGCACAGAGTAACCTAGGCGGAAGGTTCCTATCTCCATCGGCCGGCGCTCGCGTTGATCACGAGGATCGCTTGACCTTGGCCTTGGGAAGAGTCCTGACGATTTGTAATCCATTGGTTTAGGCGAGTGAGTTGAGAATTTCAAATTGAAGGTACCGGATTTGGACAATGGAAGGTAGACATAGGTTATAATATTGCATACGTTGCTAACGATTGGAGTGGTTGAGAGCTAATTCAACAAGGTGCTCAAATCAAATTTATGCACGAAACCTCAAATTTGTCGACCCATTTTCACGCACAGTGGGAAGAACGCATACAAAATTGGTAGCGCGAACCAGGAATAATAACCATGGTGTTGGAATGAAACGCGTTTTATTATTATTTCTATATTTACTTTTCATTTTAAATAAGAACGTGTGATTAATGATTTAGATTGGTTGGGTATCAAACCTTCAAAAGAATTTTAGGAGTACTAGTTTACAATCAACTCTTACGACTCCTCGGATAAACTGTACGTCAAATCTACCACGCTCTATCATACCTATACAATTTTAAATAAATGATATCTCATAAAAAGCGTTTCTGAGATAGGGTCTATTGTTATGATGGGGACTCCATACAACAATTTAATAATCACATTAGTAGGTTGGAATAGGAATATATACTTCCTATTTGATAGTGTTTCCTCCAGCGCCCCCGGCTTTTATTATAACCACTGGCCCTAGACCTGTAATAATGATTCAAACGTAATTTCCATACATCAGCTTTCAGAATTTTTGGTTAGTTTTAGAATTTTAGTTTTCATTATCTTTTATTATTATTTTATTTTTTTATTGCATTTGAAGTTAGGAACTTAAAGTATAAGCTTTCCCTTTGTTTTCCCTATTTTTAATCATAGAAAACAAACACGCAGCGGAGTGCATAAATATAAGTACGTATGTATTAGTTTAATGTATTTAATCATAAGACCGTTTCATTTCTACTTTTTGGCCTCAACCACCTTGTTATTTTATGACAGCTTCACAACATTCGAAGTTCCATTCACTTTTGTATCTTTAAAACATGAGTTGTTACAAAATTAATTATATCAACCGTACTACTGTGTTTCATTCCCTGAACCAAGTATTTTAATTGGAAATGATGGACGGAATGTGTGGTGAAAATGGATTACACGATTTAATCTGACATAAACGCACATTATAAATTAAAGTGAAGCATTTAAATCAATGCGGAAATTTTAATAGGACTAGACTCCGGGATTGTGTCCATTGCCAAATCAGGTAAAGGATTGAATAAATCAAGATGACCCATGCGAAATTTAGCACGTTTGACTCGATAATACCCTCAAGAAGCAGCCATCCCCTCTACCAAGAAATGTTTAGTCGCAACTCGATCAAGTAGCCGCGAAATCTCGGGTCTTCTCTTCAAACCCTCCTGGATCACGATTGTTTTATTCCGCTTCCCCGTCCTATTCCGTCCGTTCTCCTAAAAAGGAAATGTTCGCAGTTCACTTCTTGCTATTCTCCTCAGACCCACTCGCATAGGGAGGGGTGGTGGAGGAACGTCTGGGATAGCTGAGTTGATTGGTTGATAATTCTTGATGTTTGTTGGAAGCACGTGGATATCCGGAGGACTTGTCGGCGCTGGAGACCTTGGAGAAATATTCTCGGGCCCGCTTTCCCTGTTCAAACCGATGAGACCATGATAATTAATTCTTCATGCACGTATGATCTGTATCCGAAGAGAATATGTACACTATTGGCTATTGTATAAAGAGAACACAACTCAGACTTGTGTGTTTCTTCCCTTAGCTCAGAATTAGTTTATTTGGTTTGTTACATACAGCCATCGCATTGACCTGACGTGGGTACTTGAGTGAATGGTCATACCATATCTCACCTGTATTCTATTGATTGAGTTGGGAAATAAATAGAGCTGGCGGATGGCTGAATCACAGGGGCGACTGCAGGGTATGCTTGACTGGGGAGTAATTCTTCATTAGATGTTATTAGAGCGTTGTAGATCCTCGGAACTTTCAGCAGTCTCTCCGACGCATCAGTCACAACGGTAAAAATAAGAAGACTCTGTAACGTTAATTACGTTTTTCAGGATGAGAAAATGTTCGATTTCACAGAATGAAAGCGGATTGCAACGCGATTAATCGACATTTTCTTATAGAACCAAATCCCTTACTGCCTCATTTAAAGCACCATTAAAAAATTGTGTTTATTCAGTTCACAATCATCATGAAGTTTGATCGTTCATTTAGGCGTTAAAATTATTTCGTATATTTACTGGCGCTTGACGCTCTAATAAATAATCAATATAATCAATTTCTTGCTCTTCATGAATAAAATTAAGAAATACTTCATTTGAATTGATATACATTAGTTATTTCTTCAATTGACTGCGTGTAGATACTTGGATCAACATTTTATAGGGCGATTTGAATTAACGACGAAGCTTACCAGAAGGAGACGTGAAATGAAAGTTGGCTTCATGGTAACTGATGGGCAAGGTAGTACAGGCAGGTGTCCTTTTGATCAAGGTAAGTTCCCTCCCACCAGCGAAGGCTATGTGGTATTTCAGTGGGCAGAAAGTCGGCTATACCGCAATTGACCATCTCCTTGAAGAGAGATGGAGACGTCACACCATCGTGCCAGCGTGAATGTTCGTTTGAGAAGTTTGTTTCAAACGTAACACAAACCTGTCGTACGTTTTGAATAAATTATTTGTACCTTTCCTGCACAATTAAAACGGTTTGTGAAGATCGTGGATAGGTATGGGGATGGTATTGATGTCATCATCATTTAGCCACTGGCTCCACCAGGATTTTCATCCAGCCTCCAACCTGCCTCACCGCACCATGGGTGGAAGAAATAGAGTAAAACGGAGCATTTCACAGTTTTATGCCGTACTTCGTGTGGTTATATGGCGATGCGGAATTTCTCCTTCTTTTCGATTAAACAATGTTGTATTTTAATTTCTGATCATGGTTATAATAACCACATTGTTGGAGTCATGACAGTTACAACAAACCTTTTCTTTCTACATCTACCAATAATGGTATTCAAAATTTACAATAAAAGACTAACCATTTTGTTGTTTCCGTGTAAGCCCCCAGGCTTGCTGCCTCCAGAAGGCCAGAAGGGAGGGAGCATGCGCCAGGATGCGCGGCATTTGGAGAGAGCTTCAGCGTAGGGATTGGACATCGAAGCCACAACATCGATGTTGACGTCGATGCCAACATCGCGAGCAAAACATCAAAGTCGTTTAACATCGTTGACATAAACATCGATGTTTTACGGCATCGATGTTTTTAAGGGCTAAACATCGTTGTTAAGATCGATGTAGTCTGCCAATTTATTCTTGTTTCTCAAAATTTGTTCAGCTTGATTTCATGTTTTAAATGTAACAAAAATATAATGCTATGCACATTGTAGATACTGCTTATATGGCTTATATCCATGCCAGTCAACTCCTTCACAAAAAAGCCCCACCACTCACTTTTAGGAGGCATCCTCCAAACACCAAAACCGGGCACTATTATAAAATAATGGCCGTCAAGCGTAAACGAACTACTACTCGGTTAAAAGTGAAGCAACAGTGTTACCAATATCAGTTATTTAAAATTGATAACTTCAATATTCTTCCTCATATTCTGATCGAAGCTGTTGATGTTCAACACAGCAAAATGTAGGTACATTAATGAAATGGGCAAGTTTTACTTGCTGGGGAAATTAATCCTTAGAATTAATATTTTAATAATATATTAGTAAATAATATCATTTTATAAACGCAAAAAATCGTTTAAATTTCTTTCAGATCGTCATTAAATTATCAAGAAATCAACATCGATGTTACTCGGCAGAAACATTGATGTATCAAAAACATCGGTAGGTCACCATCGATGATCAATAAACATCGATGTTTACAAACATCGATGTTGAACATCGAACATTGGATCTAAAACAGCGATGTTTCGAAAACATTGGACATCGATGTCCGATCCCTACTTCAGCGCTTCACTCGGTGCCGAGGCACCCAACCTGTTGGGGTCATATATTTTTGTAACCCTGTCGTGAAAGTGCATCTCACTCAGTCCATCCTGGCTTTGTCCTGTGCTTGCTCTGAAGTGACCTGCTACAGTGCTGAAGTCGACTGAAGCTGTAACATTGTGTTCCCCATGAGATAAAGGACTCAAGTTAATTAAGCCTCGCTGCATACCTTTGGGACCTCCAGTTTTCCCTTCAACATGTATTAATTGTATTTTTATGCTCCACATGTTGTCTAATGTAGACTAGGTTGGTGCATATCCTCCTTTGCAACGTGTCCTTGGTCTTAATTATAATTCATTTTGTTTCAATGTATTTCATGCTCATCCTTGGTATCCCTAATTAACGCTCAGTCATAAGTCTTGGACTTACATCCCATATCCTCTCGCTAGGTCCCTTCCAAATTCTCCGAAGAAACCCGAATTAAATTATAGTAAATTCAAACACATTTTAATTCGAGAGAGGCTTACATCCCTATAGCACTGTATCACGTGTGAGCCTCTACTACAGGAAGAGAGAACACCCACGTTAATGTCCAACTCGTGAAATCTCTTCTTTTTTTTTCTTCTTTTTTTTTTTAACTCCCTCTAACTTTTTTTGGCAAAAGGTGGTGATGTCCTGAGTGAAAAAAGTGTGGCTATCAGTAGTTTTCTGTTTATATTTCAGAATCATAACTATAATTATCATAATAATATAATGAACATCAATCATACTAAATAAATATTACGTTTGAGAGCGGCAAGTGACATCATTATATTCCTGGCGGGTAAAAATTTGACAGATCAATCAGGAGCTCCATTTTGATACTGGGAAACATGCTTACTGCAAATAAATTGTGAAATTATTAATTGGCCCGAATTTGCTGCCTATTGTCAGGGACTACAGACCGTAAAATATTCATCTTCAGATACCAGAGAAAGCAATCTTTATCAGAATCTTGTCGGATCTTGAGGAGACGAGGCCGGACTGCTGGAGGTGACTCAACGCCAGTGGCGACCCTGATTCCTCAATGACCCACTCTGTACAAAATCGGTAGCAACGGGGTTGAGTAAAGACACATCACAGGAGCATTTTCATCCCCTGCAAGCATTCTTTCAGAAAAAACAAGTAAAAGCTCATTCCGAGCAAAAATACATGAAATTGCAAGAACTCGGAGTTATGTGTACTCCTATTTGTATGACTCAAGTCGAGTGTTATCGACGAAATACTATGGACGACCCATTGCCACTGAAGCATTTCTCTACTACTGCTTTTTGGTTGGCTATTGGTTCATGAAGTCTAGATCAAAACGCTGCCAATTCATTAACAGGGGTTGGTTATTCCTCGCACCAGGACCCATATCCCCTTCCGGTGGGCTTCAATCGTTCCCGAAAGCGTCTCATTGGATTCAGTAACCAAAATTTAGTCGAAAATGATACCCCACACGGCTAGATCGCCAAAAATCTCAAACATCCATTTTTCCAAGTACACATTCCGACCCCCTTGAAACGCCCAGATATCGGAGAGGTTGACTTTTTGCTTGAATACATTGGTTGATTATTCATGAAATAACCAACCAAAAGGCACCATGTCCATCCACCGTACGCTGTACGCCGTCCACACCATTTTAGGTACCTAGAAGAAACTGTTTAAAAATCTGAAATTTTGGTCAGGAACCAGTTTCCGGCACTACCTAGTTCTCGAAACTTTTTAGCCCAATCGGACCAAATCAGGAGGAGGAGGGGGGGGGGGTGTCTCTGAGACGTGTGTTTACCGAAAACTGGATTTTCGAGATTTCCCGGCGTGCGGAACGAAGCCGCAACTCTCCATACTCAATGCTTTCCAACATTTCTCCAAGCTCCTCGTCCGAGGAATAAGCAAGAACTGTGAATGAATTCGCAGCATTTTGGTTAGTTATTCCTTGAAAAAGTCAATCTCTCCGATTCGGCGCAGATTTATTTTTTTTCCTGGGGATTTCAAAATATATATAGAGCAAAATGAGAAAATGTCCGTCCGCTATCCACTGCCCACTCCGATTTCGATAGTTGACAGTTTTCTAAAAATCAGAAATTTCCCAGGTCAAAATGTGTATTTTGAAAAATGGATTTTTGAGATTTTTGGCGATCTAGCCGTGTGGGGAATCTTTTTCGACTAAATTTTGGATGCTGAATCCAATGAGACAGGTCCCGGAACGATTGGCGCCCACTGGAAGAGGTTATGGGCCAAAATGGGTTTCTATCTACCCATTTCAAATGTGTTTTCAAGATTTCTGGTACCTAGACGTGTGGGGTATCATTTTCCACTAAATTTTAGACGCTGAATTGATTCGAATGAGTCTCCATGCTGCTGATCCATGAATGAATTTGCAGCGTTATGTTGGTTATTCCCTGAATAATCAACCTATGTTTTTGCTTTATTCTTCCACATAGTGCACCTAGCTCCCAAATATATTCATTCAGCTCATTTCGTGTTACATTCAGTTTTCCGATATTACCTACATATCAGTCCAAACAGAGGTGTCTAGATCAAGAAGCTCCTACAGTTTTCTTCTAGACATCAGGAACCGTGCAAAGAAAAAGAGGAGTTGAAGTTTAGGAGCCGATCGGGGATTGTCGACCTCCCCAAAAAAAAGGTTGATTATTCACGGCTAATTCAGTTTTCGGAAACTAGGCATGCGAGATATCATTTTACACTAAATGTTTGTCGCTGAATTGATTGGGATGGGTTACAGAACAATTGGCGCTCAACGAATGTGGATGTGGGTGAAATGGGTTAACCTACCTGCCCATTTCGGATGTGGGTTTTGGGTTTCTTCTAGGCGTGTGGGGTATCATTTTCCACTTTATTTTGGACGCTGAATCGATTGGAATGAGTCAGTTCCATTTACGGGTTTCCCTATAATCTTGCTCCAAGGATCAATCATAGTGGAAGTATTTGTAGCATTTTTATGACATTGGTGTACGCCTATATCTTGTCCGAGGGTCTTTTGTCCCGATTTCCTATCATGTTTTTGGATTGTTGTCTGGGTTTATAGTTCATCAGAGCCATACGATTTTTTTTTTAAATTGGTCCTATTTTGAAATGTTTTAACCGCTTTTGGTCTTAATAAAAAAATTGAAGCATCGAGGAGTTCATCATCTACCTCTTTCTAATCTAGTTGCGGAATAGAGAACGAAAAAAATCTTTTTGTAGCCGTGGACAATAAAATTTACTGTCCACCATGTAACCATTTACCATTTAATAGTATGACCTGGGTAATAATTGTTGTCTCCGTGTCCTTCACGTCGTCGAAAATAATTGCCTTACTCATTTTTTGTTGTTTTCGAAATCAAAATATCTATGGGTATATTTTGGTTTGAGACGAACGTTCCTGAAAGACTGAAACGCGCAATAATAACAACCCTCTGTTTTAAGGTTGATTTTAAAATTTTTCAGCGTTTGAAAATGGTATTTTTGGCTCCTGCGTTTATAAAAATAAAAAAAATTTAGACACTTTATTATACTAGTACTTACACTTTGGAAATATTCAGACCATGATGAATGAAGAGGAAATATTAGTGGAATTTATGGCGATGTGATTCTACCTTCGATGCTAACCAGTGTGTGAAAGAGACAGTCTCACTAGGCTATGGACTGTTCATAGATGTCGAAAAGGCATTTGACCGAGTGTGGCATCCGGGATTACTCTCAAAGTAAAAAGACCACTTGCCCGATACATACTACCGCATCCTGCAATCTTACCTTACCAACAGAACCTTCTCAGTGTGCTACCAAGATGCTACCTCCAAGTCCTTCCCAATCGCGGCGGGTGTCCCCCAGGGAAGTATCCTTGGGCCCCTGTTATACATCTTCTACACACATGATATATCCAGCCAGTTGAGCATCACTTCTGCCCAGTTTGCAGATGACCAAGCTGTCCTCGCCCGACACACTGATCCAGAGTTAGCACTTGCGACTCTGCAAGAATACGTTAATCGCCTTTACGAATGGAGCATCATGTGGAAAATTAAGCTTAATCCGGGAAAAACATCTTTGGTATGCTTCACCTATCGAACAGCAGTAACCCCTACTGACCTTCTGCTCAACAACGAAGCCGTCTCAAGAAAAGACTATGTAAAATGTCTGGGGGTTACTCTGGATAGCAGACTGTGTTGGAATACGCACATCACAACCACAGTAACCAGTATCCGTTACCGCACCCGCCAGCTTTACCATCTATTTGCTAGCAACCAGGTCCCCCTCCATACGAAGCGTCTAATCTATGTAACCCTCCTAAAACCGATCTGGCAGTATGCCTGCGCGATATGGGGGTCGGCCAGTAGCACACAAATCCGGCGAATTTCCACGCAACAGAACAGAATCCTACGTTTAGTCACGGGTGCACCGTGGTATGTTCGAAATACTACGCTCCATTCGGATCTCAATATACCTACAATTCCTGACATCATCTCAGCCTCCTACAATAACATGGCCCGCCGAATGATCAACCACGACAACCCTATAATTGCCGCCATTCTCGAGGAACCCCGCCCACCGCGACCACAAAGACGCCTCAAGCGAAAATGGCATTCAGACCACCTGATACCTGAATCCTGATAGCTCAACCAAGCAACTACTTATAGACCCTATCTATCTCTGGTCTCGTTGTTACCTGTTCATTACTGTTATTCATTATCCATTACGTTGTTACTGTTATTTATTACCCATATTATCAGCTGCTATATTTCATTAGCCAGTGATGCATTCGGATGTTATTTATTGCATTGAGATGTTATTTACACCAGAGCGTTCAAACCTCTAAAAACTGCTGTACATGACTACCACTGGGTAGTTAATTTACCACAAGTGCCGCATGAAAATTGTGTAAATCAAATAATGTACCCACTCGATAGTGTATTACACAATAAAGTTACTTTAAAAAAAAAAAAAAAAAAAAAAAAAAATGCTAACCAGTGTGTGAAAGAGACAGTCTCACTAGGCTATCATTTTATCAACAACAGAACATCTGGAGCCCACCTGCGCTTCTAAACGCCTTGGAGTCCCCAGCAGAGGGGCTTATTTTTACGTTTTCACTCGGTTCGACGTCCCTCCCGTGGCGACTTTTTGCTTAACCTCAGTCGGGCCTTGTAACCGCCACGGAGGGTACGCCTCCACTATACAACGCCGCTGTGTAGTTTCTGTTTTTGTTCTTGAGTTTTTCAGTTTTTTTTTTTTAATTACCCTCCGTCGGTCACTTGATAAATCCGATCACCATGGATCCCGAAGCCTTCCTCGATATTGCCAATCAAGTTACAAAACTCAAAATGTTCCCATATTTTGACATAGCTCACAGTGTCTTGTGTGCACTTCACGTACGCGAAGACTTGGGCGCAGGCAAGTTTCCTATAGATAGTTTGACTGCAGTTTTCCGCACGTTTCGGTTTCGACGGTGTAGCTCGTGAGTTCATTTGTAGATCCATATGAACCTGTGTGTTCATTCTGATGATTACTTGAACACTAGTTGTATTTTGTTACGAGGTTATTCCCATCTCTATGAACTGGTGAATGTTATTTTTAAATCCAGGCCTCTCGACCCGGGTGGGTTTAAACATTCTCTTTCAATTCACGTTGTTTGAATTCAACTAGCCCATGATTAAATTCACAGCTTCATTTTTCCTGCCAACCTGCTCATTTAAATTACTAATTCCACCAACAGCTTTTCAACGAAAAACTCGTGTATGAAGAAACCCAGAGGCTTGGCTCCATATCCATCCATATACCTTCCGATATACCTGAAAATCGAATTAAAAACGGTATTAAATAGGTACCATCACTTTTGATGACTGTTAGAGGGGCGTAACCTTCTTACTCGTAGATAAGTTGTTGTTTTGTCCTTCGCGCCCGCGCCGGTAGTTCTATCTGTGTTGATTGCCAGTTTTATAACGTTTGCCTTTTTACCTTTCGTTCGTGCATTTTAATTTACATCGTCTCACTGAATGGCTGTGCTCTTGTTTGGTTCATATAATCGCACTTATCCGTTGTCGTTTGGGAATGCTTTGAAGTCGTACCTAGTAGGGATTCCTTAGAAACCTGAGATACCCTACCCCGTCCCCCTTGACCAGCAACATAGTTGTTGTTATTCGAGAATTTTCGTTTGAGAGCTGACAAAAGTCGATAGGTACAACCTATCATTCAACTCGTCATAACTTCTTCATTTATGTATAGGAATTTCACACAATTATGGAACTCGTTTTGTTTTATTATTAATTATCGTTACTATCCTCCTTGGGTTTTTTTTGCAAGGGCATTTTTTACTCCAACTTTTTTATTCAAAAAAATCTGCAAATTCTTACACACGGGTTGGTTATTCCTCGAATGGGGGAAACAGTGGGTGTGGCGGGTCTCAGACCCATTCCAATCGATTCAGGGTCCAAAATTTAGTGGAATATGATACCCCACACGCCCAGGTACCAGAAATCCTGACACATACCAAATGGGTGGATACATACCCATTTTGACCCATTACTTCTTCCAGTGGGTGCCAATTGTTCTGGGACCCATTTTATTGGATTCAGCGTCCAAAATTTAGTGGAAAATGACACCCCACTCGCCTAAATCACCCAAAATCTTGAAAATCCATTTTTCAAAAAACACATTTTGACCCCTACCCCCTCCAAATTTGGTCCGATCGGGCTGAAAAGTTTCGAGGACCCATCTCGGCTGGGAACAGACCCCTGACCCAAATTTCAGATTTTTAGAACATTTTCTACTACCAAAAACGGCGTGGACAATGGACGGCGTATGGCGGACGGACATCGACCTTTTTTGATCAGGACATCATGAAACGTCCAGGAAAAAATTTTGAGCCGAATCGGAGAGGTTGACCATTATCATGAAAACATAGGTTGATTATTCAAGGAATAACCAACCAAAAGATACCCATTTTGGTTGGTTATTCCTTGAATAATCAACCTATGTTTTCATGATAATGGTCAACCTCTCCGATTCGGCTCAAAATTTTTTTCTGGACGTTTCATGATGTCCTGATCAAAAAAGGTCAATGTCCGTCCGCCGTCCGCCGTACGCCGTACGCCGTACGCCGTCCATTGTCCACGCCGTTTTTGGTAGTAGAAAATGTTCTAAAAATCTGAAATTTGGGTCAGGGGTCTGTTCCCAGCCGAGATGGGTCCTCGAAACTTTTCAGCCCGATCGGACCAAATTTGGAGGGGGTAGGGGTCAAAATGTGTTTTTTGAAAAATGGATTTTCGAGATTTTGGGTGATTTAGGCGAGTGGGGTGTCATTTTCCACTAAATTTTGGACGCTGAATCCAATAAAATGGGTCCCAGAACAATTGGCACCCACTGGAAGAAGTAATGGGTCAAATTGGGTATTTATTACCCATGTGGGTGACTTCAGCCGAATAGACAAACAAAACACATCGTCATATCCTGTTGTTTATAACCAGCTGTTAAACTTAGCAACCAATTTTGAGCAGTTGCCTACAATTCTTTTTACTGTCCGAGCTTTTTATTCGTACCATTCAATTCAATTTAATACAATTATTATAGCCTTCTAAATTACCTACGTTTTCTCAATATTATATTAGTAAATTAGTGTCGTAGTGCCCCATAGATACACCCATCTTGAATATGTGTTTTCGGGATTTCTGCTACCTAGGCGAGTAGGGTGTCATATTCCACTAAATTTTGGACCCTGAATCGATTGGAATGGGTCTGAGACCCGCCACACCCACTGTTTCCCCCATTCGAGGAATAACCAACCCGTGTGTAAGAATTTGCAGATTTTTTAATTATGGAATCGGATTATTGTCTTATAACGAGCGTATAATACTGCCACACACCCACCCCCTTGCCTGTACCTATTCAGCAAAATTATGCTTACCGAAATTTCACGAAAACAGATGCCTGCCTACTCGCAAATGTAAAGCACGACACATTCAGTTATTCAATTCAATACCGGTGGTGCCATGTGTTTCTTTGAAGTCACCAACCTCTGAATACCTCAGGTATTCCCGCCAAAGTCCTCTCATGGCCCCAACTTCTGAAAGAGCGCAGAAAAAATTGTCTATGCTGGTACCAAGGCCAAAGTTGGGACTTGGAACACGGGTCTAGTGGTGGTAATATTTTATCATACAAAAATATACTTAATGTAATAAAATAACGTAACAGATGGCATAATTGAAAAGACTACATAAAGACTGTGTAGTGACATGGTAAGAGCAACACTCCTGATCTTCCTCGTTCACTCCAAGGCACCCGTTGTACCTAATCGATCGACATGAACATTTCCAAAGAGGTGATTTAGTTTAAATCAACCCTTCTATGTGCAATATTCGACGTTTACAGTTTTGTGCTGTGTTGCGATATCATTAATTTCTGTTTCAGGAGCTCAGGCCTTCTCGCGAAAACACCCTATGTCATGTTGGCTGTCGACGATGCTGGTCGTATTCGCTGGTGGAATGCTAGCCAACGGCCTCCTCGGTGAACCGATTTTGGCTCCACTCAAAAACACGCAACAGCTCGAGGTTGCGACCATTGTATGGTGTGTCCCATTTGTTCTTCTCCCAGAACGTTTTGCCTTGTACATTCTTTTCATATGTCAATAATTTCAAAATTTGTCAAATGTTTCAAACTTCAATAAAATGGCTGCTCTTCTTATTATCGTATAATTCTTCATAAATTCCAGGTATCTCGTATTTTACACTCCCTTTGACATCGGCTACAAATTCTCGAAGTTCCTTCCAGTGAAATTGGTTTTCTCAGCAATGAAAGAGATTTACAGGTAAGCAAGTGAGCACAATAATATCTTCTTCATCCTTGTAGCTAACTGTATGTACCTCGCATTACTATCATGACGACGTAATCCTTTTTTCACCAGGTGTAAGAAGGTTTACGATGGAGTTACGCATGCAGCTAAGTTATACCCGAACGCCTACATTATAATGATCCTCATTGGAACACTCAAAGGTAGATACCACAGTACCCAGACTCCGTACAGATTGTTAGCTGAATGCATCGTTTAATATTATTCAAGCAAACATGTTTTTTTTTTCTCTAGGAAACGGTGCTGGCTTCACTAAGTTGTTAGAGCGACTGATCCGAGGTGTCTGGACCCCGACAGCGATGGAATTCATGCAGCCCAGCTTCCCGACAAAAGCATGCATAGTTGCATCGATAATTTTTGTTCTTGATCAAAAGACAGACTTGATATCAGCCCCTCATTCCCTTGTTTACTTTGGTATTGTCATATTCTTCGTGTATTTCAAAGTAAGTCTTTCACTTCTTTCTCAAATTTCTTGAGAATTTGGTCAATACTTACCTACAAAACACTCTCCTCGTCTTTACTGTTTTCTTGTAATTCCCAGCTGTCCTCCATTCTCCTTGGAATACACGACCCCTTTGTTCCATTTGAGAATCTTTGTTGCGCACTTTTCCTTGGAGGAATATGGGACTCCTTGGCTAAATTCATGGGCGGTGGTGCTAAAGAAGATAAAGGGGATGCCAAGAAAAAGGACTGAAACATTGGTGAGAAATTTAATAGTTACTACAATATTTTTTGCATTCATGTGATCTCCACTAGGTCCTAATTGAGAGATGGGCCTTCGCGTATGCCATAAAAATGTAGAAAAATAGCATCAGAACAAAGGAAGGTGTCCAGATCGCTCATATGCGATAAGATTTGTTTGTAAAAGTACCTACTCTGCATGAACGCTGGTGAACGAACCTCTTCTTGGAAACATTGCATCTAAACATGTTGAGGAACCACAATCCGCATGCGAGTGAACAAACGTAAACAATCCAACTATTTAGGTTTTGCCACTTATGTTCTTTTTTTGTTTCTTTTTCCTCAAAATGTTTCTCAATCAATTTTGAAGAAAAAGGTGACTTGAGGAAGATCAGCGCTTTTCTGGATTTTATATTTTTACTCTCATATTTATTCCATTCCAATTAATACGGTTTTTTCCAACAACGAATAGGTGAAAATGGATCAGACGAGGGAGATTCAAGCAGAGAAAAACCTGTTGATCTTAAGTATAATATATAGGTATATTATAGGTTCGAAAATTTGTAGAGTTAATAACTCTGTTATTTTAGCCAGTGGATGGTCTGTACAAGGGAACTCATAAAATTTACATAAATACATAGTAGCGCAGTGGTCAAACTCAATTGTTTTTTTGCAGTCAGCAGAACACGCAGGTTTGTCACTCAATCACCCCCTGATTCATCCTACCTCAGCTTTACGCGCGTCTGTACAATCACGTTCCCACTGGTTGTATTAGTATTATTATCTATTAGTCCTCAAAAAGGCTTTTTGTGTTTTCAGGTCTTTCTCGATTCATCATTGTGTAATCATGCTAGTCATTGTACACCAACCACCTTACCACCAACTTCAAAATCTTCAGGTATACACATTTCCTTTTTGTTTTTGCATGTCTCTTTCTTATTTAGAATGAATATTTTACTTATAAACATTTGACTTCTGTATGAGAAATTCCGACGTACATGAAAAAATGTATTGAAGTGTGTTTTTGTCAAACAAATCATTTCAAGTTTTAAGATCCTGTAAAAATCTCGTTTACCGATGACTGCAAACTGAAATGTGGGTACAGTTCAGTCAGCGTTTAGAGATACTCCAACAGTTAAGTGCATTCATCTGTCTGTGCAATACATGTATTTATCAAATATGAAAAATGAAAATATGAAATGTATTAAACATTTCTATTCAGAATTCTCAAATTCTCCATTTTTTGTATTCCTGTATCCATCCATAACACTTCCTTGGACTTCTTCTCTACTCGTAAATTGTCTACTGTATATCTCCCCTATGAGTAATGAGAGTATTGAACCCTTGAATTATTTGAAGCTGTTTCGATTCAACATATTCAATTTCAAAACATATTCCAAAGCTTTAGATTGGCATATTTCCACATTTTCAATGCACTTAGCCTCTTCCAAATAATCTTCAATCACATGGTTGTTCTGTTCCAAGTTACCCAGTCTTTTCTCTATGTAACTGATCTGCGCATGCTGTTCATTCTCAACTAAAGCTCGCTGCAACAACAGTAATATTTCAAAATGTTTTTTCATAAATAACATGATATCCCTAAACGCTTTGTCCAATCAACAATCTATTTTAATTTCCCTACCTGGGCTTCATTGAAATCGGCAATTCGTAGTTTTAAGTTGTTCTTTATTTCTGATCTGGTTGCTTCAAGTTCTGCCTTGGCGGTTGTTAAAAAGAGTCTCTTTGACTTGATTTTCTCTTCGAGTTCTGCAGTGTTTGCAAATGAAGCCAATTGCATTCGCATAGTCTCCATGGAACTCATTAAAGTGCTCAGTTCTGTTTCTACTTTGTTGGACATGACTTCCACCTAAAGCCAAGGAAATCATTTTGTAACGCTAGCAAGATATGAATGTGGGACAGGAATGTATGATATGATATGAATGTGGCCTATGTATGCAAATGACAATAACTTTGGTATGATATAGAGCTGCAATATCATTTAATGAGCTTTTCATAACCTAGGTTTTACAAACCTAATTGCAGGATGAATTTGAAGTGGAACGATGCATTAGAACTCACGAACTATATTTTCAAGTAAATTAATGTTTATAGAAAGCACAAACGAACAATATGATTTTCCTACATCAGCTGTTTGATCAATGGAAGCATTACTTAATGAAGTAGATTGTTTCCGCTTTTAGGTATGGTGGCTTCGGGCAAGAGTCTCTTCAAGTAGTAAGGTCGCCACACTAATAAAGAGGAAATTCAAAGTTGAGAAGCCCCCTTTGACTTTGATGAATGTTTCAGTAGCCTCTCCATGGGTTCTGAACTGAATAGGGTAAATAAATGTATGTGGATCAACTTCCCCATTGGCAACTACCGAAAAATGATTGGGAACTCATTTAGGATTAGTAGATCCGTTCAGTCGCGTTTATGTCTGGGTAAACTATATTGGTAAACTGTAAACTATATCCAAATGACCTTTGACCGATGATCGATTGAAGTTAGGCGTATAGTCTCGATTTAGACTTACTTTGTTGAGGTAACGTGACAAATTTTTGTGCTCGTTTCCTATGGATTTCATTGTATTCAGCACTTCAGTTGGCGCTGAGTTGTTTAACTGGAGTCCTCTGAAGTCCGCTGCTGTCGGGACTACTGCAACTTTGGTAGCCATTTTCTTAAGAATTTGGATGACATCTGCCTCAAGTCCACGCAGTTTGTTGTGTTCGTCTTCTTTTTGACTTTCCACGCTGGAAAGGAATTCTTCAATGATCTCTTCGCGTTTTTTCAATTCCATGTATTTGGCTTGCCTCATTCCTTGGTCTTCGTCAGCTACCTAAAATAAAACACATACATTCCACCTTCCACACATTTTGGAGCAAAAATTGACTTCATTGAAAATCCATGAAAATATCTTACATGGTATTCACACACTTCCGGAATTATTAGTTACCTGATGGGATTGATGCATTGCTTGCTCTACATGCTTTATGTGTTCCTCCATGTCGTGGATGGATTTCTTCATTGTTGCTAGTTGGTTATTGTCACTTTTCAACTTGTTCAAAAGAGAACTCCTTTGCTCCTCTGGAGAACTGTTTACTTGTACTTCAAGTTTTAGAAACTCCCTTTTCTTCTCCAGTTCCCAGAGTCTCAATTCCAATTGTACAGCATCCGTCTTTGCCTTCGAATGACAACTGAAGATTAGAGAATCCTTACATTTTAGTATTATAAATAAAATATGACAGGTATTCTTCCAACTCACAGGTGAAATGTAAACCTGATCGCCGATGTGAGTCTTGGATTTCATCAGAGAGTCCAGCTCAGCCTGCCTCGCTACTACTTTCTGAATATGTTCCGCGTTTACTTTCTTGAGATGAAGAAATTTATCTTTCAAACTTGAATTCATTTCGGCTGTTAGCTGCTCAGCACGATATTTCTCCTATATATTTGTGGAAATTTATAAAAAATTACGTTTTGGGCACAGGAATATGATGGTTGAAAGATGGAACCAATATTGTTCGCCCATTTTCATTGCTGGGAGTCTATTCAGTGGTAATAATGGCCACCCACACATTCATAAATGTCTTCACACTGATTTTAAAATATAAAGCTATAACAGGGCTACCCTAAAGTGACTTAATTCTCTGACGAGCGCTTGAAAACTTCCATACTAATTTGAGAATTTGAGTCCTACGTCAGAGAACTTTAGAATACCATTAAATCAATGTGCTACAATTGAAAAAAAAAAAAAAAAAAGTTAGGTAATTGAAGGAGAGAAAACTGTTGAAAATTTCGAAATTGTTTCTATGCATAACTGGGTAGATTCTGTTCGCTAGCCAACCTTCATTATTTGGTCTTCTATTTCCCGGTTGGCTTCCTGTCTGCGAATTCTATCGGAGAAGAGGGACTCGAGGGCCGTCACTTCACCATCATTTGAATTGGATAGTTCTCTCGTCTCCATAATGATCCTATTTACATCAGTACCAGTATTCACTTTGTCAATGGCCATGTTATGGTCAGCCAGTAAACCTTGCATTTCTGAAACAAGCATTTCATGAGTTAGGCTCGATGGTCTGTTAGCCACTGAATGCTTACAGATCGATAGGAAATTGGGAGGTAATGTTCCAACTGTAGTATTACGTACCAGTCAACTCAGAAGCCATTTGTTTTACTCGCTTGTCGTATACTGCATAAGAAGCTTGTTCCTTGCCCGTTTGCTCGATTTCTCTTTGGATGTTGACTAATTCTTGTGACAATTCTCCCATTTTAAGTTGTAAAGCTCCAATAAAATAGCGTTTGTCCCTGACAAGCCTTGTTGCTTGCTTGATGCCAGTTGTTGGCCTCGCTACATTCAACCCTTGTTGCGATATAAGGCGGTCTCTCTACGTAGTAATAATAGTGCGGTAGTAACGACAGTTAGCAAGCTTTTGTGAACAATCAGAGGCAATAGCCGCATTCATGTAAGATAAATAAACAAGTAAAAAATTTTCATTTTGGATAGATGCCATGACTCAAGGTAAATTCAAATCATTTTGAGATTCACCTGGGCATGAAGGTTCGCGCTCATTTTCTCGTTGGTGACCTTCCCTATTGAAGAGCCTCCGTAATAAGATGACATTGCTCTCGATGGTGTAACGCTTCTCTCCATTGACCCCTCCTAAAAAGAAATCAGATGAACCACCACACACATGTAACGTTAAAATAAAACTAAAGTTATATCATTTATCCTATAAATTGAAGACTGCTTTCATCGAAGTCCTTAAGTAGTAGTTTCTTTCGACTCTTTCATTTGAAGAAATTTAGTTTCAAAAATAAAAAATGGCGAACCCCACTCGAATGCAGGCTGTTGAAACGAATTCCTTGCGCATCATCGATGAGTTTGGTGCATGAATAAATTTTATTTACCAATAACGCTGGCCACACTCTCGAAGCTCCCATCTCAAATCTTTTCCAAACACCAACATTTTGCATTTTTACATGTGGATTCGTTCTGTCACATTTTGGTTGTGTGAAGTTGTAGGGCAAAGTTTTTAGAATGTTAACCTCCATATCGTACAAAGAGAAATAAATATATCTTCCAAGCCTCCCTCAAAGCGTGGTTGATCCAAGGAAATGGAAGGAAAAGGAAAATCAGAAAAACATTAATGAATTGCTCACCACGTGAATAGAACTACCGCGTCTCGATTTTGGTCTGTCAGAACTTTCCTCGACGCCTCTAGATCGCGTGTTTTCTCTTCTCCATCTTGTCACTGGGCGTTCCAATTCCATTGTCATTGGAATGATGATCGGTTTTCAGCGAGTCATAGCAATGGACGCACTCGCTCATTTGCCGATTTCCGTAGCGGACGACCTCTTCTACGTGACTGACTCGAGTGGAGGCTCTTTTGAGGAGTGTTATGTTCAAGCTGCCATAGCAACGGTGTTGGCAACCAAACAAAACTCGAGTTGCTTCCTAGGTACCTAGTACCTACCGTAATGTAGATTATATTGTGTAGACCCCTCTTCAAAAGTATCGGCTTTGTGAATTGACCAGGACATATATTTGTACGAATAAAATCATTCGGGACGAGGTTATGGAAATTAATTTCTATAAAAATCTGCAAATTCTTACACACGGGTTGGTTATTCCTCGAATGGGGGAAACAGTGGGTGTGGCGGGTCCCAGACCAATTCCAATCGATTCAGGGTCCAAAATTAGCGGAATATGATACCCCACACGCCTAGGCACCAGAAATCCTGACACATACAAAATGGGTGGATACATACCCATTTTGACCCATAACTTCTTCCGGTGGGTGCCAATCGTTCTGGGACACACATAATGAATTCAGCGTCCAAAATTTAGTGGAAAATGATACCCCACACGCCTAGGTAGCAGAAATCCCGAAAACACATATTCAAAATGGGTAATATATACCCAATTTGAACCATAACTTCTTCCAGTGGGTGCCAATCGTTCTGGGACCCATTTAATTGGATTCAGCGTCCAAAATTTAGTTGAAAACTATACCCCACACGCCTAGGTAGCAGAAATCCCGAAAACACATATTCAAAATGGGTAATAAATACCCAATTTGACCCATTACTTCTTCCAGTAGGTGCCAATCGTTCTGGGACCCGTTTCATTGGATTCAGCGTCCAAAATTTAGTGGAAAATGACACCCTACTCGCCTAGATCGCCCAAAATCTCGAAAATCCATTTTTCAAAAAACACATTTTGACCCCCCCCCCCCCCAATTGGGCCCAATTTGGGCTGAAAAGTTTCGAGGACCCGTTTCGGCCGGGAACAGACCCCTGACCAAAATTTCAGATTTTTAGAAAATTTTCTACTACCAAAAACGGCGCGGACGATGGACGGCGTATGGCGGACGGACATCGACCTTTTTTGATCAGGACACATTAAACGTCCAGAAAAAAATTTTGAGCTGAATCGGAGAGGTTGACCATTATCATGAAAACAAGTTGATTATTCAAGGAATAACCAACCAAAGAACGGAGGTAAAAAACGATGGTCTATTTCCGCCAAAAGTAACGAGTACACTGGTTAAATCGATTTTGACGGTCAGGTCATCATCAATAACTTACATGAGCAGTAACTTACAAGTAACTTGCAGTATGTTTATACTAAGTTCATGTAAGTTACTCGATTAAACTAGTTTACTCGTTACTTCTGGTGGAAATAGACTATCGTGAGACACCTCAGCTTTTTACTAGTTATATTCGTTGATTTAAAATTGACATTTTATTCAGTTATAAATTCCAATTGCGATATTTTTTTTCCATGATGACAACATTGATTTATTGTAGAAACTACATGAATATAGGCACGTCAAGTCTCATTTTTTACAGGTTTCCCTGTTAGCGAATATATTAACTAACTTTGAACAATTGGTCTCCCCAGTGGCAACTCAGTTTACAAAATAATTGTACAGAAAACGAAACTCTTCCCAGATTTTGACTTAAAAATTGACCAACACCCCCAAGCTAACTGGGTCAACTAAAGCGTTCAGTACCACATCTATCCACTCTCAATTTGGGAAAAACCCCATGACCAACCACCTTGCAGGAAATGAAGCCTGCGCCACACAATTTGTCAAATGAAGAATTCTATATGTAAAATCGACCCTGAAAGGAAAATATGAATCGCAGAAATAATCAAATAAGGGTTTGAAATTGCAAGCTAAATATGCAACTGTTTCAAGTTGTTTCATTCTAACTGAAGTTAAAATTTGTAAGATGGATCCACATGTTGTAAACGCAGTTAGTAAAAGACTTTCTTTTTATTAAGTGGAAGATAACTGCCACAACCAACATAGTCAATTACCACAACTCAGCAAAAAGGTTTTCATCTAATTTGGCTTATTAACTCATCACATTACTCCAAATGCCTCAAGTGTGCAGAAGTTTCTTTCCTACTGTACAAACGTCATGATCAGTTTGGGCTCTCAAATAGTGTCTTGTTTTTCACATGATGATGATGCCAGAGTTGAAAAATAATTACTTGAATTCCTCTATCTACAACGCCTTGCATGTTCAAATCAAAGCTCTATGGTCGAACCATCATAACATGTGATGATTATTTTTCTTTATGGAAAAAAAATATATTAAAAAAAAAAAAAATAAATGAAAAATAATTCTATGGTGTGAAAACCCAAACATAGAAGATAAATGTTCAGAAACGTGATGGGGTTGCCACACTCTTTAGGAAAATTATCCTATCATATCAGAAGGCTTTTATACATCTTCATTATTGCCACAGGCATCGAAAAATGGGGACAACTTAGACTCTATTATTACTACAATACAATATTTCACTTTTGCTGATTAGTGATAATATATATCAGTCCTAATCAATCCATTCCATATTTTGTATAAGAAGGTGAGCATTGATTACACAGATTCCCCTTCATTGACCAAAAATATCACAGCATAAATAAACTTTATTCGTAGCTTTGTTTCTGTAAACAATAGTGGCGTCATATGAATCAAATCGACTATTACTAACTTCAGCCAAATAGATAAGATGTAGATTATCTACCTCTTACCATTCCTTAGAATACGTTTGAGATTGTGCCAGTAATGATGATAAAAACAAAGAGGAACTGATTGATGTTTTCAAGAAGTATTCTATTGAACAAAAACTCCCTTAAAGGTGATAAAAACGAGCTTCATAGAGAAACAAACTAGCAATTACTTAAGGAAAAATGAAGCACGTCTTGACAGGCAGGTTGACAGTGATGGAAGATTTGGGAAAATTATATTTTACAGCTAGAAGAGCGAATGAGAACATGATTGCTCATAATTGTATTCATATTGGAAATTCGGCTAACATAGGAGTTACAAGGAAAATGTATTTTGCATATGCTAGGCAGAAAGACACAGCGCCTGATTATTTTGTGTAACCTCATCAATCTTGGACGGCATTGCATCTTGACGGTCTTCTCAACGGTAGTTCATTGTATACCAATAAGCTAAGCTATGGGAGTCTCATTTTTGGTGCTAGTCCACTCATGAAAAAACTCATCACGTTGAATGAAGAAAAATTGCAATGGCATGAAAGAAGAAAGTTATTACACCAATGTCGCAATGGTGAATTTTCGCTCAATGTATTTTCAGTAGAATTTCATAACAAAAAAACTAGACCAAACTTATATTTTGTGGTAGTCGTGGAAATGAAAATAATCTCAAAGTACCTAAAAATTAAAACATTTATTTAAGATTAGACTTCAAAAACTAGGTAGGTAGTAATGCTAGATGAATGTGTCTAGGTAGTTTTACAAAAATATCTCTAAATGAGACAAAGCTCTTCTTTCTTACAGAAACTATGTTCTCCTCAAACATGAGGTGAAAAACAAAGAACTTGGAATTTAAAAAATCAACTTTTTCTTAAGAATTCTGCCTTGGACTAGGATCTTATCAATTGGCCAGTAGAAATACATACTTATGAAACGTTCGCTATTGAAAAGTTATAAGATCACAAAATAAATGCTTCGTTAAACCAGTTTGCACTAGGTTTTCAAATTAAATTCCATTGCTACACCGACCCACCTCTCATAACCCAAACGCCACTATGACTAGAACTACGGCTTGGAAATAGAAACAGATCGTTTCTAGATAAGAAAATACCTCTTTTCTTGGAACAACAGTTGCTGATGAGAAAAATTAAGCGATGGTTGATACTGTATGGTGATGGTGAAATGGTTTATGGATGCAAACTGTCGTAGAACTAAAATACCTGGGATATGACGAAGTTTAAAATTCAAAAGGATAAATTATTGAACAGAAGATTGTTACACTGAACATTTGAGGCAGAACTAATTTTGCGGGGATAATAGAACACTATGATACCCTTCTAATACAACCCACATGTACGATTGAATCTCTCTGATGTTGATGAAACTGTCATATGAACGTTTGCCCAACAACCACTGTCACAGTAATTGGCTCAGTGAAGCAAACAATCATTGGAGAACAGTGGCGAAATTCAAAGCGGAAATCCACCTAGAAAAAAGAGGACAATGTGATCATAGAAGGCAGAATTTTCAATAGGCCCCTCTCCAAACAAGTTCTCTGAACTGAGCCTCCTGAGTTGATAAGAGGAGGGCATAGTTGCCCCAAAGACTAGCTGCTACCAATGGCTGCTGCTATGTAGGGGTTTGGTATCGCTTCTACACGAATTAAGTCTCATAATCTCATGGTATCGTGTTGTAATGTAAACTATGCTGTAGACGACATTGGGAATGATGATCAAATCAAGCAAAATCAAATATCGGACGGACTCATACAAACAAGAAGTAGCAAGTCTTTAGATAAATCCTTCAACGGTCCATTAATTCAAGCGATCGTATCAATATTTCTGATATTAAAATAAGGAAAATGATCGTAATTTGAGCCACAGGCGTGAATGAGGCTTGTTTTGGATTGCGTTCCCAGATTTTCCAGTATATAGAAAAGGTAATAACGTCAGCTGCGATGATTGGTTACACTAAGCGAGGCACTCACGTTTTAGTGCTTTGGATGGATGGAGCAAGGAATAAAAGAGGCGGTTGGCCTTCGTGGGAGAGTCTGAAGAGCATATTTCTGTCTAGGCTCTCTACTGCTTCCTGCAGAAAAGATAATTTTCGTCATAAATCCAATGGTTCGCTCGTAATGATGTCTAATAACGTGAGGATTGAGGAGGTAGCTCACTTGAGGCTGATCAACGAGATATCCTAACACAGGCAATGTCTGGTAGGCCACCACATCGTGCGAGGCTTTGTAAGAATACAAAACCTGGTCTTTCAGGACAAACCATAATCTTTTCCAGCATCGCCTGCCCTTTATTTCAAGCCAGCCACTCATCTGGGATCCACTATCACTAGCAGTAACCTGTAACATGATTAGCCAACAACTTATGAGTCAAATATCTAAAAAACATCACTGTCTAAAAATAAATCTAAAAAAATCTGCAAATTCTTACACACGGGTTGGTTATTCCTCGAATGGGGGAAACAGTGGGTGTGGCGGGTCCCAGACCCATTCCAATCGATTCAGGGTCCAAACTTTAGTGGAATATGATACCCCACACGCCTAGGCACCAGAAATCCTGACACATACAAAATGGGTGGATACATACCCATTTTGACCCATAACTTCTTCCGGTGGGTGCCAATCGTTCTGGGACACACATAATTGAATTCAGCGTCCAAAATTTAGTGGAAAATGATACCCCACACGCCTAGGTAGCAGGAATCCCGAAAACACATACAAAATGGGTAATATATACCCAATTTGACATATAACTTCTTCCAGTGGGTGCCAATCGTTCTGGGACCCATTTTATTGGATTCAGCGTCCAAACTTTAGTGGAAAACTATACCCCACACGCCTAGGTAGCGAAAATCCCGAAAACACATACAAAATGGGTAATATATACCCAATTTGACCCATAACTTCTTCCAGTGGGTGCCAATCGTTCTGGGACCCATTTTATTGGATTCAGCGTCTAAAAGTTAGTGGAAAACTATACCCCACACTCCTAGGTAGCAGAAATCCCGAAAACACATATTCAAAATGGGTAATAAATACCCAATTTGACTCATTACTTCTTCCAGTGGGTGCCAAAAGTTCTGGGACCCATTTTATTGGATTCACCGTCCAAAATTAAGTGGAAAATGACACCCTACTCACCTAGATCGCCCAAAATCTCGAAAATCCATTTTTCAAAAAACACATTTTGACCCCTACCCTCCCCAAATTTGGTCCGATCGGGGTGAAAAGTTTCGAGGACCCGTCTCGGCCGGGAACAGACCCCTGAACCAAATTTCAGATTTTTAGAAAATTTTCTACTACCAAAAACGGCGCGGACGATGGACGGCGGACGGACATTGACCTTTTTTGATCAGGACATCATGAAACGTCCAGAAAAAGATTTTGAGCCGAATCGGAGAGGTTGACTATTATCATGAAAACATAGGTTGATTATTGAAGGAATAACCAACCAAAATGTAAAAATCCAGAAAATTGATTTTTTAAAATTTTTTAATCCAGAACCTGAAATTCTTGCATGCAATTTACCTCCTTGAGTCGTTGTGGTACAACTTTATGAGGTTTTTTTGGACTATCGAACTTCTTGAAGGTAGCTTTCAAAAGATGGAAAGTTGAAGCAGCTTCAATATCATCAAGACCCAGCTCAAGGCAAATGCAGCTCATCGTGTTACTAACTGGATCGTCAAACTCTACAAATTATAAGGAATTCGGTGGTTTTATATGAGCGCATCTTTTTCATCCAGAAATACTGTCCAAGTAATCAAGTAATGTTCCTTACCTTTATACAAAAAATCATAGCATTCGTCACAAACGCGTTTGGAATTGAATTTCAGGTACTGCAAAGGAGCTCTATTATTAGAGCAAACACCACACACTACCTAAAAAATTATATGCCATTTTCAGAGCTGATATCTTCACACATTTTGTAAAACCACTTTTGATAAAAAAAAAAAATTGATCATTATTACCCTCCCACAGCATCTGCAGTGATGCCTTCGAAATGTTACTTTGAATTCAGCAGTACAAATCTGGCACATAGTTGTTTTGTTATCTTGAATCCAAACAGGCGCCTGAGAAGCGAGACAAATCAATTGTGTTAGAATTTAAAAAAATGAGCAGGGAATTACCTACAGGAAAAAAAATGCATGCGACTCTGTTGGCCAACCTCCTTTCCCAATTTCAACGCTTCTGAATTGATGGATTTAGTCATGCTCTGCACCGTGAGAAAAGAGCGCTGTTTTTGATTATTCTCAGATATTGCTGTTTGTAGGGATTTCATCCAATCTGAACATTCGTCTTCGTTCCTACAAACAAAAAGAAACAGGTTCATTAACTTTGGCAATTCAAAGGATCCAGCGAGAAAGCTCCAAGCTTTCGTTTTGAGGGCACGTGAAGGCAAAATTAAAAAAGAAACAAACCATTATCGGACGTAGTAGAGTGGGCAATTTAAAATTACAATTCATAGAATATAATCATTCTAGTGGTACGGCAGGTTTTGTCATTACTACATGAATTGGGTGATTACTACATGAATGATGATTGCTACATTAATTACTACATGAATGGGTGACTGGTGGTAAGTGATGCCATGAGTGTGTTGGTCAGAGAGAGTTCCAATCCACCTATTTGAGGACGGCTTACTAAATCCACAACATTACATTACAATAGTTGGATGTCAGACTCCTGGCTGCAATGCCTACTTATGTCACTCGTTACTCACCTAGCCCTCAAGGTGAAACTCCGTGTACTTGTTATAATATCAAACTCTGAATCGTCGTGCGAGTAAACCCTCATCCCAGCTAGAGGTAGTTCGTATTTCATCCTCAAATACGAAGAAGATGTAGAATACGTAGTGTATAATAAGCAATCACTCAACTGGAAAAATGCTATAGTAATCATAATTGTATGAGATAGTAAGAACAAGCCATTCTTCAGGATATAAATATAATTTAGAAAAAAGGCCTTACCAAAATGAAAAACCGTGGTTGAGCTTCTTTCCGGCTCAACTTTTGCAATTCTCCTTCTTTAATGAAACTTCTCCCAGGTCTGATGATTTCACAATTTCCTAATCTGGTTTGGAGTTTTAGAAGCTTACTCAAATTATCCTGCAACACGGTAAGGAAGGAGAACGGAAAATTAATGCACGTATACTTTAATGAACTTAAATAATGCCTGTATGATAAAGCCAGCCTTACTTATCACATGACAGAAAAGTTCCCACATCCAAGTGTTACAAGCAAATTCTCAAATACAAATTTTATGCAATCGAATTTGATGGGGTACTTACGCTTGATTTAACTGTTGCGTTTGCATGATCTAGGACGTTTTTGACGATATTTAGCGCGGAAGTTGCGTTTAAATATTCATCAGAATCCTCATCTATGTTGGACAGATACCGCTCAAGTAGTAACCGATATTGTGGTATCCGCTGAACTGGTTTTAGCATGTAGTGTTTAAGAGTCAGTTTCTTGCATATTTCAGAGTTTTCAAAGTCATATAAGGCTTGAGAAAATTTGGGATACTTGAGGCAGAGCTCCTCCAAAGCAGCACCTTGAGCTTCAAAATTTTTCATATACAGGGAATAAAGTTTGAGGAACGGGCCTTTCTGCACGATCACGTCAGCGAGTTTTGGCAAATTTGACCACGAATTTACTCGGAGCTCCAAATCTTCGAGTAAGGCTTCGTTCAGCTGAAGTAGCTGGGGGAGCGACGAAACTATTTTGTCAAATTCAGTTGATGAGATGATGGGATTGATCGAACAGGAATCAATATGAGCCTTGAATGTGTTAACTATCAACCTCAAAGCTTGAACATACGCTTGCTCAGATGTTACAAACTCTTTAGCGATCATGTAGGCCTTTTCTGTTTTGGACATACGAACAATTTTGGGGGGAAACACATTTTGATCTTCTGATCCGTTTTCCACATCCAGGGATTCATTGATGAAAGTGTTATCCTGAGAACTTGTACAGTTCACATCTAACGATTTCAAACTAGTCAATGAATATCCATCGCTATCATACTTCTCTCCATTTTTGCAAGGAGACTCTTTAGGCCAATCAGTCACCCTCAATTCTGGAGGCTCGTCATTAAACCCTTCAGGTTCATCACCACCCTCATAATTACCAATTGGCACTCCAAGGTATATTGCAGATTCCGCTTTCACCTCCCAATTGCTCTGCCCGTGGGCGAGTGAATCTTCTGGCTCCTTCCAAATAGCATTTACTTTGGACTCAATCGCACGCGCAGTGTCATCACTAATCGAGCTTGACTCGATCGATCCCACAGTTTCATCTTCTTCAGGAACGTTACGCTCATTTTTTCGATCTACCTGCTTCAATGGTGACTCAACGACTTTAGAAGAGGA
The DNA here is from genome assembly GCA_019603395.1 of Cyrtorhinus lividipennis. Taxonomy (NCBI): domain Eukaryota; kingdom Metazoa; phylum Arthropoda; class Insecta; order Hemiptera; family Miridae; genus Cyrtorhinus; species Cyrtorhinus lividipennis. The sequence continues at coordinate 2,140,389 of CM034003.1, read as the reverse complement.
ACGAAGGATTTTTGCAACTGTTGGGTGCGGCTTCTCCGGAATTATTTTAGGTTTTGGTAGGATGGGGGGTTTGGTCCTAGAAACACTTGCTGAAACGGGAGAAAAATGATTATTATGAGATGAATAGGTAAATTTTAGGTTTACCAGGAAAACATAAATAGCAATAAACCAAGAAAAGGAAAAAAAATAATAATGGTGGGAATATTCATCATCATACTTGGAGAACGGATCGTTTTATCCATAGGTCGAAGGGGTGATTTTCATCGGACGATGCCTATGCGCAGGAAACATTGCCTAGAATCATAATAGGAATTAGGCAGACATTTTTTACATTATGTATGTTAGAATATGCATGAAGATGGAAGTTTGACTCCTTTTGCAATAGTTAAAATATGTTTACAAGTTTCCCCAGTTTTAAAATAAATATACATAGGAAGATAATGCCAAGACGGTTCATGGTAGTTGAATAAAAAATGGGGAAAAAGTGGGTGTAGAGTGTCCCGGACCAATTTCAATCGATTCAGCGTCCAACATTTAATGGAAAATGAACGCCGATAGCCGATAATCCCTTTTTCGAAAAACACATTTTGACTCCTACGTGATTATACATATTGATTATTCAAGGAACAGCGAACCAAACCCGTCTAAAATAATAAGACCGTTATTATGTATATAATTATTACTGATCGATAATGAATTTCAAAGATCCAAAAGGGGAGTTGTGAAAATCGTTGGGAAACGCTTTTGAGTAGGCCCAATATAATAGTCGCTTCTTCATGATAACTTGGTAAATGAAGTATTCTGAATGAAAAATTCTGATTCTATTCGGAAGTAGTACCTCTGAATACTCAAGAACAGATTTAAAACTTGCCTGATGTTCTAACGAACTATTGTGGATAGGAAAACTTTGTTGACAAGTTCCCCAGCTATATGATCGGGTAACAGAAGAACGACAATTCGTCAGTAAGTACCTACGCGAGGTAAGCAACACATTCTTGTTATATATTGAATCCAGTATAAAACGTTGTAAAACAGTAATAAACAAATTTTGCCAAAAAATTTAGTGAAACTCGCATTTTGTCTACATTTGAAGGGAACTCCAATTGAGTGAATACCATCACCAAACCAACTCAATGCCACCAATTACTATTGATATCAGAAACTAACGGAGGGCACTTACCTCATTCTGAACGAGAAAGATAATTCACGGTAATTAGCCTTAAACTGTACGAAGAAGATCAGCGATATTAAAGAGTTGGCAACATTAGAAGTCACCTACCTAGTTTTATCTACCTATACTTATACATTTCTTGCGTATGAAGTATTTTAATTTTATGTATTGTTGTTCTAGCTCTAGGGGGTTTTGTATAACCTTTAGTGGTGTTACCTCTCCTTTCCTCCTCTTCGTCATCAGTGACAAGACACAATCGAGTATTTTTCACATCTCACACATCGTCTGATACAGACATTTTGTTTCAGAGAAAAAATATTTCTTTTTTTTCTTCTGGTTACTACTATTGAAGGAAGCCTATTTGCAATAGTGGTATCATGATGTTTCTAGGATGAACAATAATGTATTAGTTGAATGCTTAGTTAATTGCTTACATCAAAGGCTTGTTACACGTTGTCCATAGTGGCTGTCATAAGTCTAGTCGTGATGTGAACAAGTCAATAGTTTTTTAAAGATAGGGAAATGCTTTATCTGTGTTCTCATCTTCAAACTTAAACCTGAAATTCATTGTATTTTCAAGTTTTATCTTCTCGTGGATCCTCCTTCCTATACTTCCTCCTTGCGCTTTTTACGTTTCTTTTAAAATGCCTGCTAAAAGCTACATTAATCAACATCGTTCATTATAATTCAAGAAGTATATATTGAGTCTGATGTCCTAACTTGTCTTGATTTTTTCTACAATGAAAATATTGTCAGAACTATAAAAGAAACTTCTTTTTCTATAAAATTGCAAATGAAAATTAGCTACTTATTTCCCCTCTGATAAATCAATGTATCAAAATATCGATGTTTTTCTCCGATGAGTTTTGGACAAAAACATCGATGTTTATTATTATAAAAATATCGATGTTTTATCTATCGATACCCATCCCTACTTAGCATCAATGTTATCTCCCGTATCTGTTTACAACTCACATCACATAACACAGCTCTGTGAGGGGGAGGGACGGGAGTTAATAGGTATCTAGTTGAAGCTAATCTCTAATTGTTACTGTTATTTTCATGATGACTTCTCCAATTGCTTATTGTTCGAAATTTAGGAACATTCTCTACCAAGTGAAATACAAGCCATTAGACTTTCAGAGGTGAGTAAGTTTTTATTTCTACGTAATTACCAAGCATAGTGTGCTTTCTGAATTCCAATACCCAATTATTTTCTGGTTATTAGTTAATCTGAACTGCATTGTTTCATTATACACATTTCAGATTATTTAGCAACACAACTTCGATTCAGAATGAAAATCGGGAAGGGTGGCTGAGTAAATTACTCGTTAGAAGAATCGAGCCAACCAAGGAACCTCATTCTCGCATGTTATCCGATAAAGATGTCATATATGAGTTGCAGACACACAATATGCGACCCGATTCAAGGAAACAGTACCTCACTAATTAGTAAGTAACAAAACAACAAGGAGCAAGGTTTCAAGTGGTGATATCGCCGGAGGTCGCCGACCGGTAGCTACGTACCAAACCTTACGTAATGCAGGGTTGGTTCGGCAACTCAAGGCCTTGTGCCTTCGTATGCATCGAAATAATACTTTTCGCCAATATTTTACGTACATTACGTGCATGTTGTTCCAAATACATTGTAGTACTCACGAAACCTTGGGAGTACAGGCAGAATCGTTCTACTTTTTTAAATTTGTATCCCCTTATGGGCTGGTGAAGAAATCTTCTGAGACTGGTAGGTATGTAAGTTCGTCTCGTGGTTTGGTATTTGTCCACCTATCTAAATTATCATCACCCTCCTTCTCCAGACCTCAGCCAGGTATTTTAAAGAAAATTTCTCATTCATCCCTCTATGCTGTTCTGCCAGCAGTCATTTTTGGTTGTGAGTAATACACAAAGCATCAGCCACAACTAATACCCCGTAGAGGAGAACAAAACGGAGTACCAGCATAAGTAGGTTGCCTTGTTTACCAGGCCTTAGGTCAGACATATATTTGCCATGACGGACCCAGGGTAACTGCCAAATACCTCCCAGTCTCTGAGCTGATGCGATATTCCCTCTAGTGACATGACACATTTCCTTCCCTCTAGCACAGTTGGAAGCAATCTCGACAAATAGCCACCACCGGTCCCACATTCCCAGTGTAATGATCAGCTGGAATTTTCCCGAGTTCTTTCACAACCTCTGACTCAGCATCAATCGTTGAAGGACCTTTCCTTAACCTATATTGCTATGTTAAGTAATCTTCAGCCTCCCTAATGGTCAAAGTTTTAGAAGGTTCTGAAATGTGCTGAGAGTACCGACTAGTAGATTTGAAAGAATTGATGGTGATCATGTGTCATTTGAGGGAATTCCTAAGAGGAGAATGTAGAATGGCATTTAGAGAAAAGCATAGCATAGTGTGTACTCTGTACTGCAGTGCTCTGCACCTGCTCGAAGTTCAGAAAGCTGGGAAAATTAATAGAGCAAGTAATATTGCCCTCCATCCTCGGAGTTGAATGCCATTGAGCTCTTTCAACTGCAATGAGCGCTCAACATGAACACAAAATAAGCGGTTGCAGACTTGACCAATTGATCAGCAATAGCGATCAGTCAGTCGGGAGACCATACATTTTTGGGTGGCTTTGGAAGGAAGAAGGATGTAGTATAAATTACAAGGAGTTTGCACTAGTGCAGCGCGTCCGCTAGTTGCATCTAAACATATCTTGACATTCGTTGATGAACATTATTGTTAACTGCTTTCACCACCAAGCAAAACTTACTTCAACTCGCCTACATGGTTTCAAATTGCGTATTGATAGCTTATCACCGAACTTACCTTAAATGGTAGAGGTCCTATGAAGGATTCGAAGTTTATCGCATCCAACTTGCTGCCTAGTGCCTGACGTGTCCTCCCGTGGGTTGTCTGAACGGGTATCTTGCCGAGTTGTGCGTGTTCATCAAAATACCGAAATTATTAGCTCTTCTTTCGTTCGCAAGCCCATAAATATGTTTACAATACTATTAACGTATCTTCTTCACCAGTGAAAGAACTGTTCAGTTTATTCACTCTCGCAAGGAACTCCACAGTGAACTAGTTGGATCATGGACCGTCCAAGTTGGAGACATGGATCAGGTCTTACATTTATGGAAGCACACAGGAGGATTTGGAGGGATCGATTCAGCCATCCAAATACTCTCTAACGAATCGGTACATTTGTATTTTAAAACACTCTTCAATTGGCAATAATGAACCGCTCATCATGGCCATAGAAGATTCTGTATTTGATTGGTTCATTTTTTTTTTTTTTTTTTAGGATTTCAAAAAACTTGAAGAGGAGAGGGGAGGTTACTTAAGGTCAAGGCATCTTCAGTATTTACTGTCATTCAGTTATTGGCCTACTATTGAATCACGAGAGGGACACAACATCTACGAAATAAGGAGCTACAGTTTGAAACCTGGCACCATGATTGAATGGGGAAACAATTGGGCTCGAGCTATCAACTACCGGCGCAATAATAAAGAAGCATTTGCTGGATTTTTTTCCCAAGTGGGACGCCTGTACAATGTCCACCACATTTGGTGTAAGTATTGTGACTCAGTTAGTTCTTGCCACTTTCCAAACAAGTAATAACAATATTGTGCATTAGAAGTGATTGCTCATTCCTCTACCCCTATCAAAGGGGTCATTTCTCTGTCTACTTTACCATGTCCAAGGAGCTTTAATTCTGGGCCCAGAGTTTATCTGTGAGTATTATATTTCTGTACCTACAGGCTATTCAAGTTTAGATTCAAGGAAGGAAACAAGAGAGAGCGCATGGAGGTTACCAGGTTGGGACGAATGTGTTGCCTACACAGTGCCATTGATACGAGAAATGCATTCCAGGATTCTTCACCCTACACCTTTTTCACCAACTCAATGAGAATTTACCTTAAGCCTCTGTTAAGTAACCATCATTTTTATATTTTGTGTGAAGAAGAGAATGGTTAGGTAAGGTAACTCTCCAACTCGTCATTGTGTAATTTGCTGGATGAATAATAGTTTTTATACCTTGTAAGAGCGGAAAAATCCGGATTGGCTTCCCCTCGATATATTGAGCGTTGGAGGGGAATCGGGAAACGTTCAAACGTAAGAAAAAGAATCACAAAAAAAAAATTTATTCAGGTATAGGTAAACAGTTTTTATTGCATTTGTCAACACTCTGAAATAATGGTGTATACTGGAAAAGGCAGTCGTGAATAATCAGAGCGTACGCAGATGTATTTGCCGGCATTCCGGAAACTTTAAACGGAATGCTTAGAGACGTCCATTTTGTATACCTCATTCGATTTTGAGGCATCGATTACAATAAGTGGAGCTTGTTTTGAAAACCCCCTCGTCAAAAGCGTCGACTTGATATGTTATATCAAATGATTTTGAAATCTACAATATGCATCAATACAATGCCAGTTTGATCTTTGGCAGTCCATGTTCAAGGGTGAAGCGGGATAATAATATCGTTTAACAATTTGAATGCTAGTGAGATTAGCGTGGTCAAATTCCGATGATGATTTGCTTAGATTTTGGTTTCTGTCTGTCTGTAACCAAATATAATCCAGCGAGGCTTTTCTAGCTGGTTTGTACTTCTCACAGTCCAGCTGAATTCAGTTGCTCCACTTTGTATCATTGGTAGTTCATTTAAGTTCCATGAGCGAAATGCAAGAGGGATTGGAACTCCACTACTCACGATTTCCATCATTTCCAACTTGTAGGTATCGGAGAGTTTGACATGGGGAACCCTCCAGACTAGTTTCTGAATAGATAATGAACTTTAGCACTATTTACTTTATCAGTGCTTATACACAATTTTTACAGTGGAGATCGAATTAGTACAAGCCTATGCTTGCAGTTCAGAATAGGTTTTTTGTAATCTCGAGCAACCCCAGCAGATCTTTTAGATATAAACATCCGCTTATGAATCCTTGTTCGTTTGCCTTTACACCTATTTGGTCCCAACTTAGTTCGCCTTTAGAAGTGCCGACTAATCCTCTCATTGTGCTTGCAATGCCGACATCATGATTAATCAACATTCGCTAAACCTCACCGATCAAGTCGTTGACGAGAGTTAACACATATGAATTCCATTCTTATTCACCATATGCTAGCTCAGCGTTCAATGATTCTGACCAAATACGAATCCCAATTCAAGCTAGTGATTCAATTGTTTACCGTCCATACGCTACTATATATTGAAGCAAAGCTTGACGAACATGATGACACTAAGCGCTCAATTAATTGCAAATCCTCTGGCACTTTATTTTCATCGGTACAACTTGACCTGTGTGGTTGTTTGTACTGGACCAAACACGGAATGTCGGCATTGCAAGCCCACTGAGAGGATTAGCGGCACTTCTAAAGCAACTACGTTGGGACACAAATAGGTGTAAAGCAAACGAACAAGGATTCATAAGGCTGGATGTTTATATCTTAAAGATCTGCTGGGGTTTTGCTCGAGATTACAAAAAACCTTTCTGAACTGCAAGCATGAGCTGTGTACCTAATTCGATCTCCCACTGATAAATTGTGTCATAAGCCTGATAACGTAAATAGTGCTAAAGTTCATTACTATTCAGAAACTAGTCTGATTGTTCCCCATGGCAAACTCTCCGATACCTACAAGTTTGAAATGATGAAAATCGTGAGTATTGGATTACAATCCTCTTGCATTTTCGCTCATGAACTTCAATGAACTACCAATGATACAAAGTGGAGCCACTGAATTCAGCTGTGACGTGAGAAGTACAACCCACTAGAAATCCTCGCTGGATTATACTTTGGTCCTACAGGACAGACAGAAACCAAAATCTAAGCAA
>CM034003.1:1857572-2133365 GCA_019603395.1 Cyrtorhinus lividipennis | reverse complement strand
TGTTGCCTACACAGTGCCATTGATACGAGAAATGCATTCCAGGATTCTTCACCCTACACCTTTTTCACCAACTCAATGAGAATTTACCTTAAGCCTCTGTTAAGTAACCATCATTTTTATATTTTGTGTGAAGAAGAGAATGGTTAGGTAAGGTAACTCTCCAACTCGTCATTGTGTAATTTGCTGGATGAATAATAGTTTTTATACCTTGTAAGGTAAAAACTGCTGTGTTACAGTAATTTTTTTAAGTAAGTTGGGTTTGTCAACCTCGAGCATCATGTCCAAGTACCAGGTCAGGAATTTGCAAATGTGGACTAAGATGCAGTCATGCCAGCGCGATACCTCATGCTGTAATATATATATTTAGTTATAATTATTACTTTAACATTTCATGCTTTGAACATTGAACTTATCTGTTCGTAGAGTTATCATATCGCATGAGCTGATTATTATAATGTGAATAAAGAGTAATTTATATTGATTAATGTTTAGTCCTATCATTTTTTAAACATTGAGTCCTCCCATTGTGGGAGTTTTTAGTGCTACATGGGAAGCGCATGTGCTCATGGAATTTTTTTTTCTCATGCTATTTAATACCTTCAATATTGGTTGTAAATATTTCTCAGAATCGCATGGGGTCTCTTCCTATCACACACATTCATCTCGCACGTGCCAACAATCTTCACAATTTATACGAACAAAAGACCCCCCTCCCCCCATTCCAAACACACACACACACACACACACACACATAGATGTATCCATGTCACAATATAGGCTCATTTGGGCTTCTATGTCACAATAATGACTCACTCTTGAGGCCTTAAAGGGACATATAAATCACAATATGTAATAATGACTTTTTCTTCCATGCTCTGCCTTCTTAGTCACAATAACGGCTCATTTGAAGGACTCGACTTCATCATTTCAGGATGACCAACTCCTGAACAATATTTGTTGTAGTCCTCCAGATGCGAATCGCTGGTTGGTCTTCTTCTGACCAACAGTTCAAATCACATCCTTGATAGGTATCTACTACACCAATAACCACACTTTGAACACACTATGTAATAATTATTCTTCCAATCTGGAAAATGTTCAACAAACATCTAGAATGTTTACCGAGCTTCAAATCGTTTTATCATGATTAAGAAAGTGAGAACAGTGGCCTTCAGCCTAAAAAAGCGACATAAAATCTGATCAGTATATCGTTATTTTGAGTACATTTCGCCGAAAATTGTCTCGATTGCCGTTCTATTTGATGAAAAAAGATAAAATCAACACAACATGTTGTGTTGTATTATTTAGCCATGGTAGAAATTTGAACGGGATCGAATGATCGATTTTCCCGAAACTCAAAACCTTGGAATCAGTTTTATCTCCTTCTGAATTTCCGATAAAATGGCTATGAGCTCGTTGAAAATTCTCGAGGTTCATGGAATATTTTCATGGTTTGAAAAACCCAAAATGCGCTTCATTCTACGTTTTCATGAAACATCAAGCAGGGTATGGATTTTGAAGGTAGAATCAATGACAATCTCAAATTTTTTTTTTTTTTTTTTTTATGGAAGTTCACATTTTTCAACGGGATATCGTTAAAAATCATCATAGAAACAAAACCTCAGACCAGGAGCATGGAGACTCATTCTAAACGATTTTCATTACATCACTATTTTGTTGGAGTGGTTGGACCCTTGGAAGGATAGAAGAAATGTTCACTGCCTACCTATATATCATAGGAGTGGAAACTAGTAAAATGTTAGGGATGAATGAAGTATGGAGTCCAATAATGAGAAGAGTGCCTACCAATACAACAATATCAGAGAAAAAATGTCGATATGTACCGATACATTTTATACAAGTATCAATATATATTGATACTCTTGGGACATCCTTATGTTCAATTTCAGACCTAAACATGGACTACTTAGAAGCAACCGAAAATTGTCCAGGTACCAGGAAAAAGTTGGCAGAATTTTCGAATAATCCTAACTGATGTTAAATTGCATTCTTGCAAACCAGTACCTTACCTCAACGCGCTTTAAGGCAGCCCCAAAATCCCGATTTTCTCCACTTGAAAAACTTTTAAGAATCGCCTTGATACCCGAAATTTATTTTCGGTGGCCTCATAGTGGTCTAAATTTTTGTTTAGTTTTTGCCATTTTGTATGTGACTACCTACCTTCACGCGTTTTGAATCGATACTTTTGATGTACGTATTGGACACCCCAATTGAACACGTGATTAGATAACATGGGGCCTTCGCTAACGCTAACGTGCTTCGTGTCGCGGAACATTAGTAGTTTGTATCTTCCTGAGACTTAACATAAGTCAAGGAAATCCAAAAAAAGTACCGTTGTCTAAACGAAACAAATCAGACGGCAAGATCTCAGAGAGAGAGAGAGAGAGAGACTGACTGACAGGCTGACTGAAATTTTTATTCATCTGTACATTTTTAGGCCTGAGCGACCCACTCTTACAAATATACAGAAGTGTACATCACATTTTCACGTCAGGCTATGACATAAAATACAGTTACAAGCTATTCATGTTTAAAAGAAAGAAAAATAAACACCTCTCTAACAAAAATAGAATAAAATAAAATAAATACTGCTTACATTGTCCAATACATACATTAAAATAAATCAAACTAGACAAAAATAGAATAAAATAAAATAAATACTGCTTACATTGTCTAATACATACATTAAAATAAATCTAACAACTAACTCAAATATAACTGCTCCTTAATCTGCTTTTTAAAAATTCTCACACTACGGGCATCCGTATAAATCACATGGTACTGGTTATATATTCTTGAGGCTTTGACAATGAATGAATGGCTCATTTGTTCGGTTCCATGCCTTGGGATCACTAAAAGACTAGCACCGGCTCTTGTAGACAAGCCATGAGTGCTAACCTCATCTAATCGCTGACACTTTTGGTACAGATAGAAGGGTTCCTTATATTTTTCAGCATCTTGTACATGAGGACTGCAATATTCATTCAACGGCGCTGCTTCATCTTAAGCCACTCCAATTGCATAAAGCAGGGCGTGACATGTCGGCCTAGAGGCAACTGAACTAACCATTCTAACCATCTCGTACACCTTTCGAAATTAAAAAAAAAAAAAAAAACCTGCAGAATGCATTTTTACACTTTGAATTTTTAATGACGATAATTTATTCTGTCTGAATCACTGGGACCTCTGTGGCCCCTTTTTTTTTTTTTTTTTTTTTTTTTTTTTTTTTTTTTTTTTTTTTGCCTCCAATACAGTGATAATAAAAATCTGAGTCAGGTTTCCATTCAGCCCAAAAAACGTACCCCCTTTGCTTACTTGACCATTATCGCGGGTAATATGAACTGCTCTGACTGCAACCTGATCATTTTTATCCCCCTCATGAGAACCTGTTGACTTTATACAGTGATAATGAAAATCTGAGTCAGGTTTCATTCAGCCCAAAAAACGTACCCCCTTTGCTTACTTGACCATTATCGCGGGTAATATGAACTGCTCTGACTGCAACCTGATCGTTTTTATCCCCCTCATGAGAACCTGTTGACTTTATACAGTGATAATGAAAATCTGAGTCAGGTTTCCATTCAGCCCAAAAAACGTACCCCCTTTGCTTACTTGACCATTATCGCGGGTAATATGAACTGCTCTGACTGCAACCTGATCGTTTTTATCCCTTTCATGAGAACCTGTTGACTTTATACAGTGATACAAAAATCTGAGAATGGTTTCTATTCAGCCCATAAACGTACCCTCTTGTTTACCTGACCATATGGGGGTAATATGAACTACTCTGATTGCAACCTAATCGTTTTATCCCCTCAAGAAAACTGTTGACTTTATACAGGTGATACAAAAAAATCTGAGTCAAGTGTTGTACGTAGCTGTCAAGCACCAAAATATCATCATCGGAATTTGACCACGCTAATCTCACTAGCATTCAAATTATGTTAAACGATATTAATTATCCCGCTTCACCCTTGAACATGGACTTTGCCAAAGATCAAACTGGCATTGTATATGATGCATATTGTAGATTTCAAAAATCATTTGATAATAACATATCAAGTCGACCGCTTTTGACGAGGGAGGAGTTTTCAAAACAAGCTCCACTTATTGTAATCGATGCCTCAAAATCGAATGAAGGTATACAAAATGGTAACGTCATACTAAGCATTCAGTTTAAAGTTTCCGAAGGAATGCCGGCAAATACATCTGCGTACGCTCTGATTATTCACGACTGCCTTTTCCAGTATACACCATTATTTCAGAGTGTTGACAAATTGCAATAAAAACTTGTTTACCTATACATTGAATAAATTTTTTTTTTTTGTAGAAATTCTTTTTATTACTTACGTTTGAACGTTTCCAGATTCCCCTCCAACGTCTCAATATATCGACGGGGAAGCCAAATCCGGATTTTCTCTTCCCGCTTGTTGGCAGAACAAATTTGCGCGATAATTGTCTCTCCATACCTTGTGTGTACTTTTCTCAGCTGTTCCACGTAATATTTCACCCCCTCTGTGAGATCCACAACTTTTAAAATTGGAAGGTTTTGAAGAGAATTGTTTTTTGCGTTCAATTTATGGCTGAGGGACATCTACAACACACAAAAAAAAATTCAATTCAAGAAAAAACCAAACTTGTCTGATAGAGGAGTATCTCAGCCAGTCAGAAATTTGAAAAAGCTTTAATATTATTGAATGAGTTAATTACTTACATTTGTGTGGAGTGTTGGTTCCTGCTAGATCAGTTGACCACGACTGATATGTAATGTGAGAGAGGGTCCCCCTATTTATACTCATAACCCTTTCGAAATTAAAAGAAAAAAAAAAAGAAAAACCTGCAGAATGCATTTTTACACTTTGAGTTTTTAATGACGATAATTTATTCTGTCTGAATCACTGGGACCTCTGTGGCCCTTTTTTTTTTTTTTGTCTTTGTTTTTGCCTCCGACAATCAGAAAAGGGGCTCCAGGTAGTCCACCTTCTCTTTTAATGGGCATTGCCCATCACACCTGTCATGATAAATATCCCTGACCTTTCGCTCAGGGACCGCTCGCCGTTCCTTAATCACCTCCCCAGTCGAGTTCCTGCATTGGGCTCTACATGAAGGACGACGGCTTTGAGATGTACCCGCGAGACGCATTTCTGGATCTATCTGATTTAAAACCCGGAATTATCGTATCGAAAATGGTTCTCCCCCGTTCCTCACCTCGAGGGGCTCCAGGTAGTCGACCTTCTCTTTTAATGGGCATTGCCCATCACACCTGTCATGATTAATACTCGTCTGGACATCTGACCGGTCCAGTCCCTCTCTTCCTGCCTTGGGCTCTGCATGAAGGACGACGGCTTTGAGATGTACCCCGCGAGAACCCACGGAGAAGCTTTTCTGACCAGATCCTCCGTTAATCAGATCAGATCTTGCCCAAAATGGTTCTCTTTCGCCGTTTCTATACTACTCCTAGGTATGCATTTTTGTGGTACCATCACTAGAAGATGGTGACTCTTCTCAGGAACCAACTTTAGCCGGTTCAAACCAAATACTTTCTCTTTCAAGTTTCTCGAGAATTTCTTCTTTTAAATTGGAAAATGTACATCTACATAATATATCTAATTAATAATAAACATTGAAGTATTCCTTGAATATCAGCAACTCTACGTCCTTAAACCGACATATGTTAATATGTTTATTAAATTGTAATATGAATATTACCGAATATCGATATTGAAAAATCTATACTTAGCTATATTGCAACGTCCTTAGCGTCACCTTGCTAGGAAAAACGAGACTTTCACAGGTCTTGGATGAAAAATTGATGTAGATATGACATCAGTATCGATATCAATGTTATTGTTTTTGACGTATCCCTATTCTTGGCCTTCCATGTGGATCTGAGCGCTGTGCAACAGAGATATCAGGGGTTAAATCGACGTAAAGTCCTGATGATTGATTATTCCTTTTGTCTTTCGCAGATGCGCCATCAGATGCAGTAACTGTGATCGTCTAACAATCAGACTGTAGGATAAATGTTCCACCAACTGAAGAAACTGTAGAAAAACAGTGTTGCAACGTGAATGCAGGATTGAAATTTCCTTCGAGCTCGAACTTGAGCTCTGGAAGGTCTCCCCTCGTCACTGAAGAGACCTCTTGAATGGAATGACGTCATCGTTTTACTGCCGCTCTTCTGCTTCGAGCCCCTCGCGCATATAAACCAGCCTCGAGGTTCCCTTCAGCAAAATGGCTCAGCTTTTCAAAAAGGCCTCCCCTCGCTTCCCCATTCAACTCTCAACTTTTCCATGTACTTTGCCTTCCCTCCTGCACCTACGGCACAGACTCCAGTAATGAGTTTCTATTCGGGTGATCTTGTCCCTTTGAACCGAAGTTTTCGGGAGGGAGGATTTCACTTTCCCCCCCAGTTAACCAAACCTCATTACTTCGGACTTTATTTTTTTCCGCTCGGCAGGGCGTCTCAAAACGGCGGGGCTTTTCAATTTGCTAAAGGAGAGATGCCCTTCGGAAAATTTCATACAAAGCGCACTTAGAGAATGTCAACAGAGGGACCTGCCAATCAGAGGCTACTAAAAATCGCTTGGGACATTCGGAAGACCATCGCTCTAGGTCATCATTGACGGCAAAAGACAGACTAGATGCCGGTAGTGCAGAGAACAGGGTAGGTATAATAATAGACGATCATCTCTCAACTATTCTCCAACCAATGATAACCGTTTTCTCACCGCGTTATAATTGAAATAGGACAGGTGAGCGTTAAATAGGCACAAACGATTGGGGAAACGAGATTCTCTAGTGGAACACTTTTTACAATCACTATTATCACTTTTCCTTTATAGGAATTAGGCGTGTAGATAATATCTACATTATGAGTTAGCACCAATTTAAAGCCAACAAGAAATATTTTGTCGTCTTTCCTCATTTTCCGTGCGATCTCACTCGTCAACACAGTACGCACTTCATTCAATAATTGATTATTGCATTATAATTGATAATCTGCACTGACGATGCATTTACTTTGCAAGTCACATCTCTGGTTCCTCTAATTGAGGAATCTTCACGATATTGACTTATACCCTCGTTCGGTGGGCCCCAATCGCTCTGGGGTCCATCTCAATGAATTCAGAGTCCAAAATTTAGTGGAAAATGACTCCCCACACGCCTAGTTTCCCAAATAATCCCAAAAATCGAGTGTTAGAAAACGTTTTTTCACCCTTATCCTCCCAAAACCTGAAGAGCGGACCGATCTGGCTCAAATGTTTCGAGGATGATATTTCTGAGAATTTGAAATATTGGTCAGAGACCCCTTTCTGGCTCTAGTTGGCCCATAGGTCCATTCCAATAATGGCCAAATAGTTTACTTCGCATGGGAACAACTTGTGAGACACTGTATAAGTTCTACCGTTACTGCAAAATATTTTCCTCTGGTCTGAAGATACTAGGGGCAAATTATCAGTCACAGACGACCAAAGTAGGCACCAGTTTCGTCCCAACTGCGATTTATCGAGAAACGCACCACGACGGAGCAAATGGCAGTAGCATGTATCGAAAGACAGTTGTTGGTTCGTAGCCCACTTTCCGCTGTTATCTGGCAGCTTTTAGTTTGAGCAGTTTGATTTGGACCGACGCCAAAGTTTGTTCCCAGTCGGGAGCTCTCGTCTCAAACTTGGATCTCCCTAGCGAGTCTATTCCTTCACGAAACCTCCAGCACCTGGAAACTCCTCAACTTCCAAGTCGAAACATCTTTCGGGCGTTCATCCCGAACTTCCCAACGAGAAACCTGATAGACGGGCATGCAAATGAGGTGCGGCGTATCTATTACAAGCGATGCACCGGACTTGGAATCCTCCCTCTCGGCAATTCAACGTTAACGACTGAGGGGAGACCCGAAATTTGCTCGAAATACGAAACCTTCGTCCCCTTTAGGGCCCAAGAGGGTAAAGTATGAATTCGACCAGGTGGAAATGTGAGATTTCCGGATAGTCATTACCTCCTTACCAACCCTGAACTCTATCCAACTACCCCGTGGTGATTGCACCACATTCAAGTTTAATTAGACGCATAAATAAAATGCTATCTGTGAATAGAAGCAGCTGAGTCACTAACAATGGCGGAATGACGGGCTCAGCTTCCTCCCTAATCAATTAAATTAACAGCTTAAAACCCATTCTTCTCCTATCGCAGCGTCCTTTTGGCGAGCCTACAAAATAACAATCCGTTCAGTAGGGGAAGGTTGAATGCTGGTTATGTTGTTGTTCTTTATCGCCGTTGTGCAGCTTCAAATACACCTCAAATGCCCCTCAGGAGCGGCCTTGTAATTCCTCTGTTGTTTTGAGTGGTTGGGAAAATAACTGGTTTATTCTGAAATGTTAAATAAAATTAAGTCCATTCTTTTCATATCATGCACATGTGAGGCTGGAGGTAGGTCTTTTCTTCTTGTATGGAAGGTACTCAAGGGTTTAATGTAAACTTGGAAAAAAAGGAAAAACCCGTGTTTTCTGGATTCCAGCTAATGTGCCAGTAAAAAGGCCCCTTAGGTAAAAAAGTACCTCATACGGACTCAAATAGAGTATGGAATTTGCTGGGTTTCTTCTGCAGTTACTACTGAAACCACAAAAACCGCCCCTACCCCATAAAGCACGACGAGCAACGCCTTGGTCTATTAAACCCATCAACGAATTTCCACCGTCCTGCCGTGAGTCCGTCCTTGTACTTGAGGAATCACTAGAGTAATAGTTAAACGGGTTTTTTCTCAGGAAGCTCCTAGTTATGCCCCGTGGCCACACACAATGGCCACATTGTCTCAACATCGTACGCACACATATCACAGCGATTGTGCCTGTTACGCCGCTCCCACAGGATCCCTTCCTTCGTCCACGGGTATGGTCACGCAATTAATGGCAAATAGTCGCACGAGGCGCGTGTTCGCTGAGTACGTTCACGTTTCCGGACAAATCAATTCCAGACCGAACCACGACATGTTAGAAAGTCAACCAACCAACTCTCTAGACCTCCTAAATTCAAATAACGTTATACCTGTGACCGCCAACTAATATTAGCCGAACGTAATGATTCCCTCGCCTAGTATCCGCGTATATAACAAATTAATGCCATTTGAAGACCTACGCTGTGAATTTTACGTTGCAGTTAATAGCCCTGATCCTTAGGAAAACTTACGTGAGACCGAAGTAGTGATATTTCCAGCTATTTACAGCATTCCTACTTGGAAAGTAACGTCCGACGTCAAGTTAAAAAGGAAAACGCTGCAAATTCTTACACACGGGTTGGTTATTCCTCGGACCATACGCATGGACACACATTTCTTCAACATGGGGAAAATGGAAACAGTGAGTGTGGCGGGTCCCGAACCAATTCCAACCGATTCAGCGTCTAAAATTTAGAGGAAAATGATACCCTACACGCCTAGATTGCCAGAAATCTCAAAAAACCATTTTTCAAAACACACATTTTGACCCCTACCCCTCCCAAATTCGGTCCGATCGGTTTGAAAACTTTCGAGAACCGACCTAGACCGGGAACAGACCCCTGACCCAAATGTCTGATTTTTAGAAAATTTTCTACTACCAAAAACCCCTGACGGCGGACGGACATTTGACTTTTTTGATCTAGACACCTTGAAACGTCCAGAAAAAAAATTAGGGCCGAATCGGAGAGGTTGACCTTTCGCATGAAAACATAGGTTGATTCAAGGAATAACCAACCACAATAGGTTTCTAATTAACGTGCCAGTTACTTCGATTCAAACTCAAAAATTCAATTTCTCGAATCATCCATCATTTTTCCTAGACTAACTGAATCTTCAAAATGACGCATTATACTCCAAATACGCTGATGAATACCTAAAAACAGGTTGTGAAATAAATAATCGAGAAATTTCGCCGGCTCGGATTTGAGATAAGTCTTTCGGCAGCTTCAAAATCTATCAAAAACAATTTTGTCACATTTAGAGACATGAATAATGATACTATATCAAGACTCTTCTCTTCAATTTTGGAGCACATTATAATATAATATCGACACGCACGAACGTATATTATGCGGTATAAAGTAGGTGTAAAGAATACTAAGCTCAGGATGGACGTTTCTGTCAATCCTGTATATAACATTTCATTTCAGTCACTATCTCGAACGGTAGATGGTCATTATTTCTACACTGTGTTGGCCAGACAATGTTCGAATCATCGAATTCATTCCGTTAAACCCACACAGTGAATAGAGAGAAAACAAAAATATATATACGTGGTATATTAAGAAGAAATCCCGGCCTTTAGAAAATGCCTCCACAACCCCAGTTAATTTCAACCGTAGAGAAGGAATAGCCGGTCGGCTGGAAGTCTTCACAATGGTTTTTTCGCCGATATCACACCTCATGCATAATCACTTCTCCATGGATCGACGGTTCCGCGTCCCCGTCAAGGGTCTCACGGGGTCCCACCGTGTTGAGGCTCACGCCCCGCCGTGCTCCTTCTCCCCCTTCCCCGCCGTTACCGCACCGGCATTGTCATCCGTTGAGCATTCATTCATGCCTTAATTGAGAAGACCTCCCAGGGCCCCTCGCTAGTTTTCTGGGTGTACCCCTGGCCCACGTGCAAGATGGGAATCAGAAATGAACTGGATTTTACATCGCCAGAGGTTTAATTTCAATTCAGGAAACCACTCCTTGAAAATTTCTTACAAACTTCAGTTATAGCCTTTGAGAATAATACGCACTTTTGTGGATATCTGAGGATTCGATCTTGTAAATTTCTCCAAATCAGCACTTTACCCAATTTTCAGTGTCTGAAATGATTTATTCTATACTGAGCTTGGTACAATGGTAGAATGTACCTGACTCGCAGAATGGCTCGTCTCATTTTGGTGGAATTTCAATTGATTTCGAAAATTTTCAGAATCGTTGCTAAAATGTTATAAATGCCACGATGTAATCACAGCTGACGCGTGAGGAAATCTTCTTTACAACTTGCGATCCAAAGTGCATTTGAAAGCATCGTTGGTAGACCTGACAAGGACCGTAGAGGCACTTATATCTGTGAGTGAGGGTGGGAGGATCAATAAAAGCAGCAAGGGCGGGCTCCCCAACGAACACTTGGGCTCAAACCACCGCTCAGAGGAAAAGGTTCCAAAGCAGCCATAGCTTGTCCTCGCGTACTTAAAAACTCAAGCCATCCAAAGGGAAGTCCCTCAGAACTCGAAAACCTCGGCCTCACCCTATTGCCGAGCCAGCTCAAGTGGAGAGAAAAACAAGGGGGTCGTTGCCAGGAAAACACAATAGCTAGGAGATCAAAGTTGGTGATATACCTCGAGCACCACTTAGAACGGCCAACAAACCGTGGGCGTGGGGACCGCCAAATGGAAGGAATTTCGAGGGGGAAGGTCTCGCGGATTTCGCACGAAAAATGACTCCTAAGTTAGAGAATGGGTAATGAAATTAACAAAACCCTTGAACTGAATGTAACTGGACAACTACCGCTTCGACAAACAACGAAAAGGTGCCAAAATAGATATCACCTAACATACAGGACCCGTTACTACTTGTAAGCATCCGGCGAATGAATTCAGCCCACCCGTGCTCTCTCCCATTTGGAAATGAGGACAAAATGGAAATGTGATGAAATAACGACTTCTTCAAAAACTTGGTGTGCGGCAGTTCCTGCTGCCTCGTTTCCATGAGCGGACCTGAGCAAGGTGGGAAAAGGAACGACAATTAGCTGGTCGTACTAGACACATGCGATTTTGAGAGCAGCTGGACGATAACAATCATGCAGAGTTTGGCCAGCTGTATAAGGACTGAAGATGATGAAGGATTTGGGAAGAGATCGCGAAAAAAATACGACTCGAGGGACTACAAAATGATTATCCTCCATTTAAAAAAATGTAAAAATTACAGCGCCACGCCGTCAGATGCAAAAACAACTCATCCCAACTATCCTCCCTTCCTCTACAAGTAAAATGTTCTTCAGGATATCTCGGCTAACCAAGCGTTGACAGTTGGTTAAATTCCATCGAGAAAACACGTACGAAAACGTTTCACCAGTTGGGATTTTAATGAGCTGAAAGTCAATTCCCATTCGTGACGTTGAGCACCTGCTCGGATTTCGTGACCCCAACTTCTCCCTCACGAATCAAACCGACCGGCTCCACCCCGCAATATGAACTTCATCCTCGAAATTGAATAAAAAAAATTTAAAAAATCGCCGATTTCCTCAATTATCGACTTTCTGAAATACAGGGCAGCGCGGAGTTCTCCGGTAAAATTGATTCCAACGTGTGGGTTTACCGTAAGGCTAATCATAGGAATCAGGAGAACGATCTGAAAGGTAGGATATAAGGAGCCAATTTGTTTGCAGTATAACAACCTAAAAGGTAAATTTGTGTACAACACGAGACCGTTACTTCGTAACGATCCATGATAGGCAGGTAATTTTGTAAAGATATTTTTTTCTGTTGAAACGATCGGGGAGATTAAAGGAAAGCGTGGCTGGTATCAGGATGATTTCTATACTTCAATAAATTAATGAAGATGTTATCAGGGATTTCTTGTTAGGGAATTATTGTATTTCTGTCCCAAATTCTGAATAATTGTGTCAACCACTGCTTCACTTGATTAAATCACGAGTTATGAACACAGCAAAAATATTAAACCTGGAGGTATTAAAATGAAGCTAAAAAGTAAATAAAATATCCCCTCTGTGACGGGTGGACAGAGGTTCGCAGGCGCTTAGTTACTCCTACCTAACCATTCGCGAAGGGATGAAAAATGTTCAGCCTTAGTTAGCTCGCCTTTGGAGACAGTTTCGGAAATATAATTCATAACTCCCTTCTCGCCATGACTGCCGCGAGGGCTAATAAGCTTTGTTCTTCGTCGTCTGACCCAGGAAGAGCTCGTTAGCCCCACTTAGAAGGATGACAGTTTTTTTTTTTTTTTTTTTTCAAACGAAAACAAAAGTGTACGCTTCATTTCTCTTTCTGAAGTCTGAGGTGTCTTTAGTGGTCAATAAAGAGGTTTGAGACAAGGCTTGTAGCTCGACATTCACGTTTTGGAATATTCGCGTTGTCAATTCTCGCCTATATTCCGCATGTTGAAACTCTTAGAGACCTTTCATCACCTCAATGCAACAACCACCTAATGCCCCGACATTACCGAACCAATTAGCCTCAATCCGGAAAATACATTGACGTTGAAAGAGTTTCATTTATAAGTCAGAGATCCTTTCAACAAATCGAAATGAAGCGATTAAAAGTCAATTGATTCGGACGGGAGCAATGATAACTTAATGCCCTGGTAGATAACATTCACCGTTTGGCCTTTTATGGACTCTCAACATTCCCCATGGTTTCTTCATTCGCATCGAATGTCGCCCACTCGGCACCGAATCTCACCTTTACGAAATGAAAGTGGTAGTCGGTTTGAGTTACAAACGTAATAGTGTTGATTGATACAATAAACAGGCTCAATTCGAAAGCCCAATCGTTTGTTGAATGAGATTTCTACAAGATGTACAAATATCATTTTTATGAGTGATTGGCCGTTGAAAGTAATTCCACCAACCACCAACGCGAATATAATTGTTAACGTCTACACAGTCTTTACAAGGAAGTGGACGACCGATTCATTAAATTCCTAGCGAATGGATAGGAAGGAGTGCCGACATGCAAGGGGCCCATTAGGCTCCCCGATAGACAGCAGGACTAATACATCAAATGATAATGATCGCCAATCTAATAGAATCATGAGCTTTCAAGATCGCAACAATTCAAGCAGCCTCGATGTTTATAGGGTACCTCAAACCAGAAATATGGAACCCTAATCACGACCTGAGGCGCGGTCGAGTGGGCAATTTTGATCGATGAGATCGAGCAACAGACTCCAAATCCTCAACTATTGACGTTACCGTCCGATATAATGATAGGTTATTTGAACTGTAATTAATATACGCGTTATCTGTACGAAGGGGTGTGACTTTAGGTGGCCAGTATGTAGATTTTGAGGTGATTTCGCCCACGATTTTGAATGATTACGTCGATAAATCATCTGAACTAGAATAAATACCGTACGTACTGACACGTGGAAGGTTGCGTGCGCTAGGCAGCTGCCATTACCTGCAACAAAAGAACACAACTTACCAAACAGTTCTTTCAAAAACAACACAAAAAGACAAGTGACCAGCAAGGTTCGAGCAGAGTAATATTGCGCCACGGAGTCGTTAGAAAGGCTCCACAAGGCTAATACCACAAGTTTTGTTATGTCGACAGGTTTAATAAAGAATTAGAACACTACTAGGTTGAGTATGACTGTATACAAAGTACTGACCCCTAGAACTACAACTAATATGAAAACACGCTTAAGTCGACCACAGTGAGTTGGAAAAAAATTGATAATTTCAACTTTTCCTACAGTTATTTGTATCGAACAGTTCAAAAAACGCAAATTTGAACGCTACTACAAGGTAAAATTCTACCTTGATCGCCGCAAGTCGATGCATAAAACAAAATAGTGGAAAATGATACCCCATAGACCTAGATTGCAAAAAAATCTAAAAAATCCACTTTTCGAAATACACATTTGACCCCTAACCCACCCAATAAAAGAAGTGGAAAATTACGCAATGGACGCAAATGAGACATCACTCTGCGTCAAAACGCCTCTCAAGAGGCCAGGAGAAATCAATTTGGTTGGAATTATTGAGGAAACTCTTCATATGTGTATCAATCAATGTCGACCATCGTCCCGTGTCAATTTGTGGGTACAAATGTTAGCATTAGGAAATAACGTATAATACGTCATATATGTAATAATATACGCCGCTGCCTAATCCTAAAATTTGTACCTATGTCATAGACGCGATTGATGATAGAGTTGGGATTGAATCAATATTACTGGAGTGAGAAATTTATGAATGAAAAGAGGTTGAATTTGTCGAGGAATTGAGATAAATGAATTCTAGTTTCGTCCAACAAAATTCACTTAGAAGGAACTCAGATCCATTTAATACCAAGAAGAAATCCTAGTGGATTGGTGAGGGCTTGAAACGAAGAAGAGTTACCGGCGAATAAAAGGGAATAACTCTCGTACTTGGCGCAATAAACCACTGAAGTAGAATAGGGGAGGCTGTACCGCTGGGTATAAGGTCGAGATTGGGAAGCACGTATAGGACGTTCCACGCTCAGAATCTCACTTTCGAACGACGTACTCAGCAACAAGGCAATTCCAAAAGATTCACGACGTCGAAAAGAGCCACTAGGACATATTGAAAGGGGTAAAACGTAATGTTGAACCCTTCAATACTGTTTGATTTTAGACAATTTATGAATGCAATCTACTAAACAAGTAAAAATTAAGGAGGAATTTCAAAATTGTATATTTGTCCATGATAATTTCCATTCCTAATCTCAATATTGAGAATATTGATATCTAAGACATTTATGGAATATCAATTTATACCAATATCAGCACTTCTTGTCAATCTTGATGGAAGGGACATTGCCTCGACCATTTTTCCAAAACTTCCTCGGAATAAATTTTGATTCAACTGCGATTTTTGGACGTAATTTTAAATATTATTATTGAACAAATACAGTATACGAATGTCAGTACACAATATTTGCGCATTTGGGATGTGCCTTAAGAAGCCATTTTAATTGTTTCGACGAGAAATGGGTACTTAAGAGTAGGCTTTTGTTAAAACTGGACTTGAAGCTTTTATCTCCATCCAAGTTCATTAAATTTTTGCGACCTCGTTTTCATAACAGCCGCTCCTCTGCGTCTGAAGATATTCCTCTCCCAGAGGAAACTAGGTCAAGATCTCGCACTATGTTTAGAGGTTAAGGAACAAGCTCATCCATGATTTTAATAAGAACTCTCTTTAGCCTTTCCTTTGATAAGCATTTCTTTCAAGTGGCAGAATGTTTTCAGTCCAGTCTCTTTTTCCTCTTTATTTTCTCCATTCGAACACTACAGGGTTTTCTGTTGTGAAAGAAATAGTTGTTGTTGGGTTTCTCATCGTGAAAAGTTGTGTTCGCTGTATCGAGAACGTCGTCAAAAGTGAGCAATTGATCGAACTCTCCACAATACTGTTTGTGTTGTAGCCTCTGTCAAGTTCGATCTGTCTAGTCCTCGGGGAACGGGAACGTGTCAAGAGCCTTGTTTCAGATTAGAGGGGTCTCTCGACCTTCACCCACAGTGACGAGCGTTCTTAAATCAGATCACTTTCCGTCTTCCTTGTCCTGAAAGATTTGTATCGGAAAAACCTCATTTTCCTCCCTTTCCGGGTCAGGGCCCCAGCTGGAAAATGCCGAACAAGGACTTCAATCTCTGATCTCGGTCGCCCCGTCACCGCATATTTTGTTCAGGTACGACCTCGAACACGGATTTCCCGTTTTCCTTGAGTATGAATCTGTTCATTATTGATCAGTACTCACCACCATCGTTTTTCGGAACAAAAAGATTTGACCCAGAACAACACAAATATGAAACTGAATCGATTTCACGTATCTGACTGCTGACATCCCACTAGGATACGAGTACAAGGCAAGGAATAGCATTGAGAATGAGAACCTACCTAAATAAGGATACAATCCTCCAATTCTATCGATCATAATTTTTTTATAAGCCAATACTTTCCTGATGTAAAAATCAAGCAGTTCCCTGTTGATAACCTTTAGGCGGGAAAAATGGCGGATCCATTTTGTTTTCACGTTCTCATAAGTATAGCACCGCACTACTATTCGCTACATTTCGTGATTTTAGTCGTACGTACATCAGCTTTACAGGCGTTGCCAACGACGTTTTACGATAACATTTTGTACGGCCACGAACGTCCAATAGTTTATAATTTCCTTATCACGACTCGCCACCTGTACATTTGTTATCCAGCTTGAACGCTTGTAAATATACATTGTTCTCAGCAGACTCACGAAACGCTGCCCAGATGTTGATGATGGCAAAAGAATGCTGACGTCGAAATCTCGTCCATTACTCATCGGTTTGCTTGCATGATTGCGCGTCCTTCTTTCGCCAAGGTCACTTGCATCCTGCAGTTCTTAAGAAACATTGTCTTCCTGCTTGGTTAGTCTTCGCTCAACTCGAATTTTCACCAACTCAGGATAGAAGAAGGACAGTATGCTCGGCTCTGATTGAAAATGAGGAATAACAAGGTAACACATCGAGCTGGAAGATTGAAAATTTGAAGACTTTGCCTGAAGACCGGTTAGAAGGGCCTATACTACGGCAATATCCCCCGTACCAGATCATTTTAAAATACATTATGCATTCAACATGCGGTACAATGCATAGAACATCCGTGAAAAAATGTTCAAAAAGATTCCTAGCCACGGAAGTACGCCTGGAGCATGTTTTAGAGGCACTTCTGGGAACAATTATGCTCAACTGATCCTCTTATAGTGTACCATATATAATAATAAATAAACAATTAAAATGTGCATTTCTGTGTAAATATGAATTTACTAACTACGTCGTACACATCCTCAGATTTCCCTGTTCCCACAAGACTTCAACTACTAGTCTTCTAGTCTTAACAATTTCACCCTTAGTCCCCAAGTTGTTGCCCTTCCTGGCTTTTGTTGGAAAGAAAGTGCCCGGCTTCAGGAAGCACAGGAAAAGTGGAAGATAAATAAAACAGCGCAATTCATCAATCCTCAGAACAGGCAGTGCTCACAGAGGGGAGTAACAACAAATTTTCTGGTAATAAAATTAAAGGGGTAGGAAACATCCCGGACTACGAATATTGTAGTCAGTTGCCAAGTGCGATAGTATCGGTTGTCGTTCAAACGAATGTCAACCTGACTCATTCACCGAACGAGTTGGTGGCAGGAAACGTCTGAATGTACGTGGTGGTTTGCTTTGTTCCATTATATTCAAAATGGACGTGGCTGTAGAGCAGGCGAAAGAGGAAAGACCTACGTGAACCAGCAGGGCAGACCTCTTCATGCTCCGCTTGTGTCGGTGATACGCGGACGGATTTCGAGTTTTACAGAAGCCTCCACCTTAGTTCCTCCCTTTGTCAAAGTAACGTCCATTTCCCACATCGTTTTCCGTTCAAGCAGATTGTATCGAAAATGTCGAATTTTCTCACACCGGTGGGTAAAACAGTGAAGAACAACGACGAGAAATGAACGAGTCTAATTAGAATTTAATGAGAGCGCACTTCTATTGTAAAGATGTTAAAATAGTGGTATGTCAGCTCCCATGAAAACTTCACAGGAATCCGTCTGTGAATGCAGTGGTACTCTTAAGGACGACCTTGTCCCCAAAACTTGGAAAAACAACCACACTGAAACAACCACGATAATGGGAACTATGGGAATCCGACGAGCGTGGATCGTCCTTGGATAAATTCCCAACTATGAACCGGACCTACACTAATTCGAGTTTTATGGGCTTCGAACGAAGCTGACTGAGAATTGTAACTAAAGGCAACTATTCGAAGTTAAACATGGATAACAAGCTTAGAAAAATAGGGTCCTTTTCTCCTGCCGGTACTGCTCAACAAGTATACACACATAGTTTTGGCGTTCTCTCGTTCATAAAAACGGTGAAGCAATTATTTCAACGTGAATAAACGAAAAAAATATAGGATTTTCGATTTTCTGAAGCGATATTCTATGCTTTTCGGAGGCCAAAGTGACGTGACGATGAGAGGGCGAATTTCACCAGAAGGAAAATTTTAAATTTCATTTAAGCCATTACAGAACAAAACGATTCAATTGTTTTTCCGCCCGAAAACGCATAATCTAAGGCCCTAAACGGCCTATTTTCAAAATACTGCTATTCTATTTTCCAATCGTTAACAGCTCAAATATCTACGCAAGCGAGTGATTCATATTTCGATACATAGCTCGCCTCCAAATTTGATGAACATGGTTTTAAAGGTTTTTTGGTTCAATGTTTTTTGGCCTGAGGACATTCTCTCCAGTACGTCCTACGTCCCGAAATTTCAAGATGTCTAGATCTAAAACGCTGCGAATTCTTTCACAGGGGTTGGTTATTCCTCGGACTAGGCGCATGGAGACTCATTTCATCAACATGAGGGAAATGGAAGAATCAGTGGGTGTGGCGAGTCCTGGACCCATTTCAATCGATTCAGAGTCCAAAATTTAGTGGAAAATGATACCCCACACGCCTAGATTACAAAAATATCGAAAAACCAATTTTGGAATACACATTTTGACCCCTACCCAGCCCAAATTTGGTCAGATTGGGCTGAAAAGTTTTGGGGACCAACTAGACCTGGAAACGGAGCCCTGACCAAAATTTCCGATTTTTATCAAATTTTCTACTACCAAGTCGCCGTGGACGGCGTACGGACATTTGACTTTTTTGATCTAGACACCTTGAAACGCCCAGAAAAAATTGTTCCGGAGAGATTGCCTTTTTGCATGAAAACATATCCATGATTATTCAAGGAATTACCAACCAAAAACACCTCAATCAAATAAATCAACTAGAGTTGAAGCTTCCACCGGTGCATCGTTGAACGAAAATTTCTCAATGATCTGCGAGTGATCGGCAATTGACAAACCAGCCTTTGCTGCCCCTTTGATATTAAACAAAATTAAAACGACATGTACGACGCAGGACCTCCAAACGAGGGCGACACTCTCAACCGGGGCCTAACCGGAGAGTCAACAATGGGAGTAATGTAAGGTCTCTGCTGCTTCCACAAGTAAAAGTCGAGGTGAATTAACGTGACTGGAGGAACAAGCTCCCTCTCAACCAACGCTTGTTGGCTAATAAAATGTTGACACCGACCTTGTCCTCGGCATAGTGAGCGTGCGAAAAAAAAGATAAAGCTGCCGGGAATGATAAGCACAAATTTTACATGAGAAGGCGTCGGCAAACAATGCGAATAAAAAATGACAAAATGCAGTTTGTTCGACACAATCTTCGTCCTTTCAAGGTGGTTTTTCGGGGTCAAGATTATAAATAAAATGTGACGCATAATTTTGAATGATCAATTCGAATGTTTTCCTTTTTCCAAGTATTGACAAGTCAGCTCTAATTGTAGCATCAAAATATTCTTTTTTCGTAAGCATTTTACTGTTATTTATGCCAACTGATACTGTCCACCACGATCTAAGACGCTAAATGGTAAATGTTTTCAACAGTCTCATACCAGGAATCACAAAACTTCAGGAGTCGTTTCGTTAAATAATTCTACATAAAAAAATGTCCAGTTATATTTATATTCTACATTATATTTACATTCTAAACAAAAAATGTCCCATAATATTTATATTTATTTTTCCGAAAAACCTTACGAGAGCCATTTGGAACAGTTGGTGACATTGCAAAACTGCAAGAATCAGCACTGTCCAGGTTAATGATTCATATATTGCTTTCACAATTAAATTTGAATAAGGTAATAAAAAACGCTGCGAGTTCTTAAACAGGGGTTGATTAATCCTCGGACCAGGAGCATGAAGACTCATCCCAATCGATTCAGCGTCCAAAATTTAAAATTTGAAGGAAAATGATACCTCACACGCTTAGTACCAGAAATCTCGAAAACCCGCTCTCAAAATAGATAGGTAGGTATCCTTTGACTCATACCCACCTACAGTGGGCACCGATCGGTCCGGGACCCATCTCAATGGATTTATATATTTGGAATATTTGGTGGAAAATGATAACCCACTCGCCTAGGTCGTCGAAAATCTCGAAAATCCATTTTTCAAAAAACACATGTTCAACACCCCCCCCCCGCCCTTCTACCAAATTTGGTCAAATTGTGCTGAAAAGTATGTAGGACCAACTAAAGCCGGGTCTCCTTATTCAGGAAATGACTAACCAAAAAGAGGGTTTATGAAAAGTGGAAAATATCAAGACAATTTATGTGCAGAATTAGAATGTTGGACTCTTCGAATGCGTACACCTCCCACATCCTGCTAAAGAGATAATAGAAACACTCGAAATGGATAACTCGCCGCGGACTCCAGCATATCCACCTACGTCTTGGGTCCCCTGTGGCAATTCACCGACTCACAAATCGTTACCGCGAACCTCGAGCGACCCAGTCGCATCCCAATGAGCCTCGCACTTTATCGTACGAGGGGTGACGAACAGACCCCATGGGAACTGGGGTTCTCCATTGTACAATCCCCCCTCCCACCGTGCACCCTGATAGCAGTTTATGTGATTCCGACCAGGTACCGCAATTTTGCCGTTAGGTCTTACCTGCAGAAAAGATTTGTGAGCCTGTCCCTTTTCTCCTTCCTTAACCATAAGGAAGACCGAGGGGGAAGAACTCATGGGTGCAGATTTTTTTATGGGCACGAATATAAAAAAAAAAAGACGAAATCAATCTCAAACCGTTCGTGATCGACTGACTATCATCGAACGTTTCCATTTTCTCGTAGCTCAGCGTAGCAGAGAGAGCTGCAAAAAACCCCTTTTATCCCAACACGACAATTTCAATTCTCTGGTGCACGATGTATTCGCCACAAAATCGATGTACAGTTTAGATTCTTCTTGAAAATACACATTTCCCGTGAAGCTCTGAATCAGAATATTCTGAGAATGGTTTAACTGGAAAATAAGAGAGAAAATAGGGGTATTTTTCTTTGCGTTCTATGATCTCCACTGAGGGTAAACAAAATGCCATTATGTGCAACATTGCCGCGTCATGGTGGGTTAAATTTGGGGGTGGTGGTCGAAATGTGTTTGTGAAAAATGGATTTTAGAGATTATTGGCAATTTAGGTGCGTGGAGTATCATTTTCGACTAAATTTTGGAGGCTGAATCAATTGGAATGAGTCTGGGACACTCACTATTTCCCCCATACTCCTGCCTCAAGGGGTAACCAACCCTTGTGAATGAATTTGCAGCGTTCTTAACCCGTTTCAAGCGATATAAATCACGTTTCAGCTACAAAAGCTACAAAATAGGTCCGGCTTTCATGGTGTCTTCTCCCTTTTGACGTGATAAGCCAAAGATTAGACAGGAATCATCTGCCATCAGCATTTATGCTCATAGTGTACGTTTAATTATGTAAAGAGCCATGAGTGACAATCCCGCAAGAGTGTAGAAGAATCCAGTACTAGACATGTTTGCCCGACTTTCTCACCTACATCGCATGGCCATCAATTAGATTTTGCTTGACGAATGCACTGTGGAATGCAGTTGTTGACAATAGAGTCGGATCAAGACTTACAGGCTCAGTTACTCGCGAAGAAAATGTCCGTTAATCTACAAACATCGTTTTTCGTAAGCTAATGAATAATGTGACTTACACAAGTTTTAAGTCACAAACTTGAGACTTGTAATAACCTGAAGAAAATACGTCTCACATTGAATGATTGAGGAAAAACCTTGTGAATAAAAAGTATCCTTGAACCTCAATTTATAATATCCGCTCAAAAAGGGGTTTATTCTCCATAAATTCAGTGATAGTTTTCTCAAGTTGTGTTGTTTTTCAGCCTGTTTCGAATGAAACCAGTCTCAGATTAAGTTAATTGGTGCTTGATACTTTGACTTTTCTGCTTTTTAGGTAATCCACCCCAATGTGCGTCCACATCTATCAAAACTCAACAGTCAAATTTTTCTTCGTATTATCTGCTTGCCCGGCCTCGTTTGTACCTGATATAAATGATGATGGTGATATAAATTGACAAAAGTAAGTAGCTGCAACAATAATCAAACTTCCAATCACTTGCTCAGGTTTTTGAGAGAAAGTATCATTAGTTCTCTTCACTGTCGACGATAAAAATTGCGTGGAGCTTCTACAAAGTTTAGTTTTTTCCATCTATTTTCGAGGGATATCAAAAACCGGGAGAGAACTCGTTATTATGAACTTTACGGTCTCCCCTGAGTCCAATAAAAAGTTATGGCAGCAAGTTTTAAAGCCCCTTTTTTCCCGGGCCAACTGACGAGCGGTGTGCGAGCTCACGGCAGAAAAGATACGGTTTTTGAAGCTCTGTCAAGATTTTTTTTTTTTTTTTTCTGTTTTCCCCTCGCCACCTTTAAGGATTGTTGAGAGTTTTTGTAGTTGGGCCAACGGTGACGTTTAGAGAGAATCCCCAACACGCGGACACATTCGTAAGTAGCGACTTCTCGTGGAGCATACTTATGTTCATATTTTCCACTAGTAAGTCCAGTCCAGGCCAGGTATTCAGCAGTAACCTGAATCCATTTTTTCCCCTTAATACAGCTTCTTTTCCAGGGGAGAAAACTGTACTCAATTATTACCATAGAAAAATGATGATATTGATACTTTTCTATTCTCTGAATGTTTCACAATCCTTGAAATAAGAAATTTTCCTAACTAAACGGACAATTTATTGAGCGTATAGGGACCATCAACAAGATAACAACAGAACAACACCTCTTCTTGGGTAAAAAAATGTCTTGTTAAGGGAGTGTTCATTTTTCGTTCACCTTGGTCAACATCTTTAGAAAAATTCATTCATTCTGATGCCGTGAAAAATTCTTGAATTAGAATGTTCTCAAATTTATTCACAAAATTTGCTTTTGGAAAAGTGGAATCCCAGTTGGACGGTTTTCATTTTGTCTAGGAAAAGAATTTTGATAACAAGATGTGCTTCTGCAGCAAAGAAGCCGTTCACGATGCCTGATAACTCATTAATGAGCTCACAGCAGCGCATGTAACAGCTCTGAATCGACCAGCAGAGACGAACACAGCTGTGATTCGGGCACAAAAGCTCAGTAGAATCGGCCGATGAAGGACAACAGAAGCTGATACGGCGACAGCGGGAGGCAGCAAAGAGCGAGCACATGTCTTCCGGCCCGGCAGATGTCTCTCCTCGCCAGCTCCGCGAACGTTTTGAAAAGAGCTAGTCTTTCTTCGCCCTATATTGTACCGCTCCTAGTCTTTTGCTGAGAATAAGAGGGAAATATCACCGGGGATCTCAGAGGTAGAAAAATTGAATCGCAGGTTTTCCTTTTCTTCGGTGACCGCAAAAGGGGAGGTCACACTGAAGACGAACCACCAAACCAACAAAAATATAAGTGGACGTGACAATGGGAGAGCCACATCGTTGCAGTAGTCAGTCGATGGAAGTTGAAGATGGATTGCTGAAGAGAATACTCGACTTCTTCAACCTCTTAAGAGAAACAGAGCAAGTAAATTTATATTCTTATTAGAGATTATGCGAGAGCCTCCGGTTTTCTGTTCAGAAATTTATTTGAACGTTTAGGCAGGAGCCACACGTTAGATGCTTAGAAGATGGCGATAGAAAACATTCAGTGAGTTATCTACGGATAGATCAACACGATAGTATCCTCCCGAACATATTTTTGGTTTTAGGGGGCTCTTCTCGCATTTTCCCCTGCACCTAGGAGAGCTACCTCGGACCCGCCCAAAACGGGTGATAGGCGTTTTGAATATGAATAACGAGTCGACGAGTGCGGCAGTATAATCATATGCATTTCACAGGAACAAAGAAAACCGAAAAAAACTCTCAGGCGTACTTTTTCCCCTCTCATACTTCTCTCGTCTTATTGGAAGCGTTGTTCAACACTTGTTGAGAAACACTGCGCAAGTAGAAAGTGGATGAAGAGGGCTCGAGTGAGAGTTAGCAGGGCACCTGGTAGGCACATGGAGCGTTTATTCTTGGCTCCACCATTTACATAGTTCCATATGTCAACCTTCCAGACCTCCACGGAAATTACTTCTAAAACCGTTCTCAGCGAGGGGGCCTGGCCTAGTCGCGATCTATCAATAAATCGGGAAAGTGGCTTTGGCAAGTCGTCAATACCTCGCGGAAGGAGGGGAAAAAATGTGACGAACGGGAAAAATCACGTAAGCTATTCCGATGATACGACGTGCCAAGCGAACGCAGGGAACGCTGATCGCCAAGAAATAACTTGAGGGAACGACGTGTGCACTCTGCAACATACTAATTTTAGACTGTTTCTATGCAGAGCTCTTCAATATGGGACGATCCCATTGAATGCACAAATAACTAGCGTAAACCGACTGACATGCACGGTGAAAGAAAAAAGGAAAAATTGCTTTTAACCAAGACAAGATGAAGAATGATGTGGAAATAGATAAGTTTCCCACATGGTGCCGGAAGCCAACAGAACTCACGGCGCTCAGGCGACTCATCGGACGAGAGTACTTATTGTTAATTAATGCAATTAGAGCGAGGGATAATGAACGGCGAATTATTACAGGCAAACGGTCCGACCACCTGCTTGTCAGAAAGCACCTTCGTCTCCAGAATGGCGTCGGGACAACGCTAAAGTCTGCAAACGGCAAATTGCACGAGACTTGCTGATTATTCAACTCGAGTTGTTTTTATTCCCCAAGCGCTGCTTGCTGGAACTTAGTTTATTCTCAGAACAGAAAAAAACATGGTGCTAAAAGCTACCTCTCCCGAGACACCGACTACCTCTCTCGGCTTTTACTCAGAGTAAACCAAGTTTTAAGAGGTAAGTTTTCCAGTTGGGAAAAGCCAACGGAGGTTCGCCGGTCGTAGTTTCCGTCAAGGCATTACAATGAGATCTAACTTGGTGTACTACTGAAGGCAGGTTCATGCTTCACGCTCTCGTACTTTCCCGAGGGCAGAGTACATAATTATTTTAGAGGAATTATGGAGTTGGAACATAGAGCTTGATTAATGAGGAGTTCCCTCCCGTTAATTAAATCTTGGTGACTCGTCGAGTTTTAGTGCCGACCTATCACAAGCGGTAAAGGGTTTTTTTTTCTTCTTATATTTTTCATACAGAAACATGAATTGCATTGTTAAAGTTGTGACTACACTATTTTGTTAATCCCCACTCTGGCTGTATATACAGGGTGCCCCCAGATCAACCCAAAAATTGACAAATAGTGGAAGATGGTAAACTCTAAAACTGATGGTAATAAGGGGTAATACAGAGGAAAATGGGAAATAGTATTTTATTTTAAAAAACTCTACAAACTGAAATTTTTGGGCAAACACACGAGCTGAAAAATATGATATCATTGCACGAAATGAACAAATTTAGGTCATTATTTTGCAATTGAGTCGAATCAAGAAACAAATAGAATCTCTTGAATCAACATTAAACAACAATACAAATTAATGTGCCACACTATAGAGTTCACCACCATTTGACAATTGTGTGCTATTTGCGTGATCGCTGAACACGTTGCGCGCGATAAAAAAATTTAAAAAACTGATTGAGGGATCAAATTTTCATAAAAATTATTGTAGAATCCGAACCCGCAATAAAAAATTGGATTTCCCCTTAAGAGTTAGTGAGAGTTAGTGTCACTTGCGCAGTCAGACGATTGCACTTGTATCTCCTATATCAGGAATATTTACTAAATCTGCAATAAGTAATACAGTCAGTCTCACATTTGCATCAATCATCAGGCCTCGAAGTGCCAAACAATTTCTATAAGGGGTCTGACTGCGGTTATATAGTGTTCTAAAAGATGCCGAATAACTCTATACATTCCAGTTAGAGGGATTGATACAGTGAATATGCCTGTCATAATATTATGATTGCAAGGGAACTGCTAGTTCTGATCTGACTAAGGGTATACTCATTATGACGTGATTCGGCTCGTTGCTGCCTGCTTCTTGCAATAAGACACCTCACTTGAGAACTAGGTGGACAAATCACGTTCAAAGTAGGTGATAGTTTCGCGTTATAATCTTTAAAAGCAAGCGAATGAGTGATCACGACAGCCTCTCAGACTACACGTTTTTAATCTCTTACAAGGGAGTACTAGTAAATTATTGCTGAAAATTAAGATGCCTCTGTTCAACGAAAACGTTCAAACGGTTTAGCCAATACTTGGGAATGAAGATGAAACCCTTGGCGAACATCCAAAATCAAAACCAACTCGCCTTTCGAGTATCAAGCTGCCAAAGGATGGTCATTAGAACTACCCGAGGGGAAAAGAAAACCATTAAGAACCGATGAAATACCGTCCACGTGGACGTAATGAGCGTGGAGTCGAAGAAATGCCAGTTATGACGGGTCGAAATGAAACGAGCGGAAACTGAACGATTATCAGTGAGTTCTTGATTCGGAAAACAGTCGTTGAAAACTTCACTTGCACATGTGCTATGGGAGAGGAACAGGTGCTTCCGGGGGGTGTTCACCTGCCACGGAACAACCGTTAGAGCACTATCGGTAGTTGTACACACATTAATGGGACGTTTACTTAGTACATTAGGTACCGTAATGAAAAACAGTTTTCTCTGGTAACTTTACTCTTATAATACTCCTTTTTCAGTCGGTAACATCGACTAAGTGGTGAGCGAAAGTAGGACTCCCCTAAAGACGTTAACTCGGTTCAGTGCTCTCTGGATGAATTCAAGTAATATTGGCCTGAAAAGCGGCATTAACCCTCGTTGGGCTAATACGGTAGATGGACTACGGATCGGTTACAGTAACGAACAATTCCTAATATTAGCGTTAGGTACCTGAAAGCGCTTCGAGTTATCGACGATGTGCCAGGTATTGCAGGCTCGGGCCGTTCTACCGATTCATACGTGAATTGAAAATAAACAAAAAATATCTCCCAGTAAACCTATTTGTGGGAAGTTATTATATTTTGGTGAGCAAGATTAAATGATACTACTAGGTGCCTGCCATTAACAAAAACACTTTATTATTCAGAATATTTTTTTGAAACATCTAGTTATTTCACATTCTTTCCAGCAAGAGAGAAGTCAACGTGAGAAGTACAATACCGATTGATATCTCTTCTCTGATTTATTTCTTCAAAGTCTCTTTTAACGACTAAGTTGTTCCTTCCTTTATTTGATAACCTTAGGATCCCATCAGAGGGGGAAAGATGACTGCGATGGGCCCTCCATCACAGACGTGAACCGCAGTTACCCCATCAGATGGACCATCTGCCACCTCGCAACAATAATCTTCTCATAAATAATCGAATCTGCTTCTCATTTGACTCGCCACGCTGATCCAACAAAGGTACTCCAACAGGTAGTGCGAATATCGATAAGGAAATGGATTTAGTAGGCCGTCACCCATCCAAGTATCAACCGTGTTCAATGATGTTTCCCTCGCAATCCTAACCCGTTGAGCGAACCAGGAGCATGTCTTTGCCCGGACACTGTGATAAGGCATTTTCAAAGGAAGAGTGGTGATAAACATTCCCAAATGTCACGGATATTAATAAAAACAAATGATTGAATCAATAAAATACGAGAGGACTTAAAATTGAGAGCTTTCTCCGCCAAACTAGCCTTCAAGATCGCCATCTACCCTCTGTATAGCTTCTGGTACTAACATAAAGCAAGGTGTAGGTACTTTCTAATTGATGTGATATATCAATGGGAGCAAATATTGCCATAATGATTGGAAGAGGGCTAAATACTTACTGAAATGTACTTCTAACTAAAATTCGCCTGTAGAAGCCTAACTAGCTTGAAGTATCAGTACAAAACCTGGAGTTCGTGCTGGCATGGCACACTCGCCCTCCAGATTCTCTTCTGAACATGACATTTCGTCATTGGATGTCCCTTCACCCATTGACAGACGTGACGACGAGAGCCTTCACTGGCAAATGAACACCGTTTTGAGCGCAAGACTCGAAGGATCGAGTAAAAACTGTCCTTCCCCAAGTACCCGAATCTTTCTTTTCTCAAGAAAGGGACAAGGCCTCCAGTGTCATCATTTGTTGGCCAATCTCGTCCTCGGTATTCGTGTAAAGCTAATAATATGAAGAGGATCTCGGTAAACCCTATTTGAGTCTGGTGAAATAGTTTCAAGGCACCGCACGAAGTCGCACTTATTCCCTTAATTCCTTCTCCGAGGCTAGTTGCTGCTATGTTCAAGACGAACAGTCAATAGCAAAGTAATTGTGTTATTAGTGATATAAACCACATCATTATTTTTGCCGCAAATTCCACTTATGATGCCACGATGAATCCACGACGTATGAATTGACGACTTCAGCCTGTACAGCACTCTAGGCCAGAATACATACCAAGGGCTACATGAACTTTTAAGGCCAAAAGATTGAAAGAGAGTTCAAACAACTGCTTATCGATCAATTGAGCCTTTCTGACCAAAACGAACAGACTTGTTTGCGCATTATACGCTCATAGAGGCTATCCATCAAGCGGTTCTTTTTAGAAAAATTGACAGAAGTAAAAAAACAAATTTTTTTCTAAGCGAAAGCGCTTCATAACGCAAGCAGGGGTGGCGCCAAGGCAAAAGTGTAGGAAGGTAAACAATAGAAAGACCGAGTAGAAAAGTGGGTCGCAGTCGCAAATTGTTCGGGGGCGGACAGATACATAACATTCAGCCGCTACAGACTCGCTTTCGCTTCTTTAAAAAAAGAGTAGCTTTCACCGGTAGAATCATGTAAAATAAGGGCTTCTGGGGGATTTAACCTGTTCGAATAACATTGGACAATACATGGATTTATGAAAATCGATATACCTTCACTGCATTTGCTGATTCTCAAGAAACATACAGATAAAGGAAAGAATTTGTGGATTTTAAAAAGTGAAAACAAACTTCAAGTGTTTAACGAGACAAATTGAAACTATTTGTGTCGACTCACTCACTTAATGACAGATATAAATTATATCAATTACTTAGGCCTCTTGTTTCCCTAGAAATAACCCCGCTGAGATCAGTAGAAATGCAAAAAATTACATTTGAACAAGACTGAAGGCCATTACAGGACAAAAATGTCCAAATTTGCCTGACCGTATGAATTCGTGGAAAATATTTCATGCTTACACACAATCAATAATGAAGTATTTTGGCGATTGAAGTTTGTTCTTGGAAATGCATCAGGCTGCTCAACACCCAATTTGAGCAGTAATTTTTCAATAGGCAACTATTTTCATCATTGCCTCTATCGACTGCTCCAGTTGGTGGGGTTGGGGGAGGTGGCGCACTCTACTCCAGGACTTTGGCTGATTAGTTGCTGCCAGAGACGAAGTTGTGTCCCTAGTTTGCCTCATAGTCAAGCTGTCATCATAAAATCATCATCGTTTGAGCCAAGCGCACAGTGCACTCCTGATCAAATCTTGATGATATCAGTATGACACCACATAGGGCTGAATCCAGGCAATTCTCGAAAGTGTTATGGATGTGGCAAGTAAACGACAGACAAAAAACAACGAGACTAAATTTGTTCAGAAGGCTATGAAAAGCCAAATACACGTGGAAAATTTAATTTTGTATCACAAAACGTTTCTTTCACAATGAGTGAAGTGAAGAACACAATAGAGGAACGGACTAGTAGCCAATGAATCATTCTCATTCCATCAGCAAACATCGAGTTTCAGCAAGGTCGCACAGAAAGAATCAGAAAACTCGATCAACGCCGTGTGGCCCTAGGTCACCTAGATTCGTCCACG
Source organism: Cyrtorhinus lividipennis (assembly GCA_019603395.1). Lineage (NCBI taxonomy): Eukaryota > Metazoa > Arthropoda > Insecta > Hemiptera > Miridae > Cyrtorhinus > Cyrtorhinus lividipennis. The sequence goes on along the minus strand of CM034003.1, from coordinate 2,102,993 downwards.
GACTCGACCTATAGAAACGACGGATGACACCAAAACGTGAAAATGGATTATGAAACGTTCGTTTGCATTCGTTCATAAAAAAAGGTGAGGATCGGCATTTTATCAAATGTTTAACGCTTGTACGGCAGACGGAGGTCATAGGAACGAATGGAACGCTAGCGTGGAAATTGGGTTGAACCTCCGAACGTGTAAAATGTGCAGATTCGCAAGGACGAAGGGAAGGACGGAAGCGGATTTAGATGCAAAAGATGGTTGCATCAGTTGACCTAGGAATCCTCTAGAGGTCATAACAACCGGAGATCCGAACGTTTTCATTTTTACCATCGCCCATTTAGAGAAAGGAATGGAACGTGAGGGTCGATCGATGATCGGATTGGAACGAAGGAGTTACGTGCAGCTCGATAAATTCACACGAGCTTCAAATTTATTTATAAATCCCGCTAAATTCCGTCTGAACTCAGAACTGTTTACATTTGTAATACATTTTTCATCAATGAGTAGCTTAATAGTAGTCCATGACCAACACGAATTACTAGTTTTTCATAAAAACCTGATTCAAGGGAGCCGGTGCCTTGCTGCTGATGTGGCTGGGCATCTGCAAACCTCATGTTCAGCCGTCTCTGCCTCCTCAGAACATAGTTACACACAGCAGTTTTGAGTGTCTGAGTGGAATCTGAGAGGGTAGCAGCCCCAGGAAGGGATCTCAACATCCGGAGGTGCATTTTTTTGTCCAAGGAGAGTAAGGACTGTACTTTTTTGGTGCACGATGAACAGCTTTGATTGACAGTTTTCGTCATTGCTGTGCAACTCCCAAAAAATAGATGAAACGCACCGAATTATCGTGTATTTCGTTTCGCATTCTTTCATTTTCTGCGTAAACCAGTTAAGGCAATGACGCGCGATCAGTTGGATGTCGTCAGGCGAAACTGATAAGAACCGATTTTTGTAAACGCCTCAACTTGTCAGGGGACAACCAAAAACTAAATGAATTCGTAAAGAACCCAATAAAACCCACATTCCCAACAGCCCATTCAAACTCCAAGAGGTCATTTCCTGTCTGCTTTTGGAGTATTTCAGTTTACAAAATATTACAATAATAAATAGGGGGCAGATTCCTAGATCCTTAAAAAGTTGTTAATACGCGCCTAAATATACCATTAAAATAAAGCATATTTGAAGGAATATTTTGTGTATCCAATTATCCAATTATGGATACAATTGAAAAAAAGTAAACTATCCCTTACGAAACAATTATGACTTCAGTAATATCAGTTCAAATATTAATCAAAATAACATAAGAAATATTCTATTTAAATTAAAAAAAGGAAAATAAATCACGTTTACTGAGCGCACGTTTACAGGCGATCTTCTGCGAAATTTTGGCAGCTGTCAGCGAGCGTATAACAACAGGGTAACATCTACAATCTACAACTCTGGATTTAACGTGAATGGTAAACATGGAAAGCAGAAAGGTAGTGTAGTTGTATCTTCTTTTACAACTTGATTGTCCCGGCGGACACCACGGAAGACATCCCGAATGTCCACTTCATTCTTTCCTGATTTTGATGAACGAAAACGTTTGATTTTGACTAAGAAAAATTGGAATAGGCCGCAAAGTCATGTGCGAAATATTTTCTAAGCCACAAAATATGCATTTTTAGTTAAAATGAAGTGTGCATTCGATCCCATTTTCATTGAAACTGAAGAATCAGTTGAGATCCTTCCAATATTCCTTGAGAAAAAACGATAATATGCGGTTACCTAAGAATTCCCCCCCTAATAATAACTTAATACAATGTGTTGCGGGCTCAATAAGCCACTTATTTAATGAATCAAGTCATATCAGTTGGGAAGAAGAAAGAAGTTGAAGTGAGTTCATGTTAGCAAATTGTCATTCATTAATTGGAATCATTAGAAAGCTGGATTGAAACAGCTGTACTCACAGATCTCACAATGAGGGGAGTAATATATTTATTCATCCAATCATAACCTGTTCTCGCATAAATTAATGTTAAAAAAACTCTGAATGTGGGTATATTTCCTCTCAGCGTCAATATTTGATGAACACGCAATGCAACCGGCAATTGTAAATCTTTCGAACTGGCGATTAAACGATCAAACAGCCTACAAGCGCCTATAAATGCCAACGTGAGGAATAAATTGTGGCCGGAGGCTTCGCACGCATCCTAAGCTCTTTCGTGGGAGGATGACCGCACGATAGGTAAATCACATTTGGCGAAGGTCGCCCTTTCGAGGCGTTGCGCGTGGAATCGGGCGCAGGTTCACATTTTCTACAATCGTCCTTGACACATTTTTTATCATCAAGTGTCTCATATAGGGGGCCCACCTTTTGACGAACAATGGACCGATTTTTGAGCAATAGACGGGTCCGAGTCATTGTTAAAAGACTATCAAGGCGATCGAAAGGGCAGAATATGAGGAATGGAGAGCAATGATGGTGCGAGGATCAGTCAGGAAGCGTTACGCGTTAGGAATGTGAAATAAAATTTAAGAATACAATTTTCTCGTATCACTTCATTCGGCTCACCTTCCAAAACTACACACGTTTACTAACACCTCCTTAGTACGCCCCACAATGAGAAAAAACTATATTAAACATGCAAAATGTGATTTTTCACTATTCATTATTTTTTACTCATGTTCCGTAACTTTAAAAAAATAGTAAATCACGGAAGAAGTGGGTCGACGAAAAATAACGTCAGGTAATTTCTCAAAAATGTGTATTTTTAATAATGATTTTTCAAGATTTTCGGCGATCTGGGCGTGTGGGGTATTGGTTTTCACTAAATTATGGACGCTGAATCGATTGGAATGAGTCTCCATGCTCCCAGTCCGAGGGATAACCAACCCCTATGAGAGAACTTGCAGCGTTTTCTCTTTTTCATTGCGTAAAAGTTTCGGGCCCACGTTGAGCGCATCATCAGGGCACCAGAAAGAGGGACAGAACTATTCAGGAGGAAGATCCTTTATAGTTAAGTACAACTCATCATTCTAACAATTAGAATAAATAACACGAATAAGAACATGGTTTACACATTTTATTCTTCTTGGGTGTCTTAGAAAGGGTGTGGTTTGCGGTATATTACAATCAGAATGATTTAAGGAGAAGACTCTTGCGTCATCTCGAAGATTTAGACGTTGTTCAGTGCAGGATATTCAAAAACCTCTTCGCATTGCTATTGTCTACAGCTCACAACAACGACAGAGCAGAAAGGGATACAGTCAGGATTGGGGCGTCCACATTAGAGAGATTCGTATGCCCCCTGAAGATACCCGTGAGTCTGCTATAATGCCAATATGAGAATACTTTTGGGGGAAAAAAGGATTTGGAGCCCTTCATTTATTTGTTTACTTATCTAGAAAGCTCACTTGTACCCACCCTTCGATGGTTCTTCTAGTCAACCTGGACTAGAATGTCACGGACTTTCAAGTATGGGAGAGCTCACCCCGATCAGAGAAAACCAAGTTTCCTAACTTTCTAGTTTTTAGGATGTTGGAAAACTTGAAACAAAATTATGATGATCTAAACTCAAATGTATTTCTACATCGAATCGCGTAATAATTTTTGATGATGTAAATTGGTAGGTTCAATTTAATTTGATTTGAATGGCCAAAAATACGCGGAATAATCCACAATTTCGACGTACTCCGACGAAAAAAAAGCTTTTGTTTCAACCTGCCTTGTTTTCCTTTGAAACGTCCTTGGAAAGAACCGGGTGGAGGTCATCGAGGCGTTTATATTTAAATTCTCCCGCAAATAAAAAATCCACCGACGGTCCTTTCGTAGCGGACATCAATAAAGACTGTATTTCGCATTCGGATTTGTCGACACTACTTAAGGCCCCTTCCCGTTGAATAAATCAAGAGCCCCCTTAACTCGGACGGTCGATATATAAAATTCAAATTGGGGTCAGACCTCGCCGATATGTGGGGCGAGACGGCGACCGCTGGGGTTGCTTTTGCATTGTGAGCATCCGCAGGATTTACATGTGAATTGGATGCGAAGTGTTTTACAGGACGTCCTCACTTGGTGTAGTCAAATCAAGGGAAGATGCTGTTTTCTCTTTTCTGTGTAACGACGTATTTTCCTCACGATCGAGGTTCAAACTTTGATAAATTCCTCCCTCAAAGACTGCCAAAACGAGAGGTTTGACCTCAACTGAAATCTCATTGTACTGGCCTCATTGAATAGGCCAGGAGGGGTTCCTACTCAGGAGTCAGTCAGGAGCGGCCAAGTAAAATGCACTAAATAGAATATTAAAAAAATAAAATAAAATAAATAAATAATTTTAATAATACCAGTAGCATTTACAATAGTAAGGTAAAATTTATGAAAGCAGATCTAGAAAGAATAATTAAATAGTTAGATGGTAAATTAATTAAATAGTTTGGAGGCAAAACTGGACACGCTGTGAATTCATGATTGGTCACGTCCTAACTTTTTGTTGAATTTTATTGGTCAAAAAGCTGTCATCAAACCTACAAAGTACTACCAGTTACCCACAAGCTGTCAGCCATGTTAACATGGGGTCATTTTGGTCAATCTCACTCTTAAGAGTTGATTAGTGGAACACATTGTTACTAGAGAAATCATTAAGTGCCCTCTTATGACAAATCAGCAGAAGAAGAAGACGTCAGACGACAAAAAAAAAAACAAGCAAGCAGAAGAATTAAGAATAGGATGACAGTCAAACATATCGAGTTCAGGTCATTTCAATCGACATACTCGGAAGCTTATACTTACCTACCACAAAAGGCAAGATTCAAGTGACGTCACAAAACATACCTGGAACACGGAAAACGATAACTTTAGTTTGATCAAAATTCAAAAGGATTACATGAGAAAGTACATGGGAAAATGTTTAGTGTTCGCATTAAGGTAGAAGAAAAATCTCACACTCCCTCCACATAATTTGCAAATGACGAAGGTAACGAAACTACAAATAAGGCGAACTCGTCAAACGCGTTGTGCAACTTACTGGTTTTCGTATTAATCGCCATCCATACGCGGGCCCTTATCGTACTCCAAAACTTCATGATTTTCGGGTCGACTCTACTTAGAAAGCTGCAAGGTTGACACAACTTCAGTCACGCGAGCGACGACAATTTGACTGACCCACATACGCGGCCCCGTACCGCATTTTGAAGTATGTCACAACATTGTAAATCAAACCAAATTAGGGAAAAGCTCTCGTTTACAAGTTTTTTTTTCTTCAAAATTTAGCGAAGGGAAAAGGTTCACTTTCTAAAATCTCGACATTAGTTACACTCAGTCTCAGTTTTTTCGACTAAAGGAAGGAAGAGGGGCTTTGAGTGAAAAAGGGATGCAGGTGTCCTCAGGTAAAAATTTGTACAATAGCGGAGATTTTTTGAAAGAGGCTCCGGCTGCTACCAAACGACAACGATTTTTCGCTTGGTTTTGGAAAGAAAGAAGGCAAAAAAGGAAGAAACTCGAAAAAACGTGTTTTCATAATGGTGTCTGTCCCCAGTGGAAAAGATGGTTGAAAGATAAACATTATCTTCATGTTCCTAACGGTGAATTTTTTTTTCCAATCGCTTTTAATTTTATAACTTTTATAAATAGAATACATGCTTCTTGGAATGCCTAGTATAGTAAATCTGTCATGTAACCTGTATCAACAAATAAAACATTTTGATTGATTGATACTCCCCACCACTACATGACGATTGAAAAACAATTACTATTTTGCATATTTTGTACTATTTTTAGGATGTTGTTTTCATCGAATTCGGTTTGAACTAGCTGGTCTGAATGGAGCGCGGGTTCTGTAGGGTTAAAATCACTAAAAAGCTGTACAAGTGAAGAGTAATAACCTACCAATCCGATCTGAACCGGTTCCACAGCGGATCCGTTCCGTGTATCGTTACGCCCGGAACGGTTTCATGAGAACAGAAATATCCTCCCTTCAGAAATCCAAATTGCAGATAACGAAAAAACCCAACATGAGCAAAAGGAGTCTTATTTCCTAGTTCACTTGAATTTTCTTCATTGGAGGAGGATTTTCTACCGATTCGATAAATAAAACTGGGATATCGAAAGCGTATTTTTTTGGGGTGCAACACGATTGCGGGAATTTGGCAAAAACTACAGCACGATTGCCGCAAGAAACGGAGGACCATTGCGGGAAAAATTCTCAGCAAAACTCTTATGATTTTGTCGAACATTTCTGTGTTCCAAATTCACGATGATGCCTGTTTCAACTCTACCCTAATTAGTTTATAAGGTTTCGACTAAATATCGTATTTTGCTTTCCTCCCAAGAACACTCTGCAATTTCTATCCTGCAGTTGGTTCAAAATGGGCACATGTTATGCTTGTTTTTCACAGACAAGGTAACCGAGTACCCCGCTTTTGTGAGCAATGAAAACTAACAATTTTTGTTAGTATATTGGAAACACACTAGGTAATCTTTTGTGACGCGATATTTTGGGAGTTTGTCATGATTCATGAACATCGCATTATTTCCACGTTCCGTCTCACACACCTCATCTATACAATCATCAATAGCGACTGAATCAACAACTGGGGCAAACTTTATGTCTCCTGTTTATCAGAGATCATGGATCATAGAAAAAATAATTTTTCCTCAATTTCGCTTCTTCTTGACTGGCTTCGGCCTTCATGCAATCAGTCATATTACTACTGGTCTCGCTTCTGTGTTCCCGCATTCGTGTTACGGCCTTTTCTCTTCATGAGCAAATTGAATATGAAACAATATCGTGATTGATTTTGGGGGAATTGAGGTTTTGTGGACGGCTTCGATCAAAAATCCGCTGATGATGCGGCAGAGAGCGGGCGTTTCTCATCTCTGGCTGGCAGCAGAGGGCCACAGAACGAAGGGAGGCATTAGTGGAATTGGATGTACCAATAAGAACAAAAAACATTCCGTGCTTTGCTAGAGAAAACATCCATGCATACAAATGGAAGGCGGGGCAGACGCAATGAAAACTCCTGCATAGCGAGGCTCCAGCGAAAGCGGCGAGAAGGGCCGGGAGATAAAAAAGGGGCTTCCACGTTATTTTTCATCCGCCCTGGAGAAGTTTTTATCCGTCAGAAAGGAGGACGAGGAAGGGCAGATGGCGCAGACAAAAGGGAAACGAAGGGCGAAGGGCCTATCCAGCTCCTGGCAACAATGAAGGGAACCTCAACCTCAGTCGAGCAAGCGGAGGGGGAAAAATCCTCAGGCTTCGCCCGCAGCTCTGTCCTGATTCCTACGAAGTAGGCTTTCTCAAAAACTTCGAAGCATAACCAGAAAACCCTGGCGGCCCTTGGCGGTGACTACCTATCTAGTCTTACTGGTTCTGTCAGTTTTTTAAAAGATTGCATACAATCACAAATTTGAAAAAAAAAATTATATTCCTTCTCTACTGAGAAAAACGCTGCACATTCTTTCACAGGGGTTGGTTTTCCCTCGGACCAGGAGCATGGGGACTCGCTCCAATCGATTCAGCGTCAAAAACTTATTGGAAAATGATACCCCACACCTCCTAGGTACCAAAAATCTCGAAGACACACATTCGAAATGGGTAGATAGGTACCCAATATTGACCCATAACCTCTTCTAGTGGGCGCCAACCCTTCCGGGATCCGTCTCATTGGATTCAGCTTCCTTTTGTGGAAAATGATATCCCGCACGCCCAAAGCAACAAAAATCTAGAAAATTCATTTTTTGAAAAACACATTTTGACCCCACCTCCTCCTCCCCACCCGAATTTGGTCCGATCAGTTTGAAAAGATTTGAGGACTGGAGCCGGAAACGGGGTTCCCCTGATAGCCCTTTGAATAAAACCAAAACTTCACGAGTAAGAGCGGCATTTTCATCAGTAAATTCAAAACCAGTTTTTGTAATATTAGATTTCCTTAGTCGAGAAGAAGTAACAGGTTTAGCTTAGGTGGAAAATTATGGTAAAGAAAGGTAGAAAAAGGCGTCAAATTTCACCAGGAAGCCTCCGTTAGAAAATGCTACCTATTCCCAGACTATTGAAATGGCTCTGCTAGGCTAAATCACGAGACGCAGGTGGTGTGTTTTTTCTCCCTCTCTCTCAACCTTATTTATGTGAAGGGACAAGCAGTCTGGCGATGGAACAAGAAGGAATCGAGGCAAAAAATAACCCCGCCGACTTGGAACCCGGGATTCTCAAAAGAAACATATGCCAGCCTAAACCCGACGCCTTGTAACTCTTCCAGACACTCGTCAGACGAAAGAAGTCAAAAGATCAACATGTGATAACGATTTTGATGAAAATCTGGCATCGGAAGCTCTTGGGAAAAGGTGTATGAAACTCGGAGGAAGGTACGAGGGGTTAGAAGGGCCTGAAGATGTTTCCTGAGGAAGTGACACACTGCAGGGCTTCACACACAAGCTCAGCTTTCACTTTGGCAGGGCTTGTTCGAGAGGGCCCACTCCCACGTGTAAACCTTGGCGGTTGCTTCAGAATCGAGACCGAGCGCATACGGTTAAAAAAAAAGCGGATACAAAAACTTACAGCCGCTTTAACACGAAAGAGGCTGCAAGAGAGAAAACGGGACGATAAGAGAGACAGTATGGGTGGCGATGAATTTGTAGTATCAAGCCCACCTCCCCCAAAATATATAAAGCTGCAAATTCTTTCACAGGGGTTGGTGATTCCTCGGACCAGGCGCATGGAGACTCATTTCTTCAACATGGGGAAAATGGGGGAAACAGTGGGTGTGGCAGGTCCCGGACCCATTCCAATCGATTCAGAATAACATCCAAAATTTAGTGGATTATGATACCCCACACACCTAGGTACCAGAAATCTTGAATACACGCATTCGAAATGGGTGGATAAGTACGTTTGACGGATAACCTCATCCAGAGCGCGTCAATCGTTGAGGGACCACTTTCATTGGATTCAGCGTCCAAAATTTAGTAGAAAATAATACCCCACACGCCTAGATTGCCAAAAATCTCAAAAATCTATTTTTCGAAATACACATTTTGACCCCTACCCAGCCCAAATTTGGTCCGATCGGGCTGAAAAGTTTCGAGGAGCGACTAGAGCTGGGAACGGATCCCTGACCAAATTGTCAGATTTTTAGAAAATTTTCTACAACCAAAATCAGTGTGGACGGCGGATGGCGTACGGCGGACGGACATTTGCTATTATTGATCTAGACACTTTGAAACGTCTAGAAAAAAAATTTGGGCTGAATCGGAGAGATTGACTTTTTGCATGAAAACTTAGGTTTATTATTCAAGGAATAACCAACCAAAACGAGGCTGAACAAATAGCCAAAACATAACTTTCTTGAGTTGAACAGCTTTCCAACTCAGCTCTGCCAGGTTTCATTAGAAATCGTCTACATTCGCAATGGCGTTAATATCCAAGAATCTAGAATGAAAATGCAAAATTACACGTAGTTATGTAAAGAAGGTACCTGAAAGAAATTCCAACAAATCTGGTAAAGCTGAATTTCACCTAATTGGACTAGGCGATGATTAAAAGGAACCCGCGATAGCTCGTTATTCTAGAAGAGCGCTGTTAGTCTCCGGCGTGATAAATTGAACCGTTTTTCTAGTGAAAAGCAGGTGGTTCACCGGTAGGGTTTCTCGAAAGATGGGTGCAGCCAGTTGCAATTAATTTATTCAGCGCTCAGGATGAACAAAGAAGAAAGAAGACTCGCTTGGTATAATATACCATTTATATAGTTCCTTACTGCTCAGAATCCAACAGAAACTTCTACTAATTAATGAATTCAACCCAATCAAATTGGTCCGAAAATGATAAGTTATCTAGTTGAATTTGAACTACAAAAAGCTGAGGCGAGGACAAAAACTATTGTCAAATACAAGTAATTCTTAAATTTAATTTAGGGAAATCTCAAACTGGTTTGGAAAATTCACGAATTCAGTGAATATTCACGGCAATTTTAGGATAGTTAAAGGGAAGCGTGAAGCTTGAGTTCGCCAAATGGGGATAATTATGAAGCCCCTACAGAGAGCAATAATTACAAATTACAGGCATATAAAAGAAAATAAGATTTTGGACCTTTTAACTTCGTGAGAGAGACTAGAGTACGAAATTTTTGTCTCAACTGGCTGGGGCTCGGTGACAAGCTCTTGATTTATTGGAACGGAGGGAGAAAGAGAAAGAAAAAGAGGAAGAAAAGCCTTTTGTGCTCTTCCGGGAGGCATAGTGCGGAAGAAGAAAAGTGCGACTCCTTTTTCCCTCTCAGTTTCGACCCTCTTCTTCATAGTCTTCTTCTCGACTGCGTTACAAATGAATGCCGCAATACTGAGGAATGAAGAAGGGCAGCATGAATCGTGTAATTCAGCCGGTAAAATGGATCATTTTGCCCGCAGCATCGGAATCAAAGGGCTCAGGAAAAATGAATCGGTAAAATATTATAAGAGTAAGTTCATTTCCGTGCATACTTAGCCGATAAATGTTAGTAGAAGTTATAAAATCTGATGATATGGGCAGCCAAAACACCTTTTGGTGGGTTATTCCCTGAATAATACAGATTTGTTTTCATGCAGAAAGCGATCTGGGCGTGTGGAGTGCCATTTTCCACTAAATTTTGGAAGCCGAATTCATTGGAAAGGGTCCCAGAACAATTGGCAGCTCCTGGAAGAGGTTCTGGGTCAAAATGGGTATCTTTCTATCTCGAATGTGCGTTTTTGAGATTTCTGTACCTAGGCGTGTGGGGTATCATTTTCCACTAAATTTTGGACACTGAATCGATTGGAACAAGTTTGAGGCTCTTTTCCCCTATTTTCCCCATGCTCTTGGTCCAATATCCAACCCCTGTGAGAGAATTTGCAGCGTTTTCCTGTATTATCCAGTAAAAGATCGTGCAATCATTGTTTTGAACTGGTATGAATTCATCTTCTCTTGATTCTGTAGGTCCGTGAACGTTGGTTTAACCTGTCCACTGGCCTAACTGATTAAAAATGAGATCATTAGATTGGAAGAAAACGAAGAATTCCCTTAACCAGCGGCACAAGATAGAGGTCGTTTTTCGAGTTTTGTCAGAAAACTGGATCAATCCAATAATCGGCTGTAGGAAGATCATTGAAAATAAAAAGATAATACACCTCATTACCATATACGGTTTAAACATAAATTAAAAAATATATAAAGTGAAAATATAGTGAATATATAGAGTGAAAATTAAGACTACAATCCTGCTAACTATAGATAGAAATAATCATGATGTATAGATAAATGCAGGCCAACTTGGCCGATGTATTCTCATGTCCCAAAAACAATTCTATCTACGGGGCACACACTTGTTCCTATCCACCCCTCCCTCTAACGCATCTACCACCCAAGTCACTAACCCTGAAGTAATTGGATTGCATTTAACCAGCTTTGAATCGACCGATGTGGAAGAGAAAATGAATAACAGGACGAAAGCTGCTAATGGCTTTTCACCTTAGCGGGCCAAAACTAAATGACTCCATTAAGTCTCGTTTCTCCCTCTTTTAAAATGTTGTTTTCATTTAAAATCAACAACCCACGCGGGGAAACGAGAGAAGGGGAGCCGCAATGTGCGATTCAGCTTGAGTCTAATTGAAAAATAATCGCGGCATTAGTGTTTACTCGGTTTTTGCTTATTATTAAATAAAAATGTGAGCCAGAAATGGTGGGGTTTCACGGGAAAGGAAATTTAAAAATTATTTCACGCGGTATCAAGAGGCTGAGCACAATTTCCAGGAAAACACAAGCAACGGCCGCAATTTCCCACCAAATATTTGACCAAATAAACCAACTGATTATACTAAGGGGGGGGGGGGGGGTCTTATACAATTAGAGCAGGTTGGACAATAAATCCCAGTTTCTGAACAATCTGAAATAAGCTTTTTATTCCAATTTTTTCCTAAATGTCTAAAAATCTGATTTGAATTAAAATGATTATAGTATGGGAAAGTTCAGCCTTAAATAGCCACTGATATTCTAGTCTGAATAAATTATGTCACTACATAATGAAAATAACGTAAGTTCATATATTCACCAACGCTGCCAAGTCTCTGTCAGCATGAGTTTCTCACCTGGAACAAATGAGTGAAGCATTAAATCAATGTAGGGATTAAAATTGACGTTAAAATTGTGATATTCACACAAAATGGAGCAACGATAGCGAGACATGGTAAATGCATCTATCACGAAAATAGCCAGGTATGAGTAATAATGGATTCTAAACCAGGGAAGCCCCGGAAAAACCTGCGTCGTACAAACCCATCATTCTCTTGTCTGTGTTATCTAATTAATCTAAAAGCTTGGTTGAAGTAGTCTCCAAGTAGAAGCTGATACCAAAACACTAATCTGGTTTTAGAAGCCAAAATTCGACCATTGATCAAGTACACCGAATAACCAATATCATTGAAAAAACTCTTGAACGTCACAAAAGCGTTTGACAAAGTTTTCGATGAATGAATTTCAAATGATGCTCTTGCAAAAGTATTCAAAGGTACTAAGATTGGATTTATGAAACCGATAAAACATGAAGATGCCTATTGGGAACACAAAATGACCAATGCTGGAGTGCCACAAGGGAGTGTTCTTGGCCCACTCTTGTGTCTCCTCTACACCAGCGAACATCCCTGACGATAAGACCATTCTGGCTGTTGGAGATAACTATGAAGATTCAACTTCAAAACTCAAACGCTAAGCCACCCAAATTGAACAATGGACAGACAATTTGGGTGACATGAGGCGACATAAAATTTGTCCATCTACAAAAAATACTCGTAAGTCCTAGAGCTTGTCTGCGCTTATGAGCACAGTACCGCAAACCAATCGAGACATGATGCAGAGATTCCAGAATCGGTGCTCAGGTGCATCATGGACTCTCCGTGATATTTCAGAAACCACCAACCGGCTACACCATGACCTACAAGTCGATACAGGGAACAAAACCATCAGGTTTCAAGCAGCCCATCTCCAAAGGCTACAGAATCATTTCAACGAAAAGGCTGTTCAGCTTGATGACAAAGACTTCCTCAGGAGTTATAAACGCACGAAACCTAGTTCGCTAATGCAAAGACGATGAAATCAAGTCAATAATTATAAGCTAATTAATGTACCTTAGATGAAATGTGCGACCTAGACCAATCAAGTCACAGAAATATTGCCAATAAGTATCAACTCGGGGAAATATAAATCAAATCGGGCTAAAGAGTTTCGAGGACCAACTAAAGATTGAAAGAGATTTATGGCCAGAACTTTTAAATTTTAACATCAAAGGGAACTAGTATGGGTTAAATTTCAGATAGCCCGAGGATTATTTCATCCGATTGAATTAATTTAGCGATTATGTATGGCCGAGGGGGATTCCGAGAAGCGCAGCGTTGCAGAGAGCATTCTGCTGTAGGCAATCAAAATGTCAACCAGCTTGACATTAGTCCCGACCCCACTCCAATTCACGACATACAAGCCATTAATTTTGTACACCTTTTTGATAGGTTGGCGACTCAGAGAAGGCAATGGGCTATTTCGAACATGTTTAGAGAACCCGGATCGATTTTCATTACAATGGTCGTCCAAGCTTGAGTGCTCTACTTGATATAATGGAGGTTTTCATTAACGAACTTACGGCCCCGGGTACGGAATCGTTCTGGGCTAACGACAAAACGTGAATAACGAACAGTTTGCGAGGCCTTGAGCGAGATTTACCTCGGGTGCAGTCAAGTTCGGATTTAGTGCCACCTGAGAAGGCCTACGTAACTGGAATGCAATTAATGTCTCATTACACATCAAGTTGGGAGTAACGACTGAATCGCTCGGCACGCACGAGGAGCCGCGATACTGCAGGGCCATATCCATCCGACCATTAACCCACATCTGCAGGCCGATAACAATATTTTTGAAAAACGACTTCATTATTCGGTTCTCTACGAAAGGTTGTATTGCGAAAGGGGCGGTTATATCATAAAACCCGGTATAAACGTCCTCGTATAAGGTGGTTCGAGCATGTTCGGGCTATCTCATGCATGAAGCAAGCCAATTCAGTTTGTTTATGAGCAGCACATTTTAGCACGGTACGCGAAGGCCTACTTTGACGATACGAGGAAGCACACGTTTGCAAACAGAATAAAAATTTTAAATTAAAAAAAAAAAAGATCATCGCGATACTATCCCACACTTTCGATAATCATCTCAACTGTTCGCCCGAAAAAGTAGGTTCATGCTTCCATGATCCAAATGGGCTAAATAATTAGCATAGCATTTTTTTTGTGGCTGTTGAAAAGTACTGATTTGAGTAACGACCATAACTTGGAGAAGCATAATTGCAGGTTTATTTGGGGCGGATTCCTGAGCGCAAAGAAAAAGGAAGCACAGGATTTGCTGGCTCTTCTTAAGGTATCACACATGCCTTCCATGTTGCCTGCGTCTGATTGGCTGGAAGTGAAGACTTCACCATCCCTCCAACTGCATCATTGTCACCACCAGCCTGAGTCTCGCATCATTCTCTATAGCAAATGCAATCATTTTCCACAAATTTCCCAATTCCAGGAAGCAATTTTGGTTTTCTGTTTTCGTTTTAGTAACGAATTACTTTTAACAATCGTAAATAGCTGGTCCACAACCTTCATTCGACGCAAGGTTGCTGTACTCAGTATGACCACAACAGTCGAAGCCAGTACGAAATCAGTATTTCTTTGAGCCCTAATACGAATAAGGGATATTTGACCAATAAGTTGCATCTATGGATCAAAACCTAGCAAATTGAGACCTTGCATTCCTATCACATAATATAGAATATTAGGAAAACGATAATGGGAATGAATTGTAAGGAGACAATATCTAACCTTTCATAAAATATATTCCAATATTGGAAGAAAAAATGGGGGTAGGAACTGACTAACGAACCATCAGCATTCATGGAAATTTGATTTATAAGGATGCTTTTATTCGAATTTACAGTAAAATGATTTTTTCCGTTCGAAGTTATCATTTGGTTTCGTTTCTTTGAATCTACAGGCCTCTGTGAAAGCATCAAACAACCAAAAGTCAATTAGAGCTTTAAAAAATATCCAAGGTAGAATCGCAACCTTCTTCCAACTGTCTCGATTCTCTCACTAGCTCTCTACCAAGGAAAAACTCAGCACTTTCAACTGACGTCATAATCGTAACGATCTTTTCCCTGAAGCTTTGGGGCTCAGGAATGGAATTTGGAGAAGAGCCTGGGAAGCTCGTCAATACGGATGAGACCCTCAAAGAAAACCACAAGGGCGGATAAACAGGAGTTTTCCGACTGAAGCTGAAACCACCTCTAACAAAGGGTCATTTCAGTAATGAATTGCTTTTGCGGTTTCCGACGGCAAACCTCCCTTTCCGCAGTGAATTCCAGTGTTAGAACGTTCTCAACGCGTTGCAAACTCAAATTGGTTAATCAGTTAATGAGTCGATTTGTATGGATTTTCGTGGAAAGTGGCGAAGTTTAGTTATGAAGTGGCTCGGATTAACATCGCTATGTATTTGTTGTTACGGAGATAACCACCGAAGAGTGTTCGCTTCAACGAACATGTGCCAAGGCCTCGTGTAGTCCTTACTCGAGCCGTGGAGTGGATCATCGTACGAAGAAGTTCAAAGTCACCTTCAAGGTGTGCGAGAGATGAGATGAAGTGCGAGAAGATCGTGACCACTCGTGCAGGCGGCCTTGATCGTTACTAGGGACGATGCATCCTGCCTTGCATCTCCCCACGTCCACCGGCTTCTCACGCTATCGACAAAATGATACTTAGTGGGACGCTGATGTGGGAGGTCCTCGTAGAGATCGGATGAGCAAGAAGTTATTTTCCTGCACCTTCGCATTAAGTAATACACTTCATTGTGGTGGTTTTCAAGGTTGAATGTTGCCACAATGAAAAGGATCGAATGTATGAATCCTGCTCCAAAGTGCAATACCCTATTTCATCTTATTTTCACTTGCTCTTTACATTTGCACACGAGAAATTGGCAAAAGTTCCTTATTTAGGTTTGTTGTGAATTCTAGGGTAACTGGACTTGGGTCTAGAGGTCGAAGTTCTGACCACTTAATTATTAAATTGGTTGTTACATAATTGTTCTCAATAATGCTTCATTCCTTCCCTTAAGAGTGGCAATTCTTTGAATTTAGCTGCCTCTTTCATCGATACTATGTAATTTCTTACAGGAATATATCATTTGCAGACGTCCACTTAAATTATGGGACAAATTCAAGGGGTCGATTCTACAGCTACAGACACTCTATGTATTTGAAAAGATAAGAGGATCAGTAATAGTAATCAACATACATCCAAAATGTAATTGAATTTCCTGCGTTTGGCGAACATATTCTATGGATCATATTGTACCTACTTTCCAAAACACTAGAACCCAGGAAATAAATTTTGGAACACATTCTTCAATGTGGCAGGATTTTGATGATTTTTTAATGAAACACATGAGTAAAAAAGGTAACTCTCACAGCCTCTCGACGGACAACTTCCTGTTCCAATATAAATTTGCTCGAATAATATCCTATTACCTCATTGAATCATATTTAATTAACATTGCGGTAACAATGTAGCAGATCAGTGGGAATTTTTGAAAAATTTCCCTCTTTATTGACGTTGGACGTTCTAACGAGGCATTGATATGCATTTCACGAATACGCTTCTCTTTTGAAACTTTTTGCTAATTGCAAATATGTTCTCGCGCGTCAATAAAAATTAAAGTCTCTGTGGACTCGATTTCAGGGCAGGGAGCTGAAGCTGAATGAGAGGCATTTTTCAGCATTTGAAGAATGTAAATAAGAAAGTTTTTCTAATCGTGCCAACGAAGGTGGAGTGCTCCTCAGACCCGAGGATACAAAATAGGCCTGAGCTCAGACCTGTAAAACTTATAAAATCGAGTCGATAAGTAAGTCAAACTTATTCTAGAGACTACAACTCCATTTTGAGGACAACAGCAAGAACAAAAATCATCTACCGTCGCCCTTGAGCCCACGACAGGGCCCAAGAAAGTTGTCAAGTGCAGTTCAAATATTGACACTCCTGAATAAGGTTACCAACAGACATCATCTAAGCTTCCCAATAGAAAATCTCACGTAACTCGTTGGTTATTTTCCCTTTAAACTGAGTCGACAGTTTGTCATAGTGTACTTAATGCCTGTTGGGGGTTGGACTCCGGTGGCTGTGCGCTTCTCGATTTCACCCTGTACAACGCCGGATCGGTTACAATACTTTCTCTTTACCAACTGTTTTTGGTCAACCCTTATTCATTTAGAAGAGGGTAGCTACCGAAAGAGGTTACTCGACGAGGTGTTAGAATATAAGGTTTGTGCGAATGAAGGGGTTGCAACAATGGGACAACACAGGGGAAGGTTTAGTCATGAAGAATGAGGTGGTTTTGTTTGTTTCACTGTACTTTGTCTTTATGGGTGCCAATACCAGGATGAGAAAAGGCTTCTCCCTAGTTTGACGGACCATTTCATCAGGCACGAGCTCCAGAGCGAAGCCAGAGGCGATGACCTAAATAAAAATTTATGTAGCGGAATCCGTCCGCCTATTTCTAGGTCGGGCCTTCCCTTTATTCTTGAGGAAATAAATTAATATGAGAAAAGGGTCGGGTGAAGCGTAGGCGGAATATCGCACGGGTTGGCAGGGGTTGATGGAGGTGGCGCAAGGGCTGCAAAATGGCTCCTTCCCTTCGTCCCTTTCCTGCAGCCCCCAAAGGGTTTCCAAAGAATGATGAGGCTCTTCAAAACGAATACTGAGCCCACAAAATGAAGAAGTGAGTATTTATCGCTTTTCACGCCCTTTCTGTTGGCGGAGGTTGTTTTTTCCGAAAGCTCAGCGGCGAATTCAGTCAGTTGTCGTCAGCCTTAACCCTACAAAGAAGGACTGCTCAGTTCCTTCGCTTTTCAACTTTTGCCGGTGACGATTGATACGACGTCAGAATTTCCAGTAAAACGAGCAAGCGTAATAAAATTGAAATAGGCGTCATACGTTGAGACCACCAGAGAAGACGTAATACTAACGACCAAAAAAACCTGAACATCTCAGACCTGTAAATCCATCCATCCCCAATCTTTTTTTTACCATGTTCATACCTAAAACAGCGAAGTAAATAATATGCAAAAATAAGTAGAAATTAAAATTGTGAAAACCCTTATTACGGCACATTACGTTTATATCAACTTATCCTGAGAAAATGATTCCTTTGACATAATTTTGTATTTAATGAAGACACAACTGTAGCATTCAACGCGTTATGAATGAGCTCTGGGAGTAGGGTTTGTATTGTGTTATGAATCGTAATACAATAAAAATTTGAAAAGCTGAACTAATGTAAATTGACGTACTTCCACCTGACGGTCTACTGAGGTGAAATAATTTTCGTTTTTGTGCCATTCTATTGGTGTAAATGAAATTCCGATTTCCCTCTCTAATTTCCTAATCGAAATCCAAGCTCTCTTGAAGAAATTTCTTCAGTAATTTCAATATTTTCAATATTCCGAAGAATCCAAGCTCGTATTACGTTTAATATCATCTTCACTCGACTACTTCTGGGGCTCGCATTGATTTAGTATCTCTGCTAATGGAAATTGTGATCTCTGTATCGGTTTCTAGCTGTATTTTACACCCAATGAAGCCGTTGAGTGTGAAAACTAAACCAGATGCTGCAAACCAGATTTATAATCGGCGTCCGCACTGTCGATGGCGCAAATTTCGTCAAAAGCAACGGAAGCCTAGAGAGGGTAGCTCACAAAGCGAAAGGAAGGACTCTCCGCCTCGTCTGGCTTCCAAGGGATTTTCGGGGGTTGAGCTTATTGAGCCCTGAAGATCAACAGTTCCTGCCTCAGTCCAATCAGCGTGAATAATTGATCAAAGTGGGAAGAGAGAGAAACCTCGCTTGAAGGATCCGTACCCTCACTCTCTCGCTAAAACCCATTCATTTTGTGAATTTACTTCAACGAAACCCCCATTCGCTGCCCACCTGTAGACACACAACCACACCGATCGGTCCGTAACATACATTTATCGGGGCTGATTCCGTGGAATAATATGCCAAACAAAATGGAATTATTGAGAGCTTCCATCGAGAGAAATTCATTCATTTGCTCTCGAGACGGAGCTTATCATTATGGTTATGTAAAGGCGCATTCACAGCTTCTTTGTCTTCAAGTTATCATCACTGGTAGGTTATTGGTGCAGTGATGGTACACCTTGGTACATTAGCATTTTGTTTTCGAATTAGAACAAGCGTTTCGGCTCGATTTGAACGCGCATTTCAGTATTCAGGAAAATACTATCTGTAGACAGAGTGAGACTCGCGTTGGCCTAGTTGCTATAGAACACATCATCATCGAGTTACAGGACGAGTTTCATATTAGAAACTGAGATCTACCCAGAACACTAATCAAAAGGGTACAACTCCGATTATTACGTTGGGAAAGGGCGTCCCAAGTGGAGGGACGAGCAGTTTTGAGGGGAAAACTTGGGCCAATATACGAGAAGGGAGCAACGGTATTAGAGCTCACGGAAAGGGACTACTGCTATATCCCACTAACGATGCAAAACATTTGGCTACCCACAATCACGTTTTGCTGTTCGTGCGATAAATAAATTTCCGACCACCTTCCTATACCGGTGCCTTATCGGACGGTAATCGTCGACACGCGATCAGGAAACCAAAAAGAGTTCGAACATGCTACAAAAAAATTTATTAAACAAGCGTGTTCTTATAGAGAAAATGTAGCCAGATCCTATTGATAAGATATACTCCGCACAATATAATTTTTTTTGTGAATTTGAACAAGTGAATAGAGGAGAGAATGGGGAACTTGGCAGCGCTCTTTTAAATGGTGGTATTTAAGAAAGATTTTATCAAGAAGAGAAAGCTCATACAACAGTTACATTAGAAGAGAAATTTAGACAAGGTGAATCTAAAGCGCAATAATACCGTGATTTCTGCTCAATCAATGAGGTTTTCATGAATGAAGTCACGCGTGTGGGAAAAATTTGTATCCTACATCAAAATTCCTGTAGTTAAGTTCACACAGATTCGTGTATTTATTCATTCTACAATGCGAATAGTACGTATTACGCGATTGATGGAGTGATATTAACGAGTATGATAATATGTGAAGGCCAAATGAAAGATATTGTATCAACATGCGATATGTCGCACAAACAAACGTGCTTATATTCAATTACAAATCATGCGATCATCGATATCAGGTAGAAATATAGGTGATAAGCGCGATCGAATTCAGCATTTTTTATTCCTTACCGTCCCTACATAGAGATTAGAGATATACATTCAAATGTTTGGTAATACGTGGCTCGAGAGGGTTTAACCCTGGGATTAAGTTAACAATGGGAACTGAAAACAGAAATGGAAGAGCGTTTTTGACTATAGCGCTTCACAACTCCATGTGTGATATTTTCGGCCGAAATAAAAATATATTATAAATTTCGACAAGGGCCACAATTCCTTATGAGCCTCATGGTGGGATTGTCTGCCCCCAGAGTCTACCACCGAGCGATTGAAGATGTAGCGCAAATGGTGGATATTCCTGCTGAGCGCATCGTTTCCAAACTTCTCGAGGATACCTTTTCTCATTTTGCCGAAACCGAAGAACCCTCGTGTGTTATAATCGCTGGGGTTAGCGTAATAATGGCTACAATCCCGCCACGAAAGACGATATTCTAATGTGTCGCCGGCCAGGAGCCCGAAAACCGATGCGTTGTTGAGCAAGACGTGAGATATTATGGCACGACTCCGTTCGAACTTCATCCGAAAGTGAAATTGCGTTTGCGTTCGTGTCGCGGAGGAAGATTGCGCAACGAAGATGGGAAGTTTCCGAGCGGTCAAATAGGTAGAAAGTAAAGAGGGAACCAGGCTGTGGTGGCAGGAGGGAACCTCAAGGGAACGAGTCCAAGGTCGAGCAGAGTCCAGTAGGAGGCGCCAGGAGCGTACGGGGTCCTGGAGAAGAGTCACATAATCATCAGAAGTGAAGATGATAATACCCAGGCTCCGACCAAGAGCGAGGAGAGATTGCCTTTGACTGAGAAATTACCACGAGGAGAAAAGGTAGAAGAGTATTACTCATCTTAAAGTCACAACTGGAGTGCCTGGAAGCTCCTCGTACAGCATACGATTCGGAGCAGAAGATCAAGCGCTTTGCAATCGCTCCAAAACACCGAACCGAACAATTTGACTCATAAACCTACCTTATCCCCCCAGTCTTTTCATATGCCTCAACAATGCCTCAGATTGCGGCTAAAGTGAGCCTAACATCAGATTTCTCATTATGAAGGCATTTTCTCTTGAAAGCGGGAAAGTAGGGGGAAAACTCTGCAAATTATTTTACAATGGCTTAAAAATGTTACTTATTTTCTGACAGTGGTGGGAATCGGTTGATGTGGGTCTTTTTCAGGGAATTTTTTTTAATCAATTAGCTCCCATGTTGTATCTGCCCAAAATATCAGGCATCATCATATTAGGAACATCGAAACTCAAAATGATCGCGTTTAGGGAGGAGATTTTTGTATTCTATAGTCTTTATGGGTCATTTGGTTATTATTCCTTCTGATTATACATACCTATGTTTTCATTCCAGAACCTCTCCGATTGGCCCCAAAACGGTTTGCGTTTCAGGATGTATACATCAAAAACGCTGGAAAATTTTCCATTCTCAACGGCTTATTATTCCTTAAAGGAAGAGTGTGGGGGAAACAGTGAGTACGAAGTGTCCAGGACTCATTTTAATCGATTCAGCGTCTAATATTTAGTGGAAAATGATACCCCATACGCTAGAAATTGAATTATAATGAACACATCATTTTCTATACCATCCCAAAAATTTGCTCAATCGGACTGAAAAGTCTGAAAGACCAAATAGCACTATAAAGAAATCCATGCTTAAATTTTCAAGTTTTTCTAAAAAAATTTGTTTGCGTATGACGGACGGACATTTTGGTTTTGGCTGGTTATTTTTATGTAGAAATGCAAATGTCAAATTTTGGGGCGAATCTGAGATATGGGGACCTCTGGCAAAAAAACATAGGTTGATTATTCAAGGAATAATAAACCAAAAAACGAAATCTCCATTCGTTTCAATCAATGAAAGAAAATTGTTTGAAAATATAATTAAGCAGAAAATCGATATTGCTCGTGAAGTCGTGAGGGCGTTTCTATTATGAATAGGTATTGAGTACAAATGAAGGTGATTCAAAACGCAGACGGTGTAAACAGGAAACGATAAACGATCATTTAGTCAACATCTCGCTCCATATGTCGCGTTGCCGATGGTGCCAGACAATTTTCCCGGTTCCCGCCCTGAGCGCGTAAGTTGACACTCAGCTGGTCGTATCGCGTTTCGAAGAGGAAGAGACAAAAGAGACATCATTTTGAGGACACCTTGAGGTTTGACATTTTCGATTTTTTGCTCGATGCGCCCCTCTTGTCATTTAGCAGGGTGTGGCTGTTGAGCAGGGGAATGGATCGGTGACCCTAGCAACCACACAACCGACCCATCGACCGAACGAGGTTTGAATCGCAGCTTGAATTTTGGAGGGTTTTGGTACTGGGAGTACCCTTGGGAGGCGATACCGGATTGAAGGTGGTGGTTTGCTTTAAGATCCGGTGTAGATACCACGTAGATTGAATATCGACGACCAATATTCGGTAAAGCAGATTTGGTGCATAGTCCAACCTTGTTACTTTCCCCAGTTGGATTTTACCGCCATTTTGCCTGATTGCGAAGAACTACAATTCCATTTTAATACCGGAACCTCCTTTGCACCTCATAAAAATCCATTCTAATTATTGTACTAGCCAAGAAACACCGAAGATTCCTGATATGTACAAGGTTTCCATTTGCCACGTGTATAACCACAACTTCAATTTTCAATCTTGTGTTACGACTATTATCTCCGTTCAAATCGGCCACTGCCAACGCACTCTACCGACAAAATACACGTGTGACGTCACGGGACTGTCACATTCTCCTGCATTGCTCCGATTGTGTCACCTTTTTAAGCATTTAATGCTCAATTACGAAAAACGTGGCTTTTTGATCATTTGATCATTTGTGGCCCAACGCAACAGAAATAACCGATGGGACCTGTTGTACATATGCAAAACTTCCTGAGGCCACAATGCCCCACATATTACAATAACAGATTAAAAAATTAACTAACGCAAACTAGCTTATTTAACTTCGCCAAAAGATAACACTACTCTGGCTTTTCATGCTAAAGTTACGATAAAGTTATTTAAAGATATATTGTAATTTACAAACTAAACGCAACCTTTATTTAACTTTCCAACTTTCTACTTTCATGCTAAATTTTCGAATAGTTATTTAAATATTTGTAACTTTTAAAGTATAAAGTATGATTTTTAACAAAACTGTTCTTAAAGTTATCGAGAATTTTGGCCACCCCGAAAAATAATACCTAATAAAACAAAACGTCATATTTTAACTAAAATTCATCGGAGAATTTTATATAAATATATATTTTACTATATAATTATCTTGAAATATTAGCTAGCTAATGCCCAACTCAGGCCTATGATAAGCAATGAGACCGAGATTTTCCGGAATACCACCCCATCGACAACATCGGTTTTTCTTCATCGATCGTTAACAATCAATTTCCTCCCTTTTTATTTCTGGAAGCGAAATTCCTAAACTAAATAAATTAACAGTATTCGCCGGTATAAGATTAGTTGACATCGGAGAAATACTTTCGAAGGCGAACAATTTAAACCTAAAAAGTCGGTAAGAATATAAAGTCACCTACTTTCTCTAAGCACAACGAGGACATTTAGGTTAAGCTTGTCTTAGCTACACGAATCCTGGATTAGCATGAAAACGTTCAAAAATACTGCCTTTCGCATCAGCGGAGCAAACAGGGTTTTGCCCAACACCGAAAGGGAGACGAGACTTTTTCAGCCATGATGGTTGAGAAGGGGTGAGGGGTTGTGATAGGATTACCAATTGCGAAAAGCGTGAGCGGGGGAGCTCTGCTTTAGAAAAAGTGAAGGTAGACCCCTAGAAAGTCGATCCGGACGGCGATGTGCACAAAAACGCCCTTTACGTTCCAGACAAGAAAACACTAAGGCTAAAGAGAATCACCCTGATGATTCTGTAACAGTGAAATGAAAGAAGGTAAACATGAACGCTCCTTAAGCTGAATAAGAGACCTCCTTTAAGAGCCTACTACTACTCACATAATCGAAGAATACGTAGGTACGTTCCAATCGAAACTGATCCTGCGGAAAAGTTAGGTACTGCGACCTATTTGCAACAGCTTTTGTCTTATTATTCATTTTGGGTGGCGATTCCCGCCGTTGTTGGTAGAAGACAATTTTTCCCCGTTTCCGACTCTTGTTGGTCCTTGAAACTTTTCACCCCGACCGGACCTTATTTGGGAAAATAGGGGTCAAAATGTGTTTTTCGTAAAAAGGATTTTTGAGATTCTCGGCGATTTAGGCGTTAGGTGTATCAATTCCCATTACATTTTGGACGCTGAATTGATTGGAATGAGTCCGAGACACTCTACGCTCACTGTTTTTCCCCATTTTCTCCATGATCCTGGTCTGAGGAATAACCAACCCCTGTAATTTTATTGAGAAATCCTATTTTATCAAATTTATTATTCCTTGAATAAACAACCCATGTTTTCTACACATTATCTCTCCAATTTGCCCCAAAACTTAACTGTTCGCGTAAAAAAAAAAAATAAATAAAAAGAAAAACCATTGCAATTCTTCCTCAATGGTTTATTATTCCTTAGATCAAGATAAGGTGAAAACAGTGAATACCAAAATTGAGATGGGGCCCGGACCGATCGGTGCCCACCAGAGATGCGTATGGATCAGAATGGATATTTTGAGATTTTCGGGGAACTAGGCGCGTGGTGTATCACTTTTTGTACAAGTTTGTGGACGCCAAATCTATCAAAATGAATCCCCACACTCTTTCTGTAACGAATAATAAACCGTTCTAGAAGAATTTGCAAAGTTTTTCACTCGTTAATTATTTCGATTGTGATCTTAAATCGCTAATTCAATTCTCTAATTCCTCACTACAGTGTCGGAAAAATACATCAATTTACCATCTCTTCAACAAAATCTTCAACGTTTTCTTAGAATGTTCTAAGAGCGAAAAATACTTATTGAACCTCTAAAAACGTTCAGGACGGAACGCTTTGATTCAATTTTGATGCGACTTAGCATCCCCCTAGGTGCAAATAATGGATCGTAAGGTTTCTAAAGAACACCTTTGATGTATATCGCACGTTTTGAATTTAGGTTTTGAGGTTAAGGAAAAAATATCTTGACTGAGGTAAAAAGATGAAATATTCGTCCTCATTGTCACGCCTGAAACTGTCTTCGAAGCGTATCGAGATTTCTTTCTAAAAAGAGTGCGACCATTGTGAAGTTACCTATGTCAATGGTCGTCTCGTCGCTTTGATCCTATTCCCTTTTACGTCCGAACTATCAATCACTCAGTTTGATCGATCTCTTGAGGAGGGGCTCGTACCCTGCAGGCTAAACCACTCCTGGTAAATCAATCCACTTTGGCTGCCTCATTCACCAAGTGGAAGGTCAATTTATTTGCCTTGAGGATCGCGGAAGCTACGAATACACACGGGAAAAGTAAATCTGATTTAGGCAGAATGGTGTATTATTAAGAATACGAGTGTTGGCATATTTTATTGCGGTGTTTGGCGTCGTTATCAGTCACGAGTTTCTTAATGTGAACGCCACTTCAAAATTAAAAACGTTCATGCAAAGAAGCCGTTCACGCCACGGAACTAGGTCGGAAGAAGAGTAGGTAGCAGGGGAGCGAGGGAGGGAATTTAAAAATATTTTGGACCGGTATTTCGCGCACGAAAACCTCCGCAGCCTAGACCGAACCATGCCAGGTCGGCATTCCTCGCATTTTCTTCCTAAATAGACTTCATTCCGCGGGCCAAGAGATTTTGCTTGGTATAACGGCATGTTTCGCAGGTGTCTGCCGTCGAAATTCATTAGAGATGTCCACTCGTTTGATAGAGACGTCCGTCGCAGTTGAACACCGAGTATCCAGATACCCATACCTTAAGAACTCTCAGAAATTACAAAATTTTTTATTTTTTGCATTTATATTGCTTTAATCTGTACGAGTAATAGGGCTGGGTTCAAATAGTCGTAAATTTAACGGATTTCAAGCAAAATTTTCAAAGTTATGAGTTGATTCTGAATATGTTTGCAGTAGTTGTGCGTCCTCTATTACTGTCTATCGCATAAAAAATTTCAATTTTAAATGGAATGTACTCAGGAATCATTAAGTTGAGAATGAACAACTATAACGCCTTATGGAGAGTGCGTTCGATTGGAAAATTCTAGTTAATCTCGTGAATCTGAGGTTTGAAGGTTTTAAACAGGGATGTTTGAAAATGGTAAAACATTGTTATAACAAACCAATTCTACTATGTAGCCCGAAGTCAGCCATTCAAGTAGAGGAAAAAGGGTGCGTTTGGAGCGTTGTGGACGAAATAGGTATGACTATGTTTGATGATGTTCTAATTGAAATTTAGCAAGGGAAGTAGGCTCAGAATTGTTAAGATCAAAATTTTCGTAAAAAACTAGATATGAAATTTAGTTTTAGCAAGATTTGACGAGATAGGTGATAAGTTGCTCATGTCTTTGTGATGGTTAAAATTAAAGAGTATATAAAAGTTAAATGAACGTCATTATTATCCTCATTTTCTTGCAGATGGGATTCATCAGTTGTGAAAGACCTGTCAAATACAAGCGGATTCCGACGACTCATCGATCGTCGACTTATAAAACAAAAGCCGGTGAAGTTGCAGTCAGAAACGAAGCAAGAACAAAGGGTGTGGTGCTTCAAAGGCCGTGAAGCAGGAGGGAGGGCGATGCGAAGGAGGGGAAAAGCGGGCTTGGGAAGTGACGGACAGGCGGAGACACCGATAAGTCATAGCAAGCACAACAAACTTTATTTCACACAGAAGCAGGAGGCAAGGGGGATGAGGGATGATGGAGAGAAGAAAAAGGCGGCAATTTTTTTTCGGTGTTTCTTTCATAAATTTTCGTCGTGTTTCTTTCATGAAATGCATCAAGATTTTTTTTTTCTGCTGGTACTTTGGAGGTACCTTGTTTCCATAGCAGATGCGGCAGCGACGAGGTGGTGATGGAGCCGGAAAAGTCGGTAAGGGACGAGAGTCCAGCAGTATACATGCGTGGCGGGAACGAGAAGCGGGTACTGGAACCAGTGTTGATGGTGGTGGAGCGCGGGCACTGGCATGACTAGTGGGAAGAGGAGGCGGCGGCTCCCCCACTTCGGGGAAAATCGCCCGCGCACACTCAACCCCCGTCGCCTTCGCGGCCCCCGACGTCGCCCATCCATCTTCAACCCCCGAGTTTCGGCTGATCGAGTGGAAAAACCGTATATTTTTCTTTTCTCGCCGAGTTTCCTTTCGTTCACCGATAGTCAAAACCAAATGAAACCTCCACCGACGAGCCATGGATCTCAGTAGGTAAAACTTATCATTTCCCAGAGAGTTAACGGATAAATTTTCAAATTCATCAACACCAAAACGAAACAAAACGCTGCGAAATCTTCACAATGATTTATTGTTCTTCAATGCAAGACTACGAAGAAAAAATTAATTGTCCAGGCCTCAATAATACTCCACACGCCAGGTCCCTAAAAATCCTGAAAATTGAGTTTTAATGAACACATTGTCACCCACACCCCATTCAATTTCGAGCGATTCGGGCCGAATAGTTTCGCGGACTAACCAGAGTCAAAACGCAGCTAATTCATTCATAGGGGTTGTTTATTCCTTGGACCAGGAGCATAGAGACTCATACAAATCGATTCAGCGTCCAAAATTAGTGGAAAACGATTCCCTACACGCCTAAATCGTCAAAAATATCGAACATAGGGAAAATGGAGACAACTGAGTGTGTTCTGGACCCATTCCAATCGATTCAGGGTCCAACATTTAGTGAAAAATAATTCCCCATACGCCAAGATACCAGAAATCTCAAAAACACACATCAGAAATAAGTAGATAGACCTATAACCCCATGATTTTGACCCATAATCTCTTCCAGTGGCTGCCAATCGTTCTGGGGCCCATTCCAATCGATTCAGCGTCCAAAATTTAGTCGAAAATGATACCCTACACGCCCAGACCGCCGAAATCTCGAAAATCATTTTTCGAAAAACACATTTTGACCCCATTGCCGCGTTTGATAAGCAGAATGTGGTAGCGATTTGCGGGCAAAAGAGTACCCCTGATTATTACCGCAAAAACAAATAAATAAATTAATTTAAAAAAAATAATAAAAAATAAATAAAATGTGTTATTTTGTCTGGAAGAAGGTAGAACCAAACGAGACGAACAACACCGAGCTCATACTAGCCTAAAAGAGTTCGAATGTGATAATTTAACAATTCGATGGCCATAAACTAAACTTGAATATGAATGAATATGCTTGGTCTTATTGCCTCTCTTCTTGGGCTATCTCTCTACATTTCTGGAAAAATAAAAAAAATTCAATAACATTTTGCCTTTTTAAAATTTAATTTATTATTATTATTTTTTTTAATTTACTAGCTTTTAGGAGGATAATGATATTCTGGAGTTTGAGCAGCGCTATACGAACAAGTATTTAGGCGTGAGATAAGCACAGCGCTCCGGCAGACTTTTGAGTCAGAACTAATTAACTTATTACTCGACGTTCATTCATTCCTCATTCTGGTAAGCAATCACCATAAATAACGGAAGAGACGGTCAAAAACTTCATGCCGAACTGGCGAAAATCACAGGAATTTCTTTGTAAGAAAAAGATAAAAACCGCGCATAATTATTGGTGATCGGATCAACGCCCTGGACTCGTGCCATCGCATCAGGCCACAATTCTTCCTCATTGAAGACACACGACCAATAAACCACCGAGGACACACGTTTTATCGAGTCTCTCCCTTCAGAAAACGCCCGCCAAGTTCGTCCAATAACTCACGCGAAGCTCGGAGTTTAATATCGGGAGATGATCCTCAGAGCCGGGAACCATATTCTGGTATGACGATCCCTCCGCGAAACTCCTGCGAACTGCCGAAGCCCGTACAGGCGCAATAATTCCTTCCTAGCTCTGCATCGACGTAATGGCCTATTCATCGTCGAGGGTGTCAACCCGGCCCCGGAACCGGAGGTTTGGTCCACAATGCGCCATTACTGCTTCTCCAAACAATGGTTTTTCAAAACAATCGATATATCCGACCCGAGCCACCTCTCCGTCCGATCGTAGACAGACGAGTACGGCGGTTAAGTCCGTAGAGGTATGATCCCGCAACTAATGCTTTCAATATTGTATTGGATGACAGAATGTAGAGAATCTACGTGGAAAAATGATAAATTATTCAACTTGTCTCAGACAAATTTATTCTGATACCCAACGGTTTTCGCTCCTGATGCATACTGAATAATTTACAATGAACCTGTTCCCATGAGCTTAATTAGAAACGTACGAGAAGCAGCGAACTGAACAGAAGGTTATGCACAGCATGTGATGCGTCAGGTGCTGCAAAACAGGTGCCTCAACGGCTCTTCACCGCTGAAAGGCGCTCGGATGGGAAGCGGCAGGTTTTTACTGAATAGCGATATTTCTTTTGACAGAAGATATAATATTCAAGTATGTCTGCGTTCTTTTGTTCCAAGCGATCATTTGTTCTGAAACCGTACAAAGTAATTGAGCGGCAACGCGGCGTATATCCGGGAATTTCAGTTAGAAATAACGTGCATTTAAAAAATATTCTATCTGAAGTCGTTGCCAAGAGAAGAGTTTTCCTAGAGGAAATACAAGTGTGGGAAATACTGAGAAAAGCACGTCTGAGAAAACAACAGTTCTTCGGAGTCTGGGTCAAGATTCACTGGCAAGCTACATCTCCGCTTTCGGAAAATGTCACGTATATGGAGTTCCAACCTCATCTTTTACGGAAGGAAACCTTTGAGGACATGACATACGGGATGGGTCTCGATCGATGTTCGATCTTCACTCCACGCGCTATTCGAAGAGGGTCGCAGAAGCCAGCTTTTATCGGGAACCGTCTACATCAGAATTCAAGGCATCCACAAATGCGTGCCTCTGCTGTTGAGTATTATCGATTGGGTGATGGCAGCAACGATAGCTAGTTTACCAAATATGACAATCCACAGAATAGTTAATGCAATATTGAAGGTAATGTGACGAGCAGGGCTTTCCAACGCATGACGGCCAGAGATTGCAACCTGTTCCTGACGTAAGACGTTGTCACCCAGGCGTTTTTTGCTGAGCAAGACACCGCTGAAAAAAACGGAGATCAGCCTATCTGGGACGAGATATCAAAGCTAACTGACTCTCAGCTCACGCCAAATTTCATGATGAGCCAAAATGTTTTCTTGTGAGTGGGGGAAGGGTTTCAGAAACAACGCTTCCCTGTCCTACAGTGTAAAATAAGCCATCGTTTTTAAGGCACCAAACAGTTTGGCTTGCTTCAGTAGGAAATCATTTAATGACCAGGCAAGAGAGACCTTCTAATCCTCAACAGCCCAATAAAAGTTAGACCTTGAAGTGAGCGTAAAATGAGAATTATTCAAACGTCTTCGATAGCCGTAATAACATAAGTAGACCACTAATCTACTCAAAGACTAAGCAGTTGAACACAAAACTTCAAGTTTCCGCAGATATGTGGAGAGCATCATTGTACTTGAACTGTGAAAAACAGCTGATTTGTTGCGAGATGATGGTCTAGTGGGGCATTTTTTATATTTACACGAAAATGTGACCATTCGTGACATTCGTTCTGAAACAGAGATCCTCACAGATGGACAATGTAAACTTGGTGGAAGCTCGAATCTTGAAGTCTTTCAAGATCTTATCTAATGTTCTATATTAGCTTGTTTGTGATAGAACTGGTCCCGACCACGTTCCAGATCGACATCTCCTCTGGGTGGACCAGCTCAAGCGCGGGTTGGACGGAAATTCCGCGTCTTGCACCATCCGTCCAAGAGCCATACCATCGCTCAAGGCATATGCCACGTATCGACTGGGGAGTTGTCACCTTGAAAAAGGAAATGGAACCCTTTTGTCGCGACGCCGTGATGTCCTCCACGTCGGAAGGCGGTCGTCTGAAGTTACGGCCTTCGCCTTCGAGTTGGAAACAACTGCAAGAGACCCCCAGACGGGTTTTCTTTTCTTTTGGCCTCCCGGCACCGTAAATCGACGCGTTTGGCCGCCAACCAAAGGTGCAAGGAGTTTCTAAAAATATCGCGCGTCTCATCTTGTCTTTCCGAGTGCAAGTGGTCAGCGAGGGCTTTCAAAAGATTGGAGGAACAGATCTCTAGGGACGACCAAGTCACACGGGGATTTTATTCTCGCAGATCCTCTGATCTTTCAATTCCAACAGAAAATGAGATAAAGACAACATTTATAAAGTAGAAATCAGTGATTTGAAGCTGAATCGAACGTGGAAATTTTAAGAAGGGGCTTACCAAATATCATCAAGGGATCCATAATCGCGACCAACATACCTGAAACAAACATATAACAATGAGTACCACCGAATTGATATCATAATCTGTAATGAAATTAGTTCAAAGACAAAATAGAGCAACGTATCAGTGCATATTTCAACTAGTTCAGTCTTCATGTCATCCTAATCAGCGCATGTGCCTTCTGGGACTCAAGCTGAATTTGACAAATGGGCATCCCCCTCCCCCCTCCAAACACGCACAACCAAATTGTATCCTTAGTGTTTTATTCAATAACCAGCTGAAAGGTGAGCATATCGTGGTTCTCCTTATCAGAAACTGTAACCAGGTGGAAGGTTACTGATAACAACCCTTCTGGCAGTACAGTCTCCAGTGTTGCCAACACTACAGGAGGATCTAGATTCCCAAATGCAAGGAATTCCTTTCTTCCACCAGTTAGGACTTCCTCTTCATTTTGAGAGCAATGGGCGATTACAATTCTGATCAGGTTCCAGTAATTAGACTCTCTCAAAAATTAATAGTTGTGAGTGGACCACAGATTTGGATTTTATACGGTGCTTATAAAGAAATCATTAGGTTCCGAAAGCTGGTTGATAGAAGTAGTTATTTATTCTCCGTTCTCGATGAACTTGACATTATTTTGAAAAACGACCACTTTAGTTAGCGCCTAAAATTGAGTTGGTGACTGTTTTCAAAAGCGAGAGACCGACGGAATTTCTGGGATGAAATGAATTGAGGGAGACGAAGAGTGCAAGCTTTTCCTTTTCCGAGTAACGTGATTAAATCGGAGATTTTCATCTCAATCTATCAGCAATAATTTCAGTAAAAGAGGGCAATCTTGTTCTTAGATCGGCTGAGACTTGTAATTCTTGTTACAACGACCTGATCAGTCACTTACTTCAGTTCTAAAGAATGTTCTCCGAGAGAATTACCTTCACAGAAGCAGTTTCAGTGCAAATGCTATTACTCTAGAAAATACGACATCGACCTCCATCGAGCGCACGAATTACAAATAAGGAAATTGCGATTCGAGAAAGAATACGAGCTTGAAGATTTATATTTTGCATGCACTTGAAGTACCTTGAGTACCTTGTTCAGATTGAAAAAACAGAGGACAAAAACTGCCTAGAGGCTTGCGATCCCGCCCAATTTGTTAAGACCAGTCGCTCCGAGCGGCTTCCTATTTTCAAGTCTCATTGAGCTATTAATCAAAACGTCGACGATAACAGAACGCAATTTCAGTTCCTCGGCGCACTGTAATCTATCACAAGTCACGATAAGGGCGGATTGAACGGAACGGAAGCTCGATTTTTCGAAGAAAATAATAATTGCTGGACAGTATTGGTAGGGAACATTTAGGAAGTAATACAATTTTTTGGAGAAAACATATTGTTCACCCTTCAATGTTTGCTTTGACCCGCCATCGCGTACCTCTCTGCTGGCGCTGTGTAGCGGATACTAGTGCCACTACTATTGTTAGCAAGTCGCCAGCGCTAAATTCCATATATTGTGTGGATCGTAGATAGGTGGTGTGTTCCCGAGATGTATTCATTAATTTAATAATGAAAAAAATTATCAAAGATTTAGTCTCGTATTTTCCTTCCAGCAAACAAGAATTTTAGACAGTTTCGGTTTCCATCATTTCACTAAATTCCTTCTAAAACAAAACCTTACTTTTTAAATTTATAATTTACTCTGCCATGCAGTTCTGTTTCTGTTCTTAATCAAGCAGCATTTATCCTAGTCATGGGAAACCCACAAGTTATAGCTGCATCGACTCAGGTTGCTGGTTCCACGCTTCAGTAGATATCGTTGAGGAGAAGAAGAGGTTTGAGAACAAGAGGAAGAGGACTTGATAATCAGTTCATACCCTTCCTTCCCGGAGCCTCGAGGCTGAAACTAATGTTGGGAGATTTAGTTGAGAACCAACACCTTCCTCGCTCCTAAACTGACTCCTGAGTCAGAAACTTGACTCGACCGCCCGAAGTTTGCGCTTCCCGCTTCTTAGTTTTAATTGGATTTTATCGAGACAATTTGATAGCTGGGAAGATGATGAGGCTGAACAACATACTTAGTGTGCCATGCAAATTCATCTGAAGAATTCATCATGCTGTGCTAACTCTGGACTAAGGGGGAGACGTCTAAGACGAAGAAAATAGTGATGCACATAAAAGAACGTCCTTCAGCGTCCAATCAATACGACGAAGATTTGAGACCTAGGTCGCACCAGGGACATGAAATGGAGGATTGGCTTTAAGGCACCTGCCACAAACGAATGTACAGGGTGGCAAAGCGTGCCTGGATAATCGTGAATCGAACGAGACGGCGGCGTCAGCCTCTCTAGAGACATTGGGTCCAGCAAAGGCTTTCCTGACGGTGTCCCATCGACCCCGAGTAGTAATCAACGGGAATGCACAAGCCCTGGGAAACAGGCAAGCTCGGGAACCCTGAGCACACCCGGCTAATGAGGCAATTTACATCTTATTGATCCAATCCAAGCGACACATGCCGAAGCAACGGTATCCTGTGTTCAATTCGCTGGATTCGAGAAGTTTGACAGGGTAAATTTGTAAATACATTTTCAACCTCGACACATTGAATTGGGAATACAAGGTTTGGAAATTTTCTATTTGTTCTATTTGTATTTATGATTTGGATTTTCTGAATCGGAGGTGCCATTTGGCAATTCTAATCTCAAATACACTGCCAACACCGTGGCACAGACGGTTTTACACCGAGGAACGTAACGCACGTACATTCTTTCCGAAACTCCAACAACCTTCATATCTAAAAAGTTGATCCGAATCAGATCAAAATAATAGAAGTTTTGCAGTTAGGAGGAAAGCCGAACAGTCTGAAGGTTCTAAATCACGAGATACAAGTGAAAAATCACAATTTACAGCACCTTTACTGTCACTACCATAAAAATATTGTGTTACGAGCATGTACCCATGAGCAAGATTGCAGGTTAAGTGGCTCTCTAGCCAGACCTGCTTCTTAATTGTTATCAGAAGACAACATTTTCAAGCTCTGAAGTGTATGAATTCCAGGGTATGACCAATAATCTTCTGATCCACACAATCAGTGGTAAGTGTGATCAAAACGAACCTGTTTTTTCGTTAGAGGCTTTTAGGGGTCAGGGTGTATCCAATGATTGAGATGTAAGCGCCAAAGGATTTAACTTCCTCGTTTTTCGCAGTATTCTAGGCAGCTGAATCAGTAATTCCTTGAACGCATCCGTACTGGGTTTAACGCGGATAGCAGGGAGATAAGTGGTTGAATTTCCCTCCAGGAGCCAAGTATGAAGCGTCAATATCTACTAAGAAGAGGTAGTGGGGTGCTTCCAGCCTATGAGCTAGAACTGTTGCTTTTAGAGGTTTCTTGCTCCAGGAGGTCCTCCTTATCCTGCGAGGATTTACGAGGCTGGCGAGTTTGGAGGACACAAATCACACAAAGTTCGCGAGTTCACATGCCGGAACATTATAAATTGATTCCTATCTCCACTAGGATTATCCAGCAATCTGACTTTAAATAAAAAGCTGGGCAACCATTACGTACGAATTTCCGTATTGGGCACGTCAGACAGCCCATAATGTGATAGAGAAGGTTACATCATGGTAATTTGGCCCGGCTTGATAATTAGTTCAGTTGCTGGAACCACAAATCACTATCTTGTTTGAATAGTGACCGCCGTGTGAGAATGATTTACCCAACGTGAACGGCCTATTATCAGATCGATCCAGCAGGACAACTGTTTCTAGGGAGCTGCTGCGCTGCTCAATTGTCGTTGCCAGGTCGCCATCAAAGGAAACGGCACAAACCGTTTTCAGCGGTCCTCCTCATGGGTCAATTCAATGTGTATTCATTCATCTGCATTCAAAACTCCCAACATTCGAGTTCGGGACCATCCCAAACCGAGAATCCGTCCAGGTCGAAGCGTCCGGTTCATCGAATCGTTCCGGAAAACCAAAATTATCTGGTCGGGTTTACCAGAAACCAATTTCTCCACCACATTTGGCGTATGACTGTTATTAATCTCGATCTACGATCAACTCAACCATCTTCAACCTTGATCATTTTCCCGGAAGGCGTCTACAAACCGGACCCTCTCCTTCGGTTCCCACCATTTCCGTTCGGTTCCTTTCCCCGCTAGGAGGTGATTCATAGCGGATGACTCAAGGTCCGCCACGCTGTTGATTATTATTGTTGCACCAATCAGTACAATAATTGTGGTGGTATCGAAGGAGACTGAGCTGTTAATTGGAAGCGTTCGGCGAGAATTTCCAAAACCTATTTGAAAATCAGTTTAAGCCGATTTGAGAATATTTTACGACAAAAAACGACAGCATTTTTCGGTTTTTTGGCATGTCACGTAACAATGGTCGTGTACAGATGATAAGTTATTTTGTAGCGGAAAAAATAACGCTCAGACTTTCTAACGAACGTAACTTAGCGTTACGAGAGACTAGCAATAACGCTCATATATGTACATACATATGTGTATGTATATGTTATCCGGCTCAATTTGTCAACAAAAACCTCTATTTATAAAAAGAAAAAAAAAAAAAGCCTGACATTTTTCTAGTTGTCGGCTCAATTCTTCGCTCGGTTTCGATATCCCTCGTAAGTGCTTTGGTTATTCATCGTCGATACCTTCTCGCTGCGACAATCTCTTTAAAACAAGAGATTCGAGAACCTGATCACTATTCCACGTCTTGCCGATCATAAATCCGTTCAATCACCGGGTGGGTGTGGGTCGCTGTGACACGGATTTACCTTCCATTACCTACAATATACACTCCTTGTGAGGTAATAAGACAGTCAATTGTTGAGAGAACGAACCACCTACTGTAAAACTTGAGTATGTATTATCTCCATTCAAAGACGTAATTCTTTTTGCTTCATTTATGGACGATAATTGGCTTGTATCACAATCCTCCGTTGATTCCTTCCCGGCGGCAACACGAGGTGAGGCGAGCACGAAATGTACGAACCAACAAATCAGTCGGTAGCTCAAGCAATTGCATAGAGCGCTGATTAAGGGGAGCGAGATATCGACCTTCGATTGCATCGGCTTTTACGTTCCCTCACGATCACGAACTCCATTCAACCCTCAGATGAGTCAGAGAACGTTGAACTTATTCTGTTCTTGTAACCAACCGCCCGGAGGGACTCACTCCTTTCCAACTGGAGGATATCATTCTCGTGTGCTGATGATTTTAGGTTAAATATTGAAGAGAAGAAGGAAATAAATAAATAACATTTTTACATCCTCTATCCGAAAAATTTTGTTTGGCTCATAGCGACGGTTAAACTTTACCAATGAACTTGTGGAAAATCGGAGAAAAATGAATAATAATGTTATTCCTCGGAGTTGATAGTTGAATTCGCAGTCGCAATCCACCGGCTTGTCTCACGGCACACACAGTTTTTAGGTCTTTAGTTCATGAACCCGTGTCAAGTCCTAACAAGTATACGAACAATGAGCATAAACCAAACGAAGTTAGTAATAATGCTAACCAATGAAATGTGAATGGAAGGTTGAACTCAGAGAAGGTGATTTCAGACTCGAGATCTTTCTGAATGCCAATCGTTGAAAAAGGAGTCATTAACTGATCACTATAAGATTCAGTGTGGAAGAAAAACTTGTCCGGTGGTGAAGTAAAATGTAATTAACAGTTATAACATGACAATTCAGTAAAACTGACGAGGCATGAAGAGGAAAGCAGAGTAGATCACATCCCTGCCAAGATTATGTTAAACCAGCCAACCCCTTGAACTGCCTCTAGAGTACTACGCTTCACGCAATTATTATTCTTATACGTACAAGATTCAGAAAAACAACAGCGACGATTTTCGAGACAAAACTTGGGGGTTAGGAGTCAATATGTGTACATCGAAAAACTTATTTTCGAGATTTTTGGAGATCTGGAGTGTGGGGAATAATTTTCCACTAAACTCTGGTCGCTGAATCCATTGATATTGGTCCCGGACCGATTGGCGCCTACCTGAGGCGGGTATGGGTCAAAATGGGTACTCATCCACCTATTTTGAGCGTTGGTTTTCGAGTTTTTTAAATACCTAGGCTTGAGGGGTATCATTTTTCACTAAATTTTGGACGCTATATCGATTGGAATGAGTCCTGAACACTCTACACTCACTGTTACCTCATACTTTCGCTCTAGGAATTATAAACTATTGTGGAATAATTTACAGCAGTTTTTCTTTTACTTCTTTTTGTTTTATACACATGAGGATTTATTCATTTTTCATTTCACTTCAGCTCCTCCACGCTCCCCAAGGATCAACAAAAACATTTCTCACCTCATTCTATAGTACATACGTGGGAGGTCAGCAGCAGCCCATTTTCAGAACGAATATGGGTACTTTGATTCGTACTCTTATCGTATTTTGTTAACAAATCAATAATGAATCACGCCTAATGGACACGTACACGCGCACGGATCAGAACGGATAAGAGACAACGAACGAATAATTTATGTGTCGGCTAACAGAGTTTGTGCAAATTTGCATGACATGCAGGCGCGGCTGTAGCGGAAATCTCAGCATTCCGAACGCCCTTCGTTACAAGTGAATAGTTTCATGTTTACAAGTTGACTGTGCGACACCAACGCGTTCTGTCGCGTTTGATACGAGGGGACATTTAAAGGGAGTGTTAAATGTGAGGAATTTATAGAAAATTACGTAGGTGATAATGCGAACGTGTCCATGGGATGGACAAAAGGGAGCACGCTATAACGTTGAGAGCTTCTCCAATAAATTTATTTATTTTAAACACACATCTACCATGAAAAGTGAACTCTCATGAATCAAGCGTGATATACATTCTCAAGAACCTATACATCTTTTTTTACATCGGCCAGAAACAAATGTTTTTCATCATTTACTTTTCAAAGGGTGTCGTATTTTTATTGCAATAACACAGAAAATTCAAATTGTGAAAATCCACAAAGTTATATTGTGATTCTTACTTCGCATGGTAGCCTTACGACCAACCAGAGTTGGCAATATGAGCCCGTTTTCTCGTGATACCGGCAACAAAATACTCATTCATCACAATATATATAATATGACTCGGTTGAATAACTATGAAAAGGTGATTCGTAAAAAAAAAAAACACCACGTCACGACAGAAAATAATAAAGGTAA
This sequence comes from Cyrtorhinus lividipennis, assembly GCA_019603395.1. NCBI lineage: Eukaryota > Metazoa > Arthropoda > Insecta > Hemiptera > Miridae > Cyrtorhinus > Cyrtorhinus lividipennis. The sequence continues at coordinate 2,064,286 of CM034003.1, read as the reverse complement.
AAAAAAAAAAAACTCCGCTGCACCAAAAAACACGAGGTAGACAAGAGTCTGCGGCTGAAGCCGCCTCAATAACTCACACAAACTTTAAAAGGTCACGGAGAATTCCCTTCTGACCTTTTCTGCTCTCCAGTGACGGAGAAATTCTCTCATAAATCTTGAAACAGGTGGAGAACGGCTTTAAGTTATCTAGTCGGATATTTGGCAACAAGACTCAAGTCATATACAAATTTACCAGGAATTCTGAGAATAAATCCTTCAATGAAAAATGAGTTGTTGAAACGTGAATAGTTATTTATGAGTGGGCGTAGAAGTGAAATTATATAAGATGACTTAGTAGTAATTGTTATCTTTATTTGGGCTGAAATGTACTCTATTTTCCTTGAAATGCAACAAATACAATTTTTCTTCGTTAGGTGCGCATTCTTATTGTAACAAGGAAGGAAAAACCGAGAAAAAATCCTACTTTATTCTTTTTTTGTTTCAATGCATGTAAATTCAAAGTCAGTCTACCATCCACTTTCTGCCGTTCAAATCAAAAATATTCTTCCAAAAAATATCAGGCGATGCCCCAGAGGGAAAACAAAACATCAAAACTGTTCCATATGCGGTAGAAATGCTCCTGAAATTGTGCTAGGTACATTTTATTAAAACATTGGCTTGAATATTTCAAAAGGTAGAACTCACTAGAGAAGAATGTACATGAATGGCAAAAATTGTTTAAATTTGGAGAGTTACAAAAATCGTGCAGGTAAATACCGAAAGTTTATGATCGAACAGTATAACAAGTTTTGAATGTAGGGTCATAAAACAAGTTTATTTTAAAGAAATAACAATAATGAAAATAAATTTGAGTGTAGAAGCTAAATTGGCGGCTTCATGATTTGTTCTTTATTGTTCAGTTGTTATTATCCTCGAGCAATAATTTGTTGTGTATTTATTTGAATTAACGTTTTGAGAAACCTCTCGTTCACAAAAAGCATGTAAATGAAGAATCTCACAGATATACTTATGCATAACTGCTTCTCCCCCCGATCACCGCATACAGTGGTGCGGTTTGAGTAAAAACTGGTATTTTGAAAACGGTTTTCCAATAATCTCGGCAATTAGCGTGTCAAGTATCATTTTCCAATTGAATTTCAGACGTTGAAGCGATTCAGGTGGGTTTCAGGCCCAGCACCGCATGGGGATTACAAATGGGGATTTTCTTCAAAAATGAAAAAATACATACTCCAATTCTACTATTTTTAGAATAAAAATTTCTGTAGACCTTGAAAATACGTTTGCACAAACAGTGATGAACCATAATGGAATAATTTGCTATTTTATTTCGTCAATACGAATACAAGAGTGTATTAATCCTATAAGAATCCAATAAGCATGAAAGGAAAACGGATTTTTGTTCAATTTGAAAACACAACGTAATACTCAGGCTCACCAATACATGAATGCCATTGTATATAGTCCTAGTTCATTTCACACTCCCGAAACAGGCAATTGCAAGTAGTTATAAGCTTTTAAAAATGTCTTTAATAGGAACTAAAATCAATACCGTCCTTATGAAAACCTAATGATTTCAGGAGAGTGAAGGTTGATGGTTATGTCGCGTCTTGCGTGTCTGAAAAGTGACACCTAACCTCATGTTCCTGTCTTATCCCAGTACGAAGAAAACAATCAGTTTGGTTGTCATCATTAGAGCGGCCATTTAGTCGAAATAGGCTTTCAACTCCATTCAATTTTATCCCCGGTTATTTTAAAGGAGGGTCTCTCTCGAAAAAAACTGATTCATTCCGAACAAACCTGAAGTTGACAGTTGGTTTCGATGACTGTTTTTAAAAGGGTTAACTGCTACGAGAGAAGGCTCACGCTGTGAGAAATCACCCTCCCTCTGCTCGGTTTTCAGATCTAATCACGCGAGTGTACGCCGTGTGAATAAATTGTTCCATAAGCGGGCCGCCTTGAAAGACTATCATTACCGGTAATTGTCGCTGATTTATGTCCGACTCGAGAATAAGAGAGTTGTGTCGTACAGAAGGAATATCAGAAACCGTTTTCTTGTCAGTGACAGGCGTTGAAGAAAGAAGTGTTTTATGTCTTGGCACCCTCGCTCGACTCTAGTCACCCTAGCTTGGTTGTACGTGTTTTTTCAATATTTTCCTTCCTATTTAGACTGTAGATAACGAAAACACTGCCGGATACTTAGTTGGAAGCGTGCTAGTTTCCGTTGAAAAAGAACATACAGAAATAATAATTAAACTTGAAATAAATCACGCGATAAATTCGACATTGGCCCAACCCCACTCAAATAGACACGTTTCATGCAGGCCACAATTGTGCACAACTTAACCGCTTCACGCGGAGGGAGTAAATGTGTATTTAATAAATTTGGGAACTGAATTTCGGTTTCTGGATTTATTGTGGATATGCCTGCTGAACTTGTAAACTCGATATCGATTTTACATCCCCGAGTGAGACTGCAGGCAATTTTGCAGCGTTTGTGAAATAGTGAAGTCCATTCTCAGCTGAATTTAGCACGGGTCCTTACATAATGGACCAGTGGACGTGGCAATCAGTAGATGATATCATAACCGAACTTGCTAACACCATTTTCATCCTACCGGCAATAGTTAAATCGATCACACTTAATTAGATTCAACGCAGTTGAACTATGTACAGGATCTAACTCAATGAACGCGTCTTGCGGTCGAATGGTCGCAGAAGCAGTTCGAGAGGAACATGGGTCAATAAGGCAACCAAACGAGACCTTGAGGGCTTGTCCTCAAGCGACACGAGCTAATTAGCGCCTTTTCCCTGGAGGCTGTATTGATTGAAACGGAGTCTTCACTTTTGAAGGCTGAAAGGTCCCAGTTTATGATCAACTAGCATCACCGGTTAAATTATGGGGGTTGAAGTCGTTCATAAAAGACCATCAAACCCGCACAATGCGCGTGGAAAGCCACTTATTAAAGAGAAATGCCACGTCAACGAACGGAAACCACCTCCAAATCCCACCCCTCTCATCTCACCCAATCCAGCTTTCCAGCGAAACGGTCACCAGGACTCTTTCAGGCCAGCCGACCACCTATTGAACTGCCTATATGAAGATTCGGGAGAAAAAGTTCAAGCCAACTCAATCAGCAACTATGTTCGAGAGGGGATGAGAGCCTGTGTTCAGAATAGTCACCTTTTCGGCTACGCTCTGCGTACATTTAGATTTGTGAGTCAACTATTTGTGGAACTAGTTGAACAAAAACAACACGAAACTCACTACAAACCGGAAACAAAATAATGAAAATAGCTTCTCTGGTCTTGTGAACTGGGGGATTGACGATTGTTCGAGAATGACATGAAAAACAACAAAAAGGCCGTACGATGGCAGTTTCTTCGAAAACCACATTGTTGATTTGTTTTCAAATGCACTGAATATCATCAAACATAAGAGTCTCATAAAGTTGGGAGTGAGCGGGATTATGTTGTAGAACGAAGAAAAAAGATCCCAGGGCTGAGCATCGCATTTCCTTCGCGAAGAGTAGGCGTTGGAGCCAAGTGAGTTGTCGACAGTCTTTGTTTACATTTCATTAAAGATAACGACTCCCCCGCTCAGGGAAAAGAGCTCTTTTGCACTTCAGCAGTCTTTTTCGTCGAGGCTCTCATCCCAAGATTACACTAGCAGACCCGCTTTCGCTGAAACGATGAGACGAGAAACACTTTTGGAAACGGAATGCGCCTTACATTCCCTTTGAAATTTGTCCTGAGTCGTATAAACGTGTATCATCTTTACTGTCCAAAGGTCCGACCCGAACATAAATCTGACGCAATTAAGAACGGCTACCGCCAACGCGATAGTGGTGATATTTATTCTTTATTTAAACGCTAGCCTAGCAGAAACGATTTAGTGATGAGAGCGGGGCAGAGGGCTGGTGAGAGAGGTTATGATGTCTCGGAGGGAACAAAATGCAAATCAACACCATCTTTAATTCTTATCTCTGAGAGGAAACTGGTAATAAACTTCACACCCGTGGCAGAGGGAACACAATCCAGCGAGAATATGGCTAAGAAAACAAAGTAAATAGTAACAATTTTTAAACATTTTTTTTAAATTAATTTTTATTACACATTGTACAGTGTACGCTAGAGAAAAATAAATATGTCATAAATCAAAATAGAAAATTTCATTTTCAAATTAAAAGTAATTAAAGTCTCTGAAAACGTAATCCCCCGCGCCGTCAACTGGGGCTAAGTTCCCCTGAGCAAAATTCCCTGATTGTTGGAGAAAAAAGCTGTGAAATTCAATTCTGATAAGGATGTTGACATGATAATAACTATTCGCAAACCGAGTAAAAGAACAATGGGACGGGGGAGGAAATTCTTAACTATTAAGTAACTGCTGAAGAGCAGTTTTCATGTGGATATCACGGAGCTTCAAGATACTAAACATTGCAAGCAACAAAGTAGCATGAGACATGATGTCTGATTTTAAGAGAGAGAGGTGGGGTGGGGGTGTGTACTGTGCGAATATGAACTATTCACAATTCATGAAGCGTAGAGTAACAATGACTGCATAAGCGCACTATCGCCATTTCCTTCAAAAAGGAAAATATATAAATACATTTTCACAAGCGATGGTATCTTGATTGCCTCAATTTCCACTTGAAATTGTCTTTTTCAAATTTTGTTTGAGGCGAGTCGATCAGAGTCATCGGAAAGACATTGTCAGAAAGGAGTCAACTCAAGTCAAGTCTGTACTACTTGTAGGGTCAATTTTACTCAATTTTGGTAGAATTTATTGCAAATCAATACATTGTGTGGAATTCATTCTCACAAATGACAAAACGAAATTAAAAAAAAATTAATATCAAATGTATTCTTTTCATATTTTGCATTTTATGATTTTTTCTTAAATTTATTATTGATGGATACGTATACTTCGCAATATTCCGCATTTACGATTTATTGAGATACTTATTTGGAAGACGATGAAGGACCAGTAGGTTTATTTTCCTTTAATAGTTTTCTCGAACGGTAGATTGACTTTTAGATTATCCGAGAGCTGTTGTTGATAAACTGGCCGCAAACAAAACTCCGCCATCACCTGCCGGAGAGATTCGGAAGTGGAGGATGTGCAGGTGGCTCTGATTTATTACAGATGGGGCGGTCGGAACGTGGTCCGACTACGTAAAATCCCGTTGAAATTCACCCCACTCTCTTTCAAACCCCCGGGTAAAATGTATGGGTGACCGGCAAAAGGGTGGGAAGAGGGGGTGGATGGGGGTTGGAGTGAGCGCTATGAGATTTGGAACCGATGGGTTGATCCTGGAGCCCGCAATTTTTTTACTTCGTCCGTCTCTTTCTCGCACGCACAAATATCCGCCTCTCTCTTAGTTCACTGCCAGGAAACCAACTCTACCTATTCACAAGAGAACGCCCGCGCGTTTTTTCACATCTACCGGCCGGTAAATCAAGTTAATTTTATTGTTGAGGGAACTCGGCACTGATACTCCCAACGCGGGCAGATCCCGTGATACGGTTGAATTTGAATCGCACCTGCTCGCTTTATGCTACAATGGGAAAGCGAAACTAGCGAGTTACCTCGAATTCGCGTTTTCTTTTTAGGGCGGTTAAAAAAGGCGACAACGCAATTACGCCGCCAACAAGTACAACACCCAGGCTCGTTAAATTATCGTATTTATGCATGCGTGACTAAATGGTTTCAAATTAGATTATGAGAGCTCACGCTCGAATTGAGTTGTGATATGAAATCAAAGAGCAAATTGCGCGGAATTTGATACCGATTCGCAGTCCGGGTCGCGGTGTTGACCTCAACGGAGCATCCGTTACCATGACAATAGCGCACAAGGCTCCTGAACTGTTGGCTTAGCCTTCCTGGGAACGACCTGCGACCTCCTGACCCTATCGTAGCGAGGCTCTGGAACCTGCTGGATGAGACTATTGTCCCTATTCGGGGCCCTTTCATTATTCGGGGAACTTGTTCCGCCGTCTGTGGGAAGATCAGGGCTACGTCCTGGGCCCTTCATTCCACCGTGTCTTCATACTGGTTTGAACCTCCTCGTTGGAGGTCAAATTGATACGTTCACAGTTCGTGCCCTGAAGAACGCATAGCCCAGTAAATTGGCCGGCTCGTTGAGAATACATCGACGACAGAACATGTATTTCTTCAAAGTTTCTCATATGTCGTCCTTCAAACAATTTAAAAATTAATTGGGTTATATAAATGAATAGGTTTTTCCCGGAACGATTGGCGCCCACTGGGAGAGGTTATTTGTCCAAATGGGTGTCTATCTACCTATTTCAAATGTGTTTTCGAGATTTTGGACGATCTAGGCGTGTACAGTATCATTTTCTACTAAATTTTGGACAGAATCGCCTTACTTTTCGTAGCACTCAGGTTCCGTTTCCCGAGTCAGGTATTTTCTTACTACAAATTACTTGAACAATAGCCAACCAGCTCGAAGGCGGGATATTATGAGACCACCTTAAGCGAAGTATATTCAGAGGATAGTAGAGCTAGTAAATGCCTCATGAACCGGCTACATCTCACTCAGCCAGGAAATAAATCTATCAGATGAGCTCCTCAATCCTTATTTATTAGTGCCAGAAGCTCGCGGTAAAGTCAGACATTCAAATCCACGCCTTTGCACCTCCTTTGATCGTTGATTTACTTCCTCCGGGATTGTGCAATATTGTGAAATATTCTTCCGCCGACAATAAGTACCTCGCTGACGCCACGTGGTCGACCTTCACTGGGATTTGTTCACGTGGCTTTGAAGAGGAAATCGCTTGATCCGTTAACTGCAGTACGACTCTATTACCATAGAATGCCACCACTCTGGACAGCTCTAATCGACAAAATGGCATTTCCCCCTACCATAGATAAGAACGTACTATGACACCAACAGTACGATCTGGTCCTCTTTACAAGACATCGGGTGCTCAACAATCTACTTCTGTGAAAAGCACCTTTGGTTTCCCGTAATTATTTACAGGTGCACTCAACGAATAATTTTCTCTAGAAAATGTTTTCCATTTGCTCTTGACTTCTTTCATTCAGAGATAAGAACCCATCCCCATCCCCTGACTGTGAGAGTAAAGTGATGGAGCATCTACTGTGTCCAAGAGATTGTACTGCCAGGGAACGGTGGGTGAAGTTTTTGTTACTAGAAGCGGTGAAGGGTGGGAACCTGAAACTTCTCGCCCAACTGCTCGCCAAGAAAAAGTTTTCTTTTTTTCTGTCGGATAGGATGAACGTGTGGACTTTTGTACGAGGGCTAGAGAAGGTGGAAGTAAAGGGAAAACTTGTTTTCAAAAGGATCAGCCTGGCTACGAAGTACCAGAACTGAGTTCCTTATTTTATATTTCCGGTTCCTTTTGGAATAATTGGCAATAACGTTCAAACGTAGAAAATTAGTACGTACGTACCAGGACTACTGTTTTTAACTCATGACGGCTCACGGTTTGTACTATGAATGCATATATTGAAAAAATTGGGTAAGTCTGTATGACAGTGTGCAACGTGAGTCACTCGCGAAGAAACAGTAGAAACTAATTGCGGATGTAATGGTTATAAATATACTTGTCACCACGTAAATATAAAACAATACCAAAGTGGAGCACAGGCGATGACATTAGAGCGATCGAGTGAGAGCTGTGGTACCACCACGACATGATGGAATTTTCTCATGTTATCAGCTAGGCATTAGGAGTTGGTCTTCTCACGTCGAAATTGTTTTAAGGACAGGAAGGGATACTTTGAGGGGTGCTGATGACCAAATTTGTGGCAGGTGGCTCAGGCAATGGCAAAACCTGAGGATGATGTGAAAAGCCTGTTTTCGTTGAAGATCGTAGTGGGGAGGGCCAGCGCGATACGAATTCGATGGAGTTTGCTCACCAACATAACACATTCAACTCGTAGCAAAAATACGCACTCTGGAGTGGACACACGTAGTATCTACTCCAAGGGGGTGAGGCACGACATATGTTAGGCGCAAGTTCCAAATTATCGTTCGCCTGATTATAATAATCATGAAAATAGGCCGCTTTATGCAATAATAACGATATTTCTCAACCCTCGAGGCCCGTTTTGAGGCGCGAAAAGTATGAGTCATTTGGATCGCATCACTCTGAAATGGATGAATCCCTTTGTAACATTTTATATTTTTCTCATGGAACAAATCATCTGTCGTGAAAATCTACCCTCTATTATATATTCGAACTACATTCAGCTTGAAGATTCGAATGAACGGAATTTTCGACAACCCAGCTTTCAGGGTGGTTTATGTGGCTGCAATCGATCCACATGAAATTCATTCGTCCCACGTCCGCAAGAGCCCGGGTGTCTTTTAAACGCTAACCAACTCATCTCTCTGCGGCGGCAGGAACAGGTGGTCCACTGCCTGGGAGTACTTTTATTTTTACGACTAAACTCGTATGCGTTGGGCCTGCTCTGGGCTCCAGTCCGAGTTCGTTGAACCGTCGGAACATCTGTGGGCGCCACGCGATGTCCAGCTGGCGAAAGGACAACAAAGGGTTGGCGCGGGCGGAACTCGTCATCGTCAGAGGGACGTCGATTGCAGGGATGAAAAGGGGCGGTTTTTATATGCAATTCGGTATTCGTTCACCCTTTCTGGGCCCTGCAGTGAAGTGGGTCACTCACGTGATCAAAGGCCTGACTTGGGCAGCTGTGGGTGGCACATATATCATTACACTGAGCTCAACCGCGCGAGCTGAACTAATATGCAATATCCTGGTCATCAAGCAGCTGCAACCGGAGCTTCCTAGTCTTTATCCGCTGCCTACCTGGCCAGTTTGCTAACATGTTTGTAGGGAGCATTCACCTGGATCCTAAAAGGATGACTGGTTGGATCGCTGAAGACTAATACACGTACGTTTCATACCTGAGCTCTACAGCGAGTTCATCTTCATGAGTATAGTGGGACCTCAACAAATGCAATCTAAAAGGAATCCCTCTACACCCTACACCAACCACTAAAGACGGAACCAACCAATGAAATTTCCATCTCGATAGGATGGAACGATTTTTCATATACCTATAACAATAGATTTTATCTTTGGCAAAAGAGATCATTGAGAAGAAACGGAAGATACAAGACGCGCTATACGTCACACCCGAAATCACTGTACCTACGTATTGGAGCCCTAAATATAATTTTTTAACAATACTATACGTTGTCTACGTTATTGCACTTTGCCATAAAAAAAAACGCAGACACCGGTGCATGTTGAAAACTGGCACCTCTCCCAGGCATAGCTCAAATGGTAATTCTGGCTTATGAACAAATAATCGAAATCGTTGCAGAAAGGAATCCGGATTGCTCATAAACTACTTCCACCAAGCCCTTGCCCGGGAGACAATAAATTTTCTATTCCTAAAACCATGAGTAACCGGAGTGAAATGAAAACCAAAACGCTATCACAAACCGTAACTTTTATTAGAAATTTATGACCTCCCCCCCTTCCCCCTTCAAACAGGAGCTTTTCATCTTTCTTCCCGAAACGAACGTTTGAACTTGAATAAAAGCTTTGGGTACGTGATTCCACGAGGCAATATACCCCAACCTTAACAATCGGGGTAACGAGCGACACTAAAGTGGCTCCGGGTAGCGGGAAAATTGCGATGTTTATTGCTCCGACAGAAAGAGGTACACGAGGAACGGGGATAGAGGTTTTTATTCGCAAAAAAAAAAAAAAAAAAAAAAAAAAAGTGAAACCCCTACTCTGAAGGGCTCTTTCCAAGGGCTGAGATACGAGAAATTACTGAACAACGCGGCAATAAACCGAGAAAAGACCTGAAACTTTTAAGGCTAAGGATCGGAAAAAGTAAACGACTCGGGGAACCAATTACGACTCCGTTTCATCCCCTTTTCGCGTGGAGGAATCAGCAAAGATCGTTGGAATTTCACGTATTTACCCTAAATAGGGTGCAAAAAACCCATTTCTATTTGATGTCTCGTTAACGGTGACCGGATATGAAAGCCATAAAAGTACAGTTCGAATTGTACGGTTGATTCGTTACCGTTAGAGAAAACTGGTTTCCATGATGTCAGAATCGGGAATAAGCGGCAAGGACATTCACTGCTATTTGTACATTACCGAATCAGGGAGGCCTTTCTTATGCCTCTCAGCTCTGATAGGGGATTCTCATATAGATGTTTATACACTGGTGTTCATGCTCATGACGGTCGTTTCACCTCGAATTCTGCCATGCTTTGAGCAGTACCCAGCTTTGTGGAGGCGTGAATGTGCTTTCTGTTCAGGACTGATGGTCATTATATTGTGCTGCAGGTGGGTGATACGGTGCTGACTGACTCGCCACTGTGCTCTTGCTGCTGCATATTTAGGGCGCTCCATGACAACATGGTGGTTTGCCGCTGGCTGCATTCACCAGGTCTTCAATTGAAGCAGTGGCCGGTGAGAAACTGAGAGAGGAGGTGGTCGAGGACTATAAACAGCAGTGTCTCAGACGGCACACTAGGACCATCTTCAATGTTGTCCTGCAAGCACCACTATTCCACTACTTTTTCGGTGTGGCTGCTCTTGGTAGTGCTACTCCTGCTATCCACTTTGCTGCTTGGGCTCTGATGTGTAGGGCTACGGCAACACACCTACCAACACCTGGAGGGCGTTGGTTGATGTTGTTTGGTATGCGAGCGTCAGGGATGCGCTTTTCTGCGCCTTTACTATCTGTGTCCAATGCCTTCCCCATGCGTTGGTGGCTCATGCTGGGCCCGCAGAGATCATCATCGACTCTGAAGGCCTCGGCATGTCCCCTAGAAATCCTCGAAAAATGACTACAAAGCATTCGACACTTGGCCGCAATATAAACATTGTAGTAGAACAGTGAATTTTCACATTATTTTGTCCCCTGACCGAAGTAGATGAGGAACTACCCGAGTTTGACGTAACTTCATCAAATCTCCTAATGTCCATTCGCAGGGAGCGAGCACCTCAACTTCATTTTGCGAGAGTTTTATACGGGATTTTAACCTTCCGTCATCGGGTTCATGAGGCTATTCCAGGATAATTGATTACTTTCCCCATCCACTTGCCATGCCCCAGAGACAGCGAACGAATTCATTAAGACCCCCTCTTTGGTAGAGTGCAAAAAGCATGACGGTATGGAAAACGGCGATATACCCGAGCCGGGTGGAACGGCGAGTAAAACCGCTCGTGGAATGGCAAAGAGCCGATGGAAGGGGGTTCTGGCTTTCAAATTGTCAACATATTAAAGGCCTGCGCTTTTAGGGATAAATTATTTAATCCTAGTTTCCCCCGTGGTTCATTTCGAAACCGAAAACCTCTCACTTCATCAATCTTCTAACTAAAAGCGGTTTGAAATGGCCGTATTGAAGTGTAAATTGAGGGAAAAGCGTGTGGATAGGTAAATGTCATTCCATAACTTCAATGCATTCGTACCGCTTCATTTTTTGGGTAAATTTACACAGTTTGTGCACAAAGTAATCCCCCCTACTTGTTGCTTGTTCTGACTCGAACACAAACGGACAGTCAATATTTTATTAGTTTCTTCGGAAACGAGTAACTTCTACGTCGCCCCAATATTTCTACATTCTTCAACTAAACCCTTGGTAAATTTTCGCTTCGCTCGACATTGCAGTAACTAGTATCTGAAATGTGTTCGCTTTAGCGAACAATTTACGAAGTTAGCATTCCAAATAGAGTGTTTTTCCTAGGAGGAACCTCTTCATTAGCAAGGTACCTGCAACCTCCGAAGATGGGCAATTGCTTAGAGCCACCCACTCTGACTTGACTTGTTATAGCTTGGCCGGTCATTTCTGAAACACTGACAAGCGTTCGTGAAGCACTTCAGTACAGTTTTCTGAAGTCCACTTGAGCGGTGCAGCTCCAAAACTGCACTCCCTCAGTCCAGGCTTCCTTCGGAACTCGAGAACTGAATGGACACCTTACATCATTACCCTGGATATTTTTCTAAATTTGACAGGTAAATCATCCATTCCGAATGAATTGAAGTGAATCGGCTCTCTTATGGTCATGGTTCATACGGCCATGCCTGAACCACACATTCTCGAGCTAATATGAGCTTTCTTAGAGATGCTTTCAACATGTTCGAGCCCATTCAGGCCCAGGAAAACGAAGAGAAGCCTCCATGGTTGTCGTGGCAAGTTCCAACTTGGAGGTGGGAGGCCGTTCTACGAGGGGGTTTAATTGACGAAACTGAGCAACACCTCGTTAGCACCCGTAACCTCCCCACGGGCATAACTCCATGTTCAAACGTGTAGAACTGCCAAGGAATCCGGCGCAACCTCCGACAGTCAACTATCACATCCATCGATCACGCGTAGGAACCTAACTAATTGTTAGATTAGAACTGGGTTTCTAATTAGATGGAACCCGGAGGCCGAGGGATGATCAGGGCGTGGGTTTGTAGAGGGTGTTTGAAACCCCTCGCTCCGATCAATAGCGACCCCGTAGTACTACGAGGCCGCGCAAGCGCACATTTCTCACCGCTCCCACTCGGTTTTTTCAAATTGGTTCATTTTAAAAGAGTCGATTATAATCGAGAAAATTAATCATATTTCGTGCAAAAGATACGTCGTACTCCAAAGGAGGATGATAACATTGTGCAGCGATACGCATAAGACCTCTTTTGGCCGCGACCAGAAATGACACGTGCAAACCGTAAAATGGAAGTTGTCCGACTTGGAATTCCTAATCATCCAGGAAACTACAAAAAAGAATGGTAGAGCTATCGCGGATTACGGGGAACTAAAAAAAAAGTCCGTGGATGGGTATTATGTCCATTTTCGCTGCATCAAAGTCGGACAGACAAATTATAATTGAATGATGAAGACAAAATCAGAGCACAATGCATCATAATTGTAACGTGAGAAAAAACAAAACAGTTTACTAAGGAGGAATACAACAGTTTTATCTTATATTTTTCCCTCGTTTTTAGCAGATTGCATCTTTCTAACAATTTCGATACTGGTTTTATTGCAAAATTTAAATTTTCCTATTAGAAAAAGTCATTTTAGGCCATCCAATATATGAAGGAGTGGTTTTGTCGTTTCTTGTTGATCGAACGCCATTCTGCTTCCAAATAGTCTTCAGATACTGGTACAAGTTTATAAATTCGCATGGAAGACCTTTTCCATTATGCAGCCTGTTTTATGATTTTTTTTCTCCTCTCTCCGACTGAGTGCTTGTATAATGGTGGCGACAAGCAGACATCCTTGACTTTAGACGATAGTTCCATCACGTCTCGTTTTCCCAAGTGGCGGCTGCGAGGTCGAGGACTCGTAATGCCGTTGATCCTCCTCACTTTCCTAACAAAAGTCTTTGTAAAGTTCTTTGTATGTATGTTATTGTTTGCTACGTGATCACCGCATTTAAATTCGGTTCCTCCTATTGTTCGCCCTGGAAAAAGTTTTTAGTAGTCAAGCACAGTGCCCCACCTTCTTCCTTCGTATCCTACCGGGGAGAAACGATTTACACACAATACAATTTGTGAATTTCGCCCCGAGGCGTCATCGAGAGCTTTTTCTTTGTATTCACTTCTTGCTCAGACCCCCCTGAGCTCAGTCTTCGGCAACCGAGCCAATTGTCATAGGCGAAAAGGCTCTTCCGCGGTTAATAATCCAACTATATCGCCCAACTACGCTTCAAATATCATCAAATCCACAAAACGTGAATGAAACCGGGTGAAAATCGAATACATCGTTCCTTTTGTTGTAGGTCGTGTTGCCGTAATTGCACCCAACATTCGCTATATTTCGTTTGAAATCAAGGGACCTAATGGGAATGACGTAAGCAACAGAAATGGTTTATATTTCATCATTACGACCTTCAGTAACACGACACTTTTATTACGAAATGAAACGATGAAGCGTTTGGCGGCGAACGGATGGGAAAAGGATCGTTTTTCCACACAACGGGCTGAAATTCTCAAGTCGGAAAACCCCGAGGGAAGTTTGTTGAATATTCAAAATTGATATCGGCCTCAAACTCCACGGAGAGATGAGACGTCGAGGGACTGGGGTAATATAAAGTGGAGCTACAGAGCAGCCCGCCATCGTGGAGAGAAGATAAGATGGAAGTGAAAAAGAGATCGCAGGCCGAAAAAGACCCAACGTTGGCTTGGAAGTGGTGAATTAATTATCTACTTAAAAACCAGAATTGGTAGTCAGGCCTTCACCCTTACCGTTCCTTTTGTTGTTATCGGTCTTTCTTTTCATCAAAGAGTTGGAGAAGTGTTGAAGTCCCTTTATTCCAACTGAAGAGAGATTTTGCGATTGTGAAAACAGATTCACCGACGCCTTCAATAAGGCGTTAGTCGGGAACGAACGAAAGGGAAAAAGCAGAGGTGGAGCCTAGAAATCAAAACCAACTTTGAACGGTTCTTAGAATGTCAACGAATAACGATTCAAAATCCTCTCAATTTCTCAGGTATTCGAGTACTCATACAACAATTCAAAAGAAAGTAATTCATTCAATGAAGTCGATTCGAAAAATGTGATGTAAAGGGCATAACCTCCAAATTGAGTTTGTCAATTGAGATTGAGACACGACGGTCCAATAGATGGCAAGATGATAAATTTAGGCGACTGTTGAAATAAAAACCGCTGTTTCGAGAAAAATATTCCCCACTTTGTCCTTTTTTTGTGCGTTTTACAAAATACTTGCAGTTTGTTGGTGATTTTTTTCAAAAACTCGTAATTAGAATTAAAAGAAAAAGCTATTTTTGACGTACGCTCACTGTGAATATAATTGATTCGCGTTGTTTCACCTCTTCTCTGCCGGATCATATTTAACCGAGACCGAAAAGAAACCTTTTCTCTCATAGTATGCTCGAAAGGAATTTTCAGCCATGTAGATTACGCCCTGGAGGGCGGATCGATATTTCGAATTTGACGTCACCACAGTGTGGGGCGACGCCCAAGTGACCCCCAACGTGCAAAAGTCGATTTCGCAGTGGACGACTGACCCAACTGTTTTGAGTGCTAGACGATTGCCTTAGGCAGGCAGAATGTGACATGATAAAACAGGAACAAATAGGCAAAAGTCCATGGGCGATTTAACCGATGAACAAAGCACAAGTGAAAACGTAATTGAATTCAATCATTTCCATTATTCCAATGAGTATAACCATAATGGTATCTCAGTAATGCGGGAAAACTCGCCTTCGATAGTACATTTACGCAGCGTAGAGCGCTTAGCAACAACGAGGAAAAGCGTGAACGCTGGCAAAAGGAAATGAAGTGGGTTGAAACAGTAGTGCAATATTCGTGCATGGCTTCTCTTGCGTCATATCCAACAGTACGCCTCTAATGCATTTTGCACGCCCACGTCCGGTTATGATCAGAACGAAAATGAAATCTCAACAACAAAAATAGGTATTGAACAATCGGCGTTTCGAATGCTTCAAAATTGTATTGTTTTAATTCGTGGGGATGTACAGACGCCATATCTGATGTTATCCTATTTCTTGTCGTCAAATGGAAAGAAGGATACGATTGTCTGTCAAGAGAAATATTCAACCATAGTAAGCTGGGGGCTTTTGACTGAGAACAGTGCATTTTTCGCCTCTCATATGCAAAGCGCCGCCAACCTATCTTTTTGTAGTACAGAGGGATATTTTCCCCTCAAAGGCAGCCTAAAATCATCTACGAGAACCCTAAATGATAATCTGATCTTTAACCAATCCCAATTCGAATGATCAACTACAGAAGAACCAAGTAGCGTCGAGATGAATAGGAGCGCTGGTGGAGGTGAAGCCATCTCATCGAGATAACTCGATTTGACGGCAGAAGGAAGATGGCAGGATCTGAACGTCACTTAATAGTTGCCATAGCGACCTGTCAAGAACAGGACGAGGATGCTCCGTCTTGAATACATCTCCTGCGGGAGACAGGGTGAACCAACAGCTTCAACGACGGCGAGAATGGCAAGAGGCTGATTCCGCCTCGGAAGCGGGATCAATTTAATAAATTGAATTATCCTAGCCAGTCACTAACAACAAACTTGGGTTTGAGATCGGGAGCAGCGCTTTGCCATGGAATAGGAACGAGTAGAATATACAAGTCCCAAATTGACGAGAAAACACCTTTATGGGACAACTCTAGGGACGAATCAGTACGATAATGATAATTGTCGTCCAACTAAAATTCTATTCTTCACTTCAAGTTGAAACAATCGACATATTCATACCAGCAATTATTTCCAGAAACTATAACTAACTTACCGCGAGATGAATCCAGTGCATAGAAAATTCATTACCGTACCTGAAAAAGGAAAAACATAATTAGTCAAATACATGCGTGATTCGAGCGTCAGTATCACTTCGCAAAAGGATGACCGTACAAGCAGGTAGGTAACATGACAGCTTATCCAAGTCGAATTGAGATCTTTCCAATAAGAATATATTTTACAAAAGAAAATAGAGGAACATGCCAATTTGTTGAACTCCTTCTTTGGCACAAAAAAGCCAAGTACCTAAGTGAAAAGTGAAAATGGTGGATTACTGTGATCAAGATTATGATTCTCCTGTTATTCTCGTTACAAATATTTCATTTGTAATGAAGGTAATATTGCTCAATAAATTATAATTTTAGTTTGGAAAATCCCCTTTATTTTTTATGTGAAACAATCTTCCATTAGAAATTTGTTGGAAAATGGTAAAATTCCCAGTTGGGGATGGCTGAACACAAAATTCATCTTGGCGCTATAGAGAGCTCATTTCAGGCGAGGCTGGCCGTTGAAGGCAGAATTTCATGAACATTCAACGGTACAGCAGCAAATATTCCTTCTGCTAAATGTCTGGCAAAAAAAAAAAAAAAAAAAAAAAAAAAAAAAAAAAAAAAAAATCATATTTCTTATCAGCAATCTAGGAGCACACTCTAAGAGTGTCGGTTAGTGGGAAGAAACACAACAAACATCCCAACAACCCTAGCTGGGCTCCTCGCTTATCTCACAGGTTCAGGAAGGCTGCCTTCTCAACCATCTTCACGGACCTTTGATTGGCATGGACTCTCCCAAGAGCCACAACCAATTCAGCCTATGGTGGACGTGATGCAGGCAGTGGCCAGTCAGGCAATTTCCTCGTGAATGGGCATGTTTTGATCACAATTCGAGGAGGCCTAGAGGAAGTGGATCACGAAATTTCTATGCATCATCCCTGAAACTCAACGTAAATCCAATTGATTTCAACTAACCTAAATCACAATCAATTGAACGCGTACATCATAGGTAGTACGACGTAGTAATCATAGAACGACAAATAAACCAACTTGTAATAATTAGTTTCTTAACAAGGTTCATGTTGATGCAGGTTCTGTTCTGCCAGCCAACCGAGTCAATTTTCAGGATCATTGTTCACTTACAACTGCTTTCCGTCTCTCTACGGCTGCAGTTGGCACTGAAGACAAAGAAATAAAGAAAGACCGGCGAGCCACAAACAATACTTTCATGGTTCTATTCAGGTCAGTCTGTAATCTTAAAAGCAATTAATCCAATTTACAAAGAGCAATTAAGTGACTGGCTCGGTGAGTGGCTTCAGCCATTTTCTGCAGCTCACGGCCGGCTTTCAAGTAATTTCCTCTCTAGTTCTTCCGCCAACTCATCTTCAAGCTTTGGATGAAGGGGTGGTAAAGAGACGGATGAAGTAAAAAAACTTTAAAAAGATGAAAATGGCCAGAACGTCATTTCGAATGTCATCTTCCTTCCATCTTGGTGACAGTCTATAGGGATTCGAATACTTACGGAATAAGCGTGAGCCATTGAATTTAGTTTCTGGCCTGATGAACGAGATCATCAAACTAGCTCGAGTCGTTAATACGCAATGACATCAATCATCAACCAATTAATTATCTGAGTCTTACTGAGGCTGAGACCGGCTCAACACATTCGGAGAAAAGTCACCGGAGAAGGGTACCACCGAGTTTCAATCCTTTAATCGGCTTCGACTACCTCGATAAATCACGCGTTTAATCCTTCGAGTATTACAGTTCAATAATGCAGGATCTGGCATCGGAAGGGCCGCGCAGTCTGCTTCAGGCTTTGATACAACACCCAGGTGCCAGACAGCTGCGCGGCACAACACGAGGGAATGGAGATTATATTTTTTTTTCAACGCAATCAGGTTGAGTTTTCAATAGGTCGTACAGAACCGCTGATGTTTTATTACCGTGTTTCCCCGGCGGAACCATCATGAATGTCGGTTTCTTACGTCAACGATTAATTCCACTCAGAATCCCTTGTTAACATTTTTTGTTTCGACTCTTGAACCAGTTTGTTGTTCCGCTCTGATCACCTCGACTGTGTTTCTTCCCTCGACACCTTTTTAACGGATGCGCTCATTGACGCGGTGTTCGGTGTTAAGAAGGATCTCAGCGGGGGGCGTGACATGTGGTATATGTTCGTCTTTGGATCTGTCAAATTCAATCAGCCCGATATTAGACGGATGAATTCATTGATCTAATCCTCTGCTTTTGGGGCTTAATCTTGTTCAGTGATTTCTTATATAAAATTTTATCCCACAACTTGCCACCTCCTCCCCCCTCCTAAAATCATCCAAATGAGAGTAAACTAAAATTTATTATTATTTTTAATCATCATATTTTTTTTCGCTGAGATCTCAAATATCATATTTGCGCAACCACGCACAAGTGACACAAACCATCTTATTTCAAAAGCAAATGCAAATTATTTTATTGCAGGTTCGGATTTTTTTCAAAATTTTATGAAAGTTTGATCCCTCAACCGATTCTTTTTGATTGCGCGCAACCTTTTTAGCGAGCACTCAAATTTGCGCAACCCCAAAATTGTCAAATAGTAGTTTTGTTAAAGTGAGGCACATGAATTTTCATTGTTTTTTTGAACGCTGATTAAATAATAGCGATGGCATCGCTATTGAGTAGTTCCAACACACACTGTATTGGAAAGCCTTCATTATGTTAGAATAAGATGGATAAATCAAGATTCAAGGACTTGAAGTTTTGATGAATTGGGCTCCTCGCCGTGATGAGTCCGGTCGGTTTTAAACACATTAGGATCCCAAGGAGTCAGTTAAGTGAATTCACCTCTTCCTTATTGCATGTCGATCGAAGGGCTGGTTTGAGTTCCTCAAACCTTCCCTGGAAACCTTCAATTTGAACACCGTTCGCGCTCAAAGTACCAGGGAAACGAGAAAAAAAATGATAGGAAGCGTTGAAAGCATCGTCACGATTTCGGCTGAGCAATCCGTTCCCTTGAAATATCAGGAAAAGGCAACGACATGCGACAAAAGGTCTACAGTCGAACTTGCCCGACCTTGGTTTCCCTTCCTTCTTCGAGCCATTCAGGTTCTCTTTTTCAAGTCGTAGTATTCCGCGTTGATTACTTCATTACGCGAGTAGAAACCGGTCGAGTTGTGCGATTAATCCATCGGTACATGGCGACGATTGATGTCATAAGTGTACCTCTTGATGAAGGCTTTCCTTATAGATACAGCCGGCAGCCTTCACAGGAACGTTTTAATATAATACGATTTTCCCCGGCTGCACAGTGAATGAGAATGATTAAAGAAATATTATCAACTTGAATTAAAAGCTATCACAACCTAGTCGAGTAGGGTTAGGTGAATCGAAATTCTACTCCAAAGTCGGTATCAAAGTCAAGAGGAGGGAGAAACGGAAAGGGTGACAAGAAGGAAGTCGACCAGTAGCCCTTCAATGAAGCAGAGGGAAGTGACAGGAAGCACTTAAAGTGCAGCACTTCAGCTGACGACATCCAACCCAAGAACCTATCGGACTCCAATGAAATTTCCTGACCAGTTGGGAAGGACTTGGGGGACACGAGAGAGATAGGAACTTGAGGACGAGCGTTACTCGATTAGATCTTCAACATTCTCCTGAATTCAATTACACGATGGCTAAAACCGTTTGGGCCCAACGCTGAAAGCCCTCGCTGCGTACTGCGCTCAGTAGACAATTTTTTAAAACTGATCGAAACCTTACTTCGCTTTATACATGATTTCAAAAACCAAAACAACAAAGTTTTCAATTACTCCATGTCTCGAATAATTCAAAGTTTGACCTAGTTTTAATTCAAATCTCGGCTCAGACGTGTGAACTTCTCCAATTCACAAAACTTCCTGCTTCATAATAATGACAAAAGTCAAAACGGATTACACTTTCATACGACTCAGTGATCTAGTTGTGTTTAGAATTCCTACAAGCCATGCAGGGAGTCCAATACGGCGGAATAACTAGTTGGGAGGTCGACTGGGATATCGCGACTTCAAGATTTATAGGTAAAGTTATTCTATAGTTTCCGCAACTTTCTGCCTCTACTGACGTGTATTCTTTCGCCAAGTAAGTTTTATTGAGAATGAAGAGCTGAGTGCACAAGACAAACCGAACAAGTCCGTGTTTTGAGGGAACTTAACGTTTGTGCATTACAAAATGCACTAGAAGAAGAAAATTAAAAAATGGTGTACTACAAACAAACAAAATTATTAACCGGCTAGTGATCGTAGATACAACAGCCAACGTAACACATCGACGTACTGACTGAAGGGATCAGCGAGGCAACCATCAAATAAGATGAATCAAATAAAAGTAGTCAGCAACACGAACGGTGAAAATGAGGACGCCAAGTAGGTTCATGTTGATTTTTCCGATAACGGGATGCTCTACAAGCCCACACATCTATATTGTAAAGAGTCTTTTATCATCCTAACGAGTAAAGTGTTCAGAGGAAAATTATACCCCAAAAATCTCGAAAATCCATTTTTCGAAATACACATTTTGACCCCTATACCGCCCAAATTTGGTCCGATCGGGCTGAAAAGTTTCGAGGCTCTACTGGAGCCAGGAACAGACCTCTGACCCAAATTTCAGATTTTTAGAAAATTGTTCATTACCAAAAACGGCGCGGATGGCGTACGGCGGACGGACGTTAGACTTTTTTGATCTAGACACCTTGAAACGTCCAGAAAAAAATTTTGGGCCGAATCGGAGAGGTTGACCTTTTGCATGAAAACATATGTTGATTATTCAAGGAGAATAACCAACCAAAACCCCTAAAATCGAGTTTCAAAAAACACATTATCACCCGCATCCTCCCCGAATTTGAGCCGATCGAACTGAAACGTTTCGTAGATCAACTAGAGCCGGAATGAGATTCCTGACCAAAATTTCAAATTTTGTATAAAATTGCCAGCTTTTGAAAACGGCGTACGGACATTTCGGCTTTCGATCTGGACATGGTGTAACGCAAACTGTCAAAACTGGATAAATCGGAATGATCGGCGTTTGCCATGAAATGTTGATTCATGGAAAAATTACTCCAAAGCTGAGCTAACTCTAAAACTCAGAAAAAAATAGACTATAGATTAATATTGTTTATGATGACAACATTACGCCTATATAACAGTGAACTGAAGCCAGAATTTATTAGAAGCTCTGCCACAACGTACTTGCCTCACAAGCCCGTAGGTCGTTGTCCACATGGATTTGATCGAAGACAAACTTTTCATGCTTAAGTACTCGCAAGGATTTGGTCCCCTCCTCGTCAGAAGAAATAAAGTGGAAATTCCATTAGAGAGCGTTCCACGTTTTGTTATCCGCAAAGACATCGTGTTGTACTGAACGTCGAACGAGGAAACCAATCCAGAAAGTAACCACTGTCCGTCGCCAAAGCTAATTCAAACAGACAAATTGAGGAAGAACTGAACCAGCTTCGTCAAACGAAAGGGAAAACGAACGCTCAAGCGCGATTGAGTCATTTTTCACGTTCCCTCGATGCTTACGGACCTTTTCAACAGAAGGTGAAGGGGCAAACTGAGATAATGACTTCCTGCCGAATCTTTGCCGCTCACCTCAACCTTGCCCTCACGACATTTCAGCGAACTATCGGTCGGCCACCGAAAACACGCCGAGTTAGATCCAAGATAGCGATGAAAGACGAAGAAAAAAAAATTGCTCGAGTTCTTTTCTTTTTTTCCACCGAAAAATAAGTTAGGCGGGTTGGAGAAACACAAGTGAGGTGATTTGATCTGGCAATTTGCTCTACATTACCCTGACCTGCTAAAATCGAACTTTGCCGTCTCGCCAGACTCACTTAGATGCAATCAATGCGGTATAGGTTACACAAGAAGTTCATCGACAGAGTTCCCAGTTTCGAAATGGTTCTTGGAATACGAGGGATTTTCGTTCGCACCTAGATTGACTTCTGCTGATAAAAGTAGCTGAATCATGTTGCATTTCATCGCTAACATCCAATCAAAAGCATTGCTTGGAACTGCATCATATGGAGAGTGATTTGTCTCCCTGATGTTCCCCATTTTGCGAAGGAAATCCACCGAATAATACAAGCCATGTGAGACGTTGCTTGTCCGGCAAATGAACTGGGCTATGGTGATATCCATTAATGGCATCTCTCTCAGAAACGAGGGAACTACTCTCAAGAAGCCCAGAAGTGCGATTTCAAGTAAGCAAAATGCTTGATGATATCAGAAAGGGAGCACGACGCGCTCCACGCACGCAAGAAGAGTATGTTTATCTTGCCTTGGAGCTTGAAAAATGGATAATTTCCATTGATGAGATTAGCACAGTGAAATTGTAACGTACATGCCAGCAATGACAATTTCTATCGCTTTCCGAAACATAAAAACATTGTTATCCAGAGATTAAATTCATACATAATACTCTGAGTTAAGGTGGATCAAGTAGCCCTTCAAAGAATTCATAGCTTTTTGAGAACGACTGAGTCAGAACTGTTCGGCTGATGAAACGACGTAGAACTCCCCATCGTCCACATGTTTTTAACATCAGTCTTGCTAGATACACGGTTTTGTTGATAATCTACCTACTACCAATCTAAGCATTTCTAATGGCCGCCATTGTTGGCCCACTCAGGTTGGCAGCTTCCTCATGCCAGTCTGTGCAGTTGCTTTCATTTCTTATTGACTCTCCAGCCAGAGTATTTTTCAAATCTAACCTTAATTTCACGGATTCTTTCATGTTTTGGGAAGTGAATGGGGTGTGTTACCAGTTTTTTTTTTTTTTTTTTTTTTTTTTTTTTTTTTTTTTTTTTTTTTTTTTTTTTTTTTTTTGGAGAAAGATTGAAAAAAGCCCATGAAAGTTGTAATATTTTAACGCTTTTGCAACAAATGATAATCTCCATAATGACAGAGTAATACGTTCTGAAGGGAGGGAGATTTGCAACCTCTTGGAAGCCGTTGATGGTCGTCAAAACCAAGTTGCAGAGGGGTCCCAGGGTTCTAGGAAATGAAGTATAACCGACCTAAAAGAGCAATGATGTTGATCGTCCCACCTAGCCCTTGCAGAGAATCATAACATCAACCTGTCCGCAGCGTCTTCTCACGATTAGCTGTTCATTTATAGTCGAACTCCACTACTAGGAAGATGCACGTATCGAGTTTTTCCATCCAACTCCTCCCATTTAGAACTCGTCAGTTGAGTTTTGTAGGAAGCGAACGAAACTGGGTCCTTGAGCAAGTTCGAAGCTCCCAAGACCTTGAGCCCGACCACCGTGCACCTCTTCCCAATGTCAACCTGCCGAAAATATTCCGACTAGGAAGTCGGTTGCGTAATTAATTTCTATTCCGCGCGAGGCGTTTAACTGCTTTTGTCCCGGTTCGGTGAATCTATCGCCGAATCCGCCTCCACAAAGGTGTATGGTCTCGATTAAAACACAATTCAGCCTTTACCACAGCCTGCACAAGCACGACCAAAAATAGTAAGCACTTTTGGATGGGTTTTCCTTGAATAATCAACCTATGTTTTTATGCAAAAGGTAAACCGATTCGGCCCAACATTTTTTTCTAGGCGTTTCATGGTGTCAAGATAAAAAAATCGGTGGTCATCGAGGTTTTGGAAGAAATATAGGCAAATCATTGCCTAAAGTTGGCAGCATTCATAAATACCTATGAACCCACTGCGTAAGTCTCATGTGGAATAGAACACGTTGAGGCATGCAGTGGCCGTCCACATAAAACGTTCCGGCCAGAAAACTACACTCAACTAGCGTAATTTTTACGTAGTTTTCCTATCTTGTCAGCCACCCCAAGGCTACATTAACGGGCGAGACGAGCATTGACAGTCCTAAGTCCGTAGAAATTGGGCAAGTTTGTGGCCCTAAGGTGTCCTTCGCAAGGTAACCATGGGCCTATAGTGTTTCATTTCTGGCCCAAACTTGCAGGGCTTGTACGCAAAAAATCCCCAGATGGCCTGAACCTATGTAGAATCCTCAGTCTACACTTGGAACGCACGTGGAGTATTGGGGATAATTGATGGCAGTAGATTTTTAATTTGAAGCTCTAGGTACTTTGTCTTTCTTCAGAATTCCTCCAAGTGCCTTGAACCCACTTCGAGTAGGCTCGTTGTCCTTCAAAAAGCTCGCCCCTAACCGCAGACTTGGATCCCTTGAGTGCGACGGACGAGCCATTGAAACAGAAATATTCTTGAAACAGCATTACTCTAAAGGCTTCTTCCAATGTACAGAAATACGGATTTGGACATAAAGTTACTTATTTATTAATTAAGTTCCAAAAAATGTTATCGAGACATCCTCGATGTCGCAGAATATTTCAGGCTGCTCGATTCAGACTCCTGTTAAGCATACTCCACAGATTGGATTCGAAGTCGTGAAAAGCGGAGAAATTCAACGTTCGAGTCCGTGCTCTACTATTGTAAGTTGTCGATTTGAGAAAGAAGGGAGAAGTAAATTGTTGTCGGGCGTTATTAGATTGTAAATCAAGGTGAAGGACGATGAAAACGAACAGAATAAATTGTGATAGATCACCTGTGGTGGGCACGAAGGTGAGGCGCAGGTGTGCAGGGCGTGTACACGTTTTTTTTTTCGTTCCCGTTTCCTGTGCCTGATTTACGCTACGGGTTTCCCATCGGAGCTAACGCTGAGTAAACCTGACGTGCCAGTAGGTACAATATTACTTTCAAAAGACCGAATATCGTGATTTTTTAGAAGAAATGAGAACGAATAGGTACTGAACTATTTTGGAAAGTTGAATTTTGTCGGTCAGAAAAGGAAACCTTCGGAGCAAATGCCATTCAATTAGAAATTTGGCGACTTTCACCTAAATAAAGGAAAAAGGGAAATTACCTTACGAAGGTAATCATCTACTTTTGAACGAGAGGATTTCGGAGTAAATAATTCTTAAGTTACTCCCACTGTAAATCGGCTGGGAGCGCTGAAAGGTTAATCCGAAGTTTCATAGTTCAAGAGGAAAAGTTCTAACTTTACTCCAGCTATCAATCGAGAGTGAGTTCAGGAGCCACGAAAATGTTCGTTACTTCATTTTCATTTCCTACCCTAAGTAGGATGCATTTTTGAATTCTACTTGAATATTAAATATGTATAAGAGTCGCCTGAGCTAGTTACTTCGATAACACCTATTTATTCGATGTCACTCATGAAATAAAATCCAGGAATTGCCGAAAACTCATGGAAAAATATTTAAAATATCTTTTACTCCTTGAGATGGGAACACTATTTCCTAAAAATGGTATTAGTTACCATTCAAAATTGTTGCAGAGGCCTGAGAGAGGGAAATTTCACGAGGAAGACTGAATACAACCTTTTTTCAAAATAATTTTTTGGTCGGTGGAGCTTTTCTAACAACTCACACAAATGTTCCACAGGTAACCTATTAGGTAAATATTCTTTTGAAAAATAGCTATCCATTGCAGTAATTGTATGGAATAATGGCAGAGTCGTGTATTTCTGTATCTGGAATCTTGCAACAATGCTATAAGGCGGAACAAAAAATTGTGCTCTTTCAAAATTTCTTCTTTTCTTTTCTTTCTTTGCGTTTTTTTTTTTTTTTTTTTGTATTCATTAATCAACTGACAATGGTGGCAATTTGAGATTGTGATGTTTTCTAGAGAAATAAAAGGAGAGATTAGTATTGTTCAAGGAATCTACATTATGCAATAACGCGATACATTATTTTCTGGATGGTAAGGATCGGCTGGATTGTAATGGGATATGCAGATAGATCATATAGAATAACAGGTTGGACTCGAGAAAATATAGAATTTTCACTGTAGCAGGAAAAACATTTGTATTCAAACGGGGGAAGTCGTAAATGCTTCCATAATTTTGTCAGCAACTTCAATTTTCTCAATTCGGTATAGCTATGCTGTGATCTTCCTGTGAAGCCTGTAGAAGTTTTCTTAATAAATACTAATTAGAGCGAGAGATACGGTAAAGGGATGAGGTTCCGAAAAAAATATTTTTGGCCTGGATCGCCAATTTGCGTGACAGGAGGGCGGACCCAGCCACGGGTAGGGGTGCAAAGTCCAGTAAGTCGACACCATCATTATGATCGCCATTGTCATATCAGCGAATTGCGGTGTTCGGCGGGCAGCTGTCGGTTCATTAAGTGGAGCCCTGAGATATCCTCTCGAGCCTCCAGCCACGGACCGGTAGGTTGTTAACGGCGATCGGAAAACCGGCCGCCATCAGCTTTTACAAGATAAAACACGAGGATAACACGGGCGTTTGTCAAAGCTGCGGCCGTCACGCTTGGATGTCTCGTCGATGGATTTTATCTCCGTCGCACGCCGCTGGATTTGGCTCGAATTATCCGCTGCCGACTACCGCACACTGGCCACAGCTGCGTCTACCAGCACGTGTAGCCAACGATCTGTTCGTTGAAAACAATAAAAATTTAATTGGGTACAGAGGGTGGTCCCTAAACAATGCAATTCCATTTTTGGAGACCTTCCACACTATTATTATCCGCACTACCACAAACTTGCGCAAAAACAGACAGGATATCCGAATGTAATATATGAAACTAAAAGCCCCTTTTCCTCGTGAGAGATGAAAAGAATGTGACGCCAAAAATTGAGATTGAGGATTCTTTAATCAACTCCAATAATTGGAGTCAGTGTATTGGGTCAGTGAAAATACCCGCTGAAGTTGAATAAAATTGGACGAAAATATCCAATTAATTACAAATATTTTTTCCTTACCTTAACCTCAAGTTCATAAATGAAATTTCCATAGCATCGAGTTCCCGTTTTGTCGAAATTCGTCTTCTAACTAAGTGCGATGGCACCCAAATCAATAATGGGGGAATGATGTTACGCACAGAGAAGAGATGCTTCAAGACATTAATCGTAACCAAGTTTTTGATTTCGACCGTGTGAAGCGCTGTAATCGCATGAATAGCAGAAAACGCAGCATACTCTGTATTACCCCAGGCGAAGGTACTTTACCGTTATAGTGATATAATGACGGATTTTGAAGGCCTTTTCTGAGTTATGGTACTTATTGTGATATTGATCACGAATGAAGGAGATTTATTTCTGATGAGCTTCCGAAAATGGCCCCGGAAAGGGTGATCCAGTTCCCTCAGTGAATTCAACAGAACTATACAGAGCACAATGGTTGTCTTGGTCAGGTCAATCTCCAACGATAAGAGCTTCTTACCTTATCCTATTGCCAGACCTTACCAATGCCTTGCTCAATGACACGAAGCTGGCAATACTGACAGACAAGGAGACAAATGATCGGTAGTTGAGATTGATGAGTGCCCTTCCTAGTCGGTAATTAGTACGTGAAATGTGAACTCCGATTGTTTTCCTGCAGTCCTGAATTCCATCCGAAGAAAAGAAGTGGTAGGCTTCGGGGCCGGTCAACCTTGAGGAGCCAAGAGCTCGTATGCTAACCAAAGAATCCTGCGGGAGTTCGGGGCGTGGATGTTGGAAGTGAAGGGAAGTTCGGGGTCGTCGAACCTCTCACAGGTGTTCGTCGTATGCTGACGGACGCGGAAAGACAAAGAACACGTTCGTCCTGGGCTGAATTGGGGTGTTCAACTATGTAGTCACAAGAGAGAGAAGAAATACACAGGAATCTGCTACAGATGGTGCCTTCATCGCATAAATGGGCCAATCTGTACGGGGAGTTAACCGAGAAGATCTTAAAAGATACTTGAATTTCCTAGTACCTCATAATCAAAATCAACGCGTACATCCATCAAAAGAGGCTACCACCGTATTTGAAAACTACGCACAAAAACCATAAAATAGGAACGCTTTCTCGAATACAGCTCAGACCTGGATTATACGGACAACACTTGATGGTTTTCATAATGTCAAAATGTACAGTCAAAACAAGAAATGAATTTTTTAATAATTTGGTCAAGAGCTCAGACAAAGGTGGTGGCTGGTTATTTTATTCGCCAATGTTAGAATGAATATGACCAAACAATTCAGTAAAAAACTGAAGAAGCTTCACTTTGCATATCGAGAGAAGCACCTAATGCTGATTCTTCGTGGATCCCGCCCCCTAATTTCTAAGGAATGATAAAATGAAATGAATCAAATTAGAAACAATGATATTTTGAAAGGAATTTTGCACGCTCTCTAGACAAATATCGGCTTTAAAACAAGCGTATTCGCCTCATTTCTAATTAACGAACCCATACTTTGCAACGTTCTACAATGACTCTGACAAACACTGAAGGATGAGTTTTCTTCTCTGAAACGTTGAGTTTGGATTTATGAGTTTCCGCATCAATATTCATCGCTTGGAAGCTTGCATTGATCGTGAGCAAAGGAGAAATGGGCGACTCAGCACTTAACAGCTCCCTTTCCAAGAACCCTTTCAAGAGAGGAAGAGCCCGCAAAGCTGCTTAGTATGTAATAATCATCTGAAGTGCAGTTTTCATAGCTGAAAGCAAGCGAGGGAGTTGCGAAGTTGCTTCCTTTTAAATAGAGGAAAGAAGAAAACCTCACGCGCGATTTTGCTAAAACATGTATACTTGTACTGTATACGCTTCTGAAACTTCAGATTATTTTAAAATGAATATATTCCACACCCCCCTTCCACAGTTTATTGACCCGTTCAATCATACCCAACCGGCCAGAGAGAATCCATTATGTATCGTCCAATCTCGACTAATGAGTTCATGCGAGCTACAAATAATTATGGTATGAATGCGTAATAATAATGATTTATGCATTATGCATATAGGGTGCGTGCCTAATTTGCTAGATATTGAACTAATTGATAGACAGCTTCATGAGCACCGTACAAACAAACCTGGAAGGCCCCCCGGAGATCTGAATCGTTAATGAGGACTCACGGTACGTATTTTGATCGAGGGCCATTCGTGGGCGTTCACGTTTGAGCTTAGACGTAAAATAACCTCGTAGATATTAAATAGTAAAAAAGTGATGGATTTAGCAATCGGGAAACGAATTTCAAATTTCAGAGAAGAGACAGCATGAAAGTGTCAATCAATCAATAAAAAACACCAACAGATAGAATTCGATTCCACCAGAGAATGACCCACAAGAGCAAGATTTCCATTCGAACCTTTTCCTTCTTGGAGCCAGCCGAAACAGAAGTGATTTTCCAAGGCACCCCCTTATCAGCTCCCTCATCAAATGTACTATCCTCACTCTCAGCCCCTATTTCGCCTATCGAGCCCCATCGTTCGACTCCAACCCGTAATGGTCGTTCCTGAAGAGGGTGGCGGGTGGTGATAGTATCTTCGATTTCCTGGGCTTTGGACGACAGCTCAGTCGAGAGATATTGGAATGACCAGCCTCGGCGGTCACAACCTCCATCATTCTGGAAATGGGAATGGTGCCGAGGTAGAGTAGTCAGAAGACGCGCATATACCTGCACGTACAGTCGACAGGTATTTGATGATCAGTCACAAAGTGTTCGAACGAATACCACGAGAATGCTCTTGGCTCAAACTGATGTAGTTCCGTGCTTCAGTATAGCAGACATGTCCTTCCCATGTTCAGGGGCAAATCCTTCAGGTCAACGAATAGCTGTTATACTCCCTTTTTCTTCCTCTGATGAAGTCAGTAACTTGAAACTGTTACGAAATAACGTTATTCTAAACCAACTAGCCTAGCCATTACTCTACGAGTATTTGAGATGCAACAGTTATGGCGTTTTCAAATTTCAAACTAGTGATCTGAGATGGAAGGAAAATCAAAAATAGCTAGTACTACCTGATGATAATGTAATAGCAGAAGCTAACGCTACTAAAAGCCCGAGAGAAACTATAATGAAATAATGGTTGGTAACAGTTGTACACACTCATGCACCTTGAACAGTATCTAATAAATAAAATATTAGAACAGTATCTAATAAATAAAATATTATTGTATAATTTTTTCCAGAATTAGGTCTCAGAAACATTGAACATTGCAGACAACGTTGATGAGAGGCGTTATGCTTTTGAAAGCACTCCCCATTAGTTCAACGCCACTTTTCTTGAAGCGTTACTTCATAACTGTTATTTAATAACGGTTCCGGATTGCCAAAATAACGTTACGTTACGGTATGCAAAAGGAGTCGAAACGCCCATTTCTATACCTAGCTGAACTATCATTTATGTCATCCGATTCAGGTAGGACATACCACCGAATGGAGGTAGGACATACCAACCCAATCGAGGACTCGCTCACCAAGTTATGTAAAAATACAACTTGACGCTGACGATTCCCGTCAACTGCTGCCCATATGGCGCGTGGTCTCGCAAGATTTGTGTCGACTTTTCTCTTTGAAGTGGCGGCACCGTAGGTGTTGAAGGCCTACCTTTTCTCACAATCCCCACTTCCTCCATTCCGTCATTCAAGCGACAAGTCGATTCGCTGCACGTCGTTTCGACCATTTCGAACGTCATTTGTTAAATTGCAGTTCCACTTTTAAAAAAGAGCCTCTCACCTGAGAACTAAACGCCCACAACAGGTTCGTAACTTGATAACTCGCGATATTTCAAGTTTTACTACCAACCTCCGTTGAGTGGTAATAGCCGTCCAGATTTCTTGTTCTTTTAGCGATAAGGAACTCTCCCGTGAGCAATGAGACCTGAGCAATCGAGTCGCGATTTGCATTCAACTAATAGCCCAGCACCCGTTCACATGAAAGCTGGAGTTGGTGCTCTTGAGGAAAGAACGTCGCTATACTTAGTATTCATCGCAGCATTTTGCATAAAGATGTGGGCCAACGATAATATTATGGAGGTTTCAGCTACAATTCCAGAACTAAAATATCGTAACATCAAGAGAAGCTGCCCCATTTTAGCTGATACACCTTAAAACTCCAGTCAGGTAACTTCAGAGACTTTTCTGACTTCGTTGAAATGCCTATTTTTATGGGCTATTGGACGCTATGAGGAGCGTCAGGAAACTATGAGTCCAATCGGAGCATTTTGATGGAAATCCCAATAGTCAGCTGTTCTGTAGGGACTCGTCCTGTGCCCTGCGTCTGACCACGAGCATCCTCTGGCCCAGACTCATTTCCCCCGTGTCCCTTTTGTCCGTTCAAGTCCCTTCTTTCCATCCTTACCGGTCCTCCTGTGTTTTTCCTCGGACTCAGGGACAAAGCTGTGATGAGGGAACGGTCACACCCTTATCACTTGTTCCCCGGGCTAGGACAATGGGAGACGGAAAAGACCTTTTCGATTGAGAGGGCGTCCGTTTTCAAAGGCCTCGCTCCAACGTGACATTGCCTCTCAGAATCGCCTTTTAATCCCACCACCCGCTTTTGTCTCTCCATCCGTCGACAACGCTACATCCATCCTCATTCACCATATTGAATGTCGCTTATATTCAGCCTGATCAACTCGAACAGCACGTATATTCGCCTTAACAAGCAACGTTTTCATAAAATTGAGCCTTCTTGTACACACGTGAAAACGCGTTCTGAAATTAAAACGCAAATTCAAACTTCAGAACATTTTGAACAAATACATTTCGCACCAGTCTGTTTGCTTGTAAATGCACATCCTCGAAAATACTTCATTTTCTTTCACATTTGAGGCGAATAAAATGACACAAAAACAAGACTCCCTAAAGATTTAACTCTCTCCTGCAATTTCTGTGCGCCGCAGGAGCTAAATGAACTAGAGGAGGTTCTGCTGATCTTTTCTGCTGAAAAGGCCTAAAAGGATGCGCCAAGAAAGCGTAATCACGTATTTGGACTTCAACGTAAGACTATCAATTTGACGCAGGCATTTTAATCTCCATAAGGTCTCGTTTCAAGCCTCGCACCAACAGACGTGGTAAAAAGCTGAGGCACTGAGGTCAGGGAATTATTCACGATATCTACTGACAGGTGCCAAGTTCGATTCCACCGACCGGCCCCCTAAATCACTCGGCCGTCCTTCGGCCCTGACAACGCTGTTTGTTTTCTGTTCGGATAATTTACTTCTTCTCTCGTCCCATTTCCTTCGTGTCCAAGGAAATATGGGTTATTCTAGCGGCCATATATCTCCCTCTTCTTACCGTATAAACGAGCGATTAAACGGTGATCCCGTCACACCCCTGGAAAATGTGTCGAGGGGAGTTTTCTCCTCGGCGCTCTAGTGATTACGGTTGCCCTTGTCAACCGACGTTCGTAGAGAAAATGACTTAATGATGAGAAAACATAAGGAAATAATCTCACGTTGAGAAAATTAACCCCAAACAATTAAGGCTACACCATATACTACTAAGCTCGCACAATTCCTGTAAATTTTATTGTAGTTGGAGTTGCAAAATTCTGCAATATGTCTGCATTAGGGGAAAGACGAAACAATACGTGTTCAAGAAATCCCTTCTGGTTGGATATTCCTTGAATAACCAACCAATGTTTTCATGCAGAAGGTCAATCTCTCCGATTCGACCCAACATGTTTTCTGGGCGTTTCAAAGTGTCTAGATCAAGAATGTCGAATGTCCGTTCCGTCCACACCAATTTTTGCAGTACACAATTTTCTAAAAATCTGAAATTTTGGTCAGGACCCGTTGCCGGGTCTTGAGGGTCCTCGAAACTTTTCAGCCCGATCGGACCAAAATTGAGGTGGGTAGGGAATGTGTATTTTGAAAAATGAATTTTCGAAATTTTCGGCGATCTAGGCATGTGGGGTATCATTTATGACTACATTTTGGACGCTGAATCGATTGGAATATGTCACCACGCCGCTGGTCTGAGGAATAACCTGCACCTGTGAAAGAATTTGCAACGTTTGCAACGAGCATTAACATTTTGTTTTCATTTCGAAAGTATAATTTGATCTTCGTTGTGCTCCGAAAATGCACCGCTTCGGTAGCTCCAATGTTATTACGTGGGTTTTGCAACAGGGGACCGGCGATGTGCAGTTTCCCATAACGATGCGATCTTTCTCGTGACGTATGGCTGACGTTGGTTCACGCGATACGGAAAGACGGTAATTTTCTATGAACCCAGAGCTCTGGGTACAATTGAAATGCGACTATGGGAAACCGCCTGAAGCTCAACTCTCGAATCACCTACAATGTGAGCGGATTTTTTCGAATGAAAAAAGTTGTAATTGGAAGCATCAAGTTGATTTTCAATAGTGTTTGACATGAAATAAAGGTATTCTCGCCTCGTCATTTTAGAATAACAATATCCTTGTAACTGTGTTCATATCTAACAAGGTCTGAAAAGAACGGAAGCAGAAGAATAGAGGATAAATATAGCAAAAATAATTGTTTCGGGAATATCAAGTTCGCTAAAATAATTCCGTTTTTGCTCGCATAACAGCAAGCGGCAAGAGCGAAAATGATGAGTCAACGAAGCGTGAAATTCTGTTTTCGATTGGATACCAGAGTAGGAAAAAATAAGCACGTTTCGCTGCCATTCTCTACCTAACCACCGAGCACAAGGGAGGGTGGATTCGCAGAACAAACTATACATGAAGTTCCACGGAAAAAAGTCTGAAAAAGAGGAGAAGCGGGAAAAACCAAGGACTGTCGAGTCCCAGGAGAACTCCGCTATATATAGCGAGACTGAATTTTCCAAGGGGAAAGATGATAAAAAAAAGAAATAAAGTGGAAGACCTCTGGGTTACACAGTGATACAGGGTGAGCAGATGAAAATTTCACGAGCGGGTACGTTTCATTCACAATAAAATGAAATGATAAATATTTATATTGAACCTTTCCGGTTGATAAACCGCCCTTCACACAGAAATCATGGATTTCACGTTATATTACGTACCATCACTCAAAAATGATATGGAAATGGTGGTAGAAATGGAAAGTAGCTACTGGGAGTCAGTGCGGTTTTATTTACTGCCCGTTCGTCAGTTTCGTCCAAAACGTCCAATCAACTATACTTATGTTTCTCGTTAGAACCTAAGGATTTGAAGCAGTTTTGAAGTTTTTAGAGCATCTCAGTCGTCTATTTACAGCATACATCTCGCCATTGGAGCTTTAGGGGCTCTAGGATGACTAAAGACGGCAACCGGAGGTTGATTGAGGACTCGTTTAAGGAGAGATCCCTTGTTCTGTCCTGTAATGAGATCCATCGTTCCACCACTTCCCGGGAAGTGAGGTTCTTAGGGTGATCCCTTATCGTCCTCTTAACCCCCTTATCGGAGGTCGTTGCTGAATGTTAGTTGACACCCCCTCCTTCCACCATAGACTACTGTGGACCTCCTCTGCATACCAAACGCCCCCTACCCCAGCATCGCAGGGTTCACTGGGTGAATAGTCTCCTCAACTGACTCGCTCCACAATTTCACTAGTCCTTGCTGTCTCATATTTTACGTACTTGACCTGCCTCTGTCTTCCATACCTCACATAGCTCGCATCCTTAGCTCAGTTGTGAGACCCCACGGAGCATTCAAGAAAAATTCAATTACGAGAAAATGCGGGACATGAATGGACGTGGGAAGTTCATCCAAAGGACAGTCATTTCCATACGACAGCGGCTATCACCCTCAATTGATAACATGTTATTAGTTATGTAGCCATTGCTACAATTACGGTGACAAAGGAAATTCCAAAAACTCATAACTGTGAGTTGAATTAAAAATTGTTTTGACGAGTGTCCCTACATTACAATATGTGTTGTTGAAAATTAAGTAAGTAAAAAATTAAACATTGAAATTAAATTACAATTTTCGCGAACGCAAGTATGTTTGTCTGAAACACATTTTACAGCCATAGATCTTCCGAATTACCAAAGTACATGTGGGCCTTTAAAATCCTCTCCTGGAACAGCCACGGAACAAATTAGTTGTTGTTTCAAGGAAAAACAAATTCAAATTAAGCAAGGAATGTTGTGTCTCTTGAATCCAGTGAAAGCGACCAACCTTCCCAGCATCCGCCTGAAGAATATACGGGTTAAAAGAGGATAGCGGTGACGAACTGCAAGGGTAACACGAAAGGACTTGGACGTAACAACATCCTCGTGGGACACATTTGACGCTATTCTCCGACTTCCGGCAATCTCACGAAGGAAAGGAAGCTCACAAGTACCATCAGGGGATCGGTGTCTCCCGAGACGGTTTATGGAAAGGAGCAATTGAATCGGATCCCATCAAGTTAGCTGCAATAACTACCAAAAATGGAGGGAGAAAATAATCGGAAGAATCTATTATTTAAAAGAGAATTGATCAGGTTTAAAAGATGGCAGTATGAGAGGTAGACGTCGATTGGTGTCAAAGATCGATCATTTTTGCGAATGTAGGGTTCCCGTGGCACCTTCAGCACTTCAGCACGCGCAATATGAAGAGCTCAATTCACAGCCTCTATGATAATGTTGCCATCACAACAAAGAAAAGGAAGCTCAAAGCGTCAAATCCAGACGGTAGCTTTTATTTCCCAACCAAGTAAAAGAGTATTTCCCAGGTAGATCAGAAGGTGAGAAACCAAGGGGTTCTTATCACTTAGCTGCTGATAACCTGACATCCCATTTTCCCCCATCTTCAGCCATCTCAAGCCAGGTAATTGGAGCAAAGTACCTGTCCTGCACTACACTTAAAATCACTGTAAAAGGGACAAAAGTAACATCCGAAAGTTACAACGATTTTTCCCTACACCACCCAAAAGAGAACTCATTCAGCACAGTTCAAAACACAGATGTAAAACTTGGTTTAAACCCGACGTCAAATCCACAAAAGCCTGAGGGCTCTGTACTGTTTGCACAAGACAAGAGACGTGTCCTTGATCTATTCGAGTGGATCTGAAGCTCAAGGGGTAAAGGGTTGGTCCGAGGGACGGATTACAACAACTCATGTCACGGCTCGCCGTTCTTAACCCAGTTATTTTCAAGTGCTTGGATGGGATAAAATGTGTGTCGAGAAAACGTGAAAGTCCCTTTGGAAGAGGGTGTAAGTCGACCTGATGTCTATAATATACCTCGACCGAGAGCCAGAATTTTTCGAGAACTCTCGGATCGTTTACGAGCAGCTGACTTGGAGATTACCCACATTCTTGTTTACCTAACAGAAACTGGTACTAAAAATACAATGAAAATTTCAATGATATTTCATTTTTTACAAAGTGGTTTTTTTTTTGTAAAAAAAAATCTGAAATTCCAAAATCTTATACTCCAATATTCGAATTGTTCGGCTCGTTTTTCTTCTGCTGGCCGATTCTGCAAGGAGAATCCTCCCAGCACGTCCCCTTGACCTCGTGTTGTTCTGTCGCTCACCTCCGACCTCCCGGAGCTTGGCAACTCGTCCGATCTCGTTTTAGTGTCGCCAGACGCCTCCGAAATTATTCTCCAAGAAGTATTTTTACAACTGGCGACCAACGCTGACTCAGCCACCGACGGACCCGCCGACATTTAAAGTCTGAATGTCAGGTGTCGATCGAAGTGACGCGGTCGACTTATATTTTTCTCCTTCGGGAGATTGGAAGGTTCGAAGGATTTATAGCGACCAACAAGTGGAATCGAGACCTTCGACTCGGATCAGGACACGCCTTGAATTACTGTATGCACACTATTATGTACCTGTCAAATGGGATATTAGAGCCGTTCTGAAATATACGTTCAACCAGTCAAGCGAGGAACGAACCAAGAACACTTTTTGTTCACCGATCAATATAGTACAGTTGAAATATCATTATGAAATAGTGCTCTTAAAACACCTGGAAATTCCACGATTCCCTGAAACTACTGATACGAGACTGAATGTTCATCAAGACAATGAGTTTCATTTGTCAACATAAATCCAGGATAGTTACTTTATATGGAAATTCTCTGCCTAATGCGGCTTTATAGACACAGAACCATCATAATTCACTAATCATCTGACTCGAGATTGCTGAAAATATGCTTTAACAGACGGGTAAGAGAGCACTCACTCCAATCCTCTGTATTTTGAATAGGATCGGTTTTTGACTCAGTATTTTCCATTTGAAATACAAGTTAAAATTAAAAACGCTGCTGATTCATTCACAGGGATTGGTTATTCCACGAACCAGCAGCATGAAGACTCCTATCCCACACGCCTAGGTACCAAAAATCTCGATAACACATCCGAAATAGGTAGATAGATACCCATTTTGACCTATGACCTCTTCCAGTCCGTTCTGGGACCCATCCCATTGGATTCAGAGTCCAAAATTTAGTGGAAAATGATACCCCACATCCCTAGATCGCCAATAATACTCGAAAATCCATTTTTCAAAAACACATTTTGACCCCTATCCCCCATGATTTTGGTCCGGTTGGGCTGAAAAGTGCCGAGGACCAGAGCTAGGAACAGCTCCCTGACCAAAATTTCAGATTTCTAGAAGGGTTTAGACTTAGCGTAACGCTCAACTGCCGCTAGAGTGCGGTCATGACGGTTCAAGATCCTCTTGACTAACATTCGCAATTCATCATATTAACGGACAATGGCCAGTCTACATTGGTCCTGTTTTTGGCGTGTACCGTAAAATTGTCCATACATAATCACTAAAAGGAGATTATCAAGGCCAAAATCTGTTATTTTTTGAACCGTGGATACACTTCTTTCGTTACCTGAACATTTGACACAGTACAAATATTTGTAGGTATTCATAAGGCATCCATTCACTAATTTTCGGGCATACCATTGTGTACTCATAGGAGACACATTGTCCCGTGCTCTGATCGCAATAAGGATTTACGCAACGAGGCAACTTTCGGGATCCTAAAAACCAACATTCCTCAACCAATATTTCCCTTTTATTCCCCCTTCAAGACTACAGAGAGTTGTATAGTATTGTTCATAGCGTCTGTCTTCCTGGCGTCTCCCACTCCAACTGTTTGGGGACGTTCACCCACAAGGAAACCGCAGACCAGATGTTTAACTTTTCAGATAAGCACTCACGAAGTCCCTATTGTTTCTGTGAAGTTCAGACCGTAGACGGGGGAAGTGGGTGGTCAGTCATTGTTCCAAACATTCTTCCACCCGAGCCAAACCTCCCTTCAATATTAAAGCACTGACCTTTCTCAGCGAATGAACCTTTGCGTTAGACGACAGCGTCTACCACAATTGAACAATTGTCTCAGGAAATAGTTATGATTTAAATATATTCAACACCTAAGTAATTATTAATTTGGCATTACGAACGGACATGAATTCAGTATCGGAGACCGCGAAAAAAATAAATTATCTACACAACTTAATTCTTTTGTCAAATTTGGAGGGATAGATTGCCTATGATCTGTTTCATAATCAACCGCACAGCTTCGAATTTCAATCGTCGTTTACGGTTAAATAGATTAGTAGACTCCACCAAATAACATTTTGTGAAATTACGAAAAATGTGTTGATCCACCGAATATTGACGAGTCACCCCTGTCTGCTTTCCAGTCGCCCACCCTGACGAGTTACATAGATCGGACGTTTCGACTCAAGGAAGTTCACGCAGAAAAATATAGACCCCTCCCAACTCACTCGCCTCAACCCCCGCTCGATGAAAGGACGGCAATCGATTTAGGAAAATCACATGAGAGCCTTCGAATAAATGGAGTTGAGCTCCGATCGGCCGAGCCCGAACGCTGTAATTTAACGCGAGCCGGATTTATCACGTCCAAATCGGCTTATAAATCGAGCGTTAAGTTGTTGTTTGAATTTCGAAACGAAGATTTAAATATAAATATCGAAAAAATACTTTTTGTGACGCCTAGTACGATATTGCAACTTATTGGCACTCCCTACGACGGTAAGCCGGTTTTGACTCCGTAAAAATTGACGCATTTCCATATTGAAACAACGAGCATGATTGAAGACATAGAAACTTCATTTTACTGAATGGACCACCCAACAACAATGGGCCTGCATCCTCGCAATCAAGGTGGTCACAAATAATACGCGCGGATGAGAAGACGTCAGTTGGACCGAAGTACGCATGAATACATGAATAATGCATCGAAAGGAAGTTGGAGATGTGGGTCATTTAATGAGGCAGTGAGACAAGGGCTGATGCTTTGCCCGAACAAGAAGCTTTAAGGTCGATAGAAGTTATGGGGACCCGAGAATCAAGGAGTCTGTCTAGTGTGTCTACTGCATATGGCCAAAGATATCTTCGGTTATTGGTTAACCAAGCAGGCACATGCCCATTTTTCTATCTTAAATCTTCAAATTATTTTCTCGAGCTTGTCTCGCCAGAGTATCACGTCACAGTAAATGATTATCAGAACCCACGGAAGAAGCATGAAATATTAGAGCAATACTTAAGGCTCCAGGCCAGTCATTTCTTTCTTAATCAAAATATTTACAGGTAAGCTCAATATAATATCGAAATATTTCATACAAAATAATTAAGATTTACGTAATGTTAAATGTCCAACGAAGACGAAGCCATAACACTTTTGAGGGAATGCAGGGAGTGGTGATGAGAAATCAAAGTCGGGGTTTAAGTTGATGGAGGGGGGGGGGGTATTCATTGGGGGTGGCAACTCAGTTGATAATGGGTTGAAGAGAAGGAAATGCGGAAAAAGACCTGCGAACGTGCCGTGAAAAGCAGCCAAGAGGCAAATGTTGGTTAAGAGCAAAGGACAGTTGCTGTTCAGGATGTTGTAAAACTATGAAATGGAAGCCAAAACCAAGCCACAGATGCTTCTTAGTAAACAATTCAGTTTGTAAACAAGTAAAATACCAATTAACTATATCCTTCATTGAAAATGAATCATTTTGTTGGCCTCAAGCATACACGGAGGGAAAAAGAGTCCGGA
This sequence comes from Cyrtorhinus lividipennis, assembly GCA_019603395.1. Lineage (NCBI taxonomy): Eukaryota > Metazoa > Arthropoda > Insecta > Hemiptera > Miridae > Cyrtorhinus > Cyrtorhinus lividipennis. Next base: position 2,024,336 of record CM034003.1, on the reverse strand, counting down.
ACTACAATCAATTCGTTGTATCGGTTATTCTCATCTTATCCCTAATTGGAAAATTTGTTTTGTTTTCATTTTTACACCAAAAATATTCAATTTTTTCAATCAATTTACGGTTGTTTCGCTGTTTTCCTCGTGAAATGTGTTCATACCAAGATCGAAATGCAATTGCCTTCGTGCTGGCTGAGGCTTTTGCCAACGAGAAATCACGAGAAACTTATCAATGGGTCGTACTTGACTGGACACTTTCATCACAAAGACTGAGAGAAGAAGGTGGATCTACACACCTTAAAAAAAATCTCGAGGTTATATCGGATAGCGTTTTTTTTTTAATCACAAATCCCTCGAACGAAAGATTTGTTGTCTCAACGAAAACAATAGGCTAAGCAGCTAATAACCGTTGAGTGAAAGCGCCACACTGATCGACCAGTTTGTTCAAATTATCCGTGAAAAGGCCACCAATCAAGAAAACCGGACGGCACTGGTGAAATGAAGCCTTGCGTCACATCAACCCTCGGTCCGGCTCGCCCGAAGCCACCGTTGGAGAGCCACTAAATTGGGAAAAGTAAAAGGCCGTCAGCTTTGGCTCAAAAGGTTATACGCCCGTGTAAAAGTCCCTTGACAGTGAAGGGGCAAGTGGAGTTAGTAAATTCATTTCATAAGGTGATATCCGCCGTTTAAATCACTGAAAGTTCACGGTGAGCATATTCCGCGAAAACTCGGGCGGACAAATGCCACGACAAGCGTAAATCAGCGGTTGAGCTGCTACAAAATCTTATTACGAAATTTGACGATAACTATAAATCCAGCCACTGACCCTCCAGTTGAAGGGGTGAATCATCTATTCGATATTTGTCGGATTCCAGTCCGAATTTAATTAAAAATTATCTCTTTAGGAAGTAACTTTGTCAATAACTAGGTTTCTTCCTAGGAATTCATGTAATTATGGTCCGACATCATTTTGCAGTTTTAAGCATCTCATTAGGAGCGTTGAGGATGCAGATGAATTTGAACAGTCAGGCTGATGCGATGAGCTGCAGGCTGGCTTCCTTGCAACGAGCAGTGTTAACTACGTCACTAGACAAATATCTTGATTGGACTTTCCCGAGCATTAAATCAAAAATAAGAAAAATGCTGCAAATTCCTCATGAATGGTTTATCATTCCTCAGAAAGAGGGGGAAAGGAGTGAGTGTCCAGGACTCATTGCAATCGATTCAGAGTACAACGTAAGTCAATCGCGAAGAAATTGTGGAAACCTATTGCAGATAGAAATGCTAAGAAACAATATTTTATTTCAATTATTCGACGTTCCAAATTTAGCAGAAAATGATACCCCGCACGCCTGGAAATCCTAAAATCTTGAGAACCTATTCTCAAAATAGGTAGGTAGGTCAACATTTTGACCCATACTCACCGGAGGTTGGTTCAAAATTGCTCCCGAAAATCGAGTTATTTTCAACCGTCTCCAAAAGTTTCAAATGAATTAGAGCCGAAGATAGGTGCCAAAAATTTGCGAATCGTTAGAAAGTTTCTAAAACCAAAAAGGCACGGACGGCAAACGGACATGTGAATTTTTTTTTTATCACGACATCATAAAACGTAAATTGTTACATTTTGGAGCTAGTCGGAGAGGTTGACCTCTGACATGAAAACACAAGATTGGGTATTCAACGATAATACTCCAAAAGGCTCTGGAAAAAGGCTTATCGTAAGGCAGAATCAAATCAACTTCCTTCAAAACTTCATCTTCTGACCCCTAACAAGGGAGCCTCCCACCGGTGGATACATTTTCCACAAAGAACTAGACCTATAATACTACAGGCTCAACTTATGGTTGACTGGATCATTACGTCAATTCAGAACTCATAGCGTGGAACAGAAAACGGCCTTGTGCTTGGGAACCGAATAGTGCGTGAAAGTAAAACCAGGTCCCCGAAGGTCTGACGTAGGCTTGTCAAGGGCTGCACAAATATAGCGATAAAAGTAAAATCTATTCAGCCTTGGTTTGAACGTAATCGACGTCGGCGTAGGCGCCACATTAGGTATCAAATAGCGCATAAACTGTTCCGCTAACTGACTGACGGTAGCTGGCCGTCGTGTCTACCGGCTTAGGAGCGATTGGGGTCCGATGGATGTTGGAATCAATTGAATGGAAATGGATACAGAATATCCCATGGCTATTACCATTCTCTGCCCATGTACGCCCTGTGTACTCCTAGGGAATCAACTACCATTTACCCTTGGTTTCTGCAGCGTCTTTTGATACTTGTCCTGAACTCCAGACAACTTTACCGGGCAGGAACAGCCAACTACTTCGTACAGAACGAAAATTCGAGACTTGAGAAGATAATCGACGTGTGGGATTAGTGGAGTCTGATTGGAGGACACTGACAAATGAGCCGAGAAGTGAGCTTACATCAGAACCACTCACCACAAAGGTCATCGCTGAAATCCGGATCGCCCGCTTCCTAACGACCATCAACCATTTCTTAACGCGGGCCCACAACAGGATCTAACCGAGGTTTTACCTCAGCGGACACCTGTCTTCCGTTCATAAAATTGTTGTAACATCGGGAAACAAATTGCAGAACTTGTTAATCAATGAGACTCTCTGACATTTCCAAGTGCGTCCCAGAAGTCGATGTCGACAAATTTTGAACTTGGGGAAATATCTCTAAAACATGAGCTCACTATTTTAAGCAGAATATTAGGAAGACGCATGAAAATCCGCGCCCGTTCATTTGAGTATTGTAGTTAATTTTATTATTTATTTATTTATTTTTATTTTTATTTTTTTTGTATGAATTGTACTGTTGAGAAACTGATACGTACATAATTTACTGATTGATTGGCGAGATCCAAATATAATACATTTCTACAATCATTAATCATAACTTGTGACGTAATTTGGTTTATTGTTCCATTAAAAAACGACCTATGTTTTCATGCCAGAGGTTGATCTCTCCGATCGGCCCCAAAAATTTGAGTTTCCGTCAAAAAACGGAACAGTCCGTCCGCCGTCAAACTCGATTATTGGGATTTTTTGGGAACTAGGCATCTTTTTCAACGACATTTTGGACACTGAATCAGTCGGGATGGTTCCCAAACCGATTGGAGTGTGGGTCAAAATGGGTACTTACCTACCCAGTGAAATGAGTCCAGGCCACTCTACACCCACTGTTTCTTCTACTCGTTCTCTAACGAATAAGAAACCATTGAGGAAGAATTTGCAGCGTTTCTACTTTTTAGCGGTGTTCAGTCACCTAGATTTTTGGCAATCCCATCTCTCACATCGAGCGAGGAGAGTTTTCTTTCTCGGGGTGAGACGTGGGTTCGACACTAAGAGGATGGAAACGTCCAGTTCGTATGGGCGCTTCCATAATACACAAAAACTACTTAGTCAGCAAAAGGTAGGGTCGTGTGGTCCTTCGGGACGCGGGGGATGCTCTCTTATGGCCAATTATCAGAGAAGTGGGACCACCTACAATGCGAAGTCTTCAGTCGAAAGAAGCCTCAAGAAAGTCAACTCCGGCGTCGCTCAGAATATACCGCGTTGCACTCGAGATATGATGCCATGAAACTTCTACGTTTTCTCTCGCATCAAGACCTAAAACCTCGACAGCCGTTTGATCGATTTTCCAACGGAATACTGCTACATTCGTACGGAAATCAGTATAAAGATAAAGTATTTATCTAAAAAAAAATATATTTTAAATGGGTTTTTCAAACCTTCTCTATTGAGACGAACATAAGATTTTGGTCCACAAGATACGTATTCGCCCCATTTTCACGGTAGCGTCTTAATTCGTCTAACGAGTCGGTATCAACGTATTACTTCCCGCTCCAAGCGCATCTTCTTTGTTCACGTTTTTCAGGCATTGCATCGTCTAGGATTGAATCCTATTGTCAATGCCTTTTCAATGGGAGGGCTCGGCTTTGAGCAAACTTTATTCACCGATTGTTCATCAAACGGATAGCTCGTGGAGGCTCAGACAATGGAACAATTGACGTTTGCCCGACCTTCGAAAATTCCTCTGGCGTTGGGGAATCTTAATGAGATTCTGAGCCTTATCCACAGTTCCCGAGTGGAACGACGGGGTTTCCCTTTAAATTGAAAAGACGCGCGAAGGATCTTTCCCGTGGAAACCTTTGAAATGCATTTCCTTCCCAGCTTTTTGTTTCACCTTCAACTTCCTTAGTTCCGATCTTGATTAGAACTCCTTTTCATTCGACTTCCACTCCATTCCTGGCGAACGCTCGGATTTAACTTAATCTTGTCTTTTTTGAATTCAAGCCGCATAATATCATTCCCGCGGAAGGAGGAAAATAACATTTCGTAGCCGCAAGGATGTCAATAAGCCGCGTAGACAGATGTAAAAATGTACCCTTTTTATTTCTTCAGTTAACAACACGTTCAACTACTGACTTAGCCCCAGCCTTTAGCTATAACACGTGCCAACCTGGACGTGATATTTCGAGCTGACGCAAATCGACTCGACCCCGAAGTTACGGAGATGTAGCTGCTTGTAGCTTTCCATCTCGAATGTCGTCCATGATGGATAACACCCCCCCCCCCCCTCTCATCCCTCGCAATACAACCCGCATTTGAACGGACCGGTCGTTGTGCGGAATCCCATAGTCCGGTATACGCTCGTTGCGTCCTCATGGGACGCCTTGATTGATGCGACTGGGGTCCCAACTGCGACGAGCCATTCGAGGGCGGAGGATGAACTGTGTGTTTCTACAATCTTCGTATACGAGAATTCTTACCTTCACACAGTAGTGGATACAACATGAAAATACAACAGAGGAGAAGAAAACTTCAAATCCCATCCCGATTGTCGGTATTTTACTCATTTGGTGTGAATTCTATTCAGTAACCCGTCAAGCACGATATTCACTCTCCATCTCCATCCATACGAGTGAATGCGTTTGAGATACTGGACCAAAATGCTTACACACCCCAATGAAGTCCTGAGCTATTTGAGCATGATGAACTGCAAGCGACATCAGTGCCCTGAACAGTAGACTAAACCCGTACTCCTAGCAGTTGTGCGGGCTTAGCATGTCTCGAGCCGTACAATTCACCCTACAAACTGCAAAACGGGATTCCAATAAGGAGACCAAGCAGCACAAAAAGATTTTTTTAGATTATTGAGTTTCAAGAAATAGGAAAATTTGGGTAGAATACCACAAATTTATCAAAATCATGTAATGTTCCTTCCAAAATTATTAGGTGTTTGTAGTAAATGCGATCTGGCGGGTACTTGAAAGGGTACATGAAGGGGATACCGCCTCGTACATTGAATTCCGAAGTTAAAAACTGAATTAACACGGCTTCAGCAAGACTTTTAATACTGATAATCGGGAATTTTTCATAAATATATTCTAGAACTTCTTAGTTCTTGGTGTAGGACTGCTTTTTGTGTCGTATGTGCCAGCAGACGCCCAATGAAGAACCTAAATCTAAGGGGTGACCGGGGAAGATGTGCCCAAACTTTAGGGGTGTCGCTCAGGTCTGGGAAGACTGAGAGGATAGATTTATTTGGACTCGTGAAAGACAAGCTCGATTATATAAATCCACGTTCTTCTGAAGATTGGGGCTTCTATTTTTACTCGCCTTCAGAGAACACGAATCAGCGAAGAAATATCGTTCAGAAGATCCCTTTGAGCAGGACTGGACCCTAGACTTGAGCCAGGGCGTTAATTAGTTATATTTTTATACTCTTTGTGTAACCGGATTCGATGAATCTACTCGTACGTTATTTTGCTGTCAAGTGCATAATAATGTCAAAAAAAAGGAATGGAGATGTTTTGTTTATGGTATAATTAGTCTGGCGTATAGCCTATATGCATAGAAGAGAAACGCACGCAATCAGTACGGCATGCCATCAGCTGCAGCTACGTCAAGATTATATATGGTTTCAATCCCCTCCTCCTACCTACGAGACTCATCTCGCTCCAGATTAGCTGCTATTCAGCTTCCCCAACGTGCGTACGTTGATGCGCGTCAAGATGGTGCACAATGTGAACCCAAGCTAAGCCCCCAAGTATGTACCCGGCTCGATACCTCATAAAGGGCCTCCCTCACGGATGATGATCCACCTCTTCACCAACTCAATGGATCCTGGTTGGTCAATTGCCATGCTTACTGAGACTGTCTTACTGAATTGTAAGAAGGTTCTGTTGGACTGAGAAACAGAGACAGTCCAAAATAAAACAGCACTGTGGAAACGTTGGTTCAGAAGATTAGCTCAGATTCCCTTCAAATTTCTCAGTGGTTATAGATCCAGTGCCCCACGCTACTGGCACCTACCTAAAAACTTCAAACGAAAGAGACGGCAATTGTTTGATAAACATGAACTGCCTCAGATTCCTATATCCTCACAAACAATACCTACTCGACCATATAGAATAAGCTTGAGCGTCCGACAAAAGCGAAAACTACATCCTAAAAAGAAGCCCCACTCCTGCCTTTTACAGTCCAATAAATTTCCCCTGATAAGTGCGATAGGCTGTGTGTTGTTGGAGTTTCGCAATCAAAAAGACACATAAAATTTATGTTCCGTCCCAGATCGATGACCTCAATCTTCCCCTCTCATGGGACATGGCGAAGGGGGTTTTAATCCCTGTTTCTTGTTTTCTTCTCTTCTGCTCTATTGATTTGTTTGTGCTCCGTTCAAAATGAGGTTACTGCAGTAGTGCTTGAACTAGTGCACATAAATTCATTTATTACGGGGTCACGTTTGTTTACATTTTCCCCCAATCGTGGATTTATTTGATGTTTTTGCTCGACTCGCTAGCGACTTAGGTTTCCCTCAGACGTACATTGTGAATCCGTTTGATCGAGGCAAAAACATTCGAGTTCCCCTTTGAACGTGAACGTGCAATCTCGTTTCCCACAAGAGGAGACCCTCGGGACGAGTTGAAATCAGAGGCCTTCCCTTCCTGGTAACCAAGACAAAGCCAATAACCCCTATGTAAACCGATAGGGTTCCAATCTCTGAAGACTCGCGTGTTGAGGAACGCAATGTCGTGCCGGTTCTCTTGAACATTCGCGACTTGGCGATGCCTTTGTTCGACGTTACGGCGTTCGACGTAGAGAGATAATATTCTTGAGGTTGGTGGTTTGTATTTGAGCTGCCTGAATTGACGTGGCTTCTCAGTGAGTTCATAGTAAGTTGATTGGTGAGCGGTGTTCAACCAAAAGGTAAATTCCTACTTCATGGCAGCCTTGAACATGAAGCTTGAAACTAATTACAACAGTCCATAGGAAAACTGGTGCAGCCGAATCGACCCTTTAGATTGGCCAACACAGACAATCAGACCAACTACGTAGTAATGAAAGATAACCCGATTCAGTAAAACACGGCCAACGCTCAGTTGTCTTGTATTTGCCGTCTATGATAAACCCCTGCGGTTGAGAAGGACGAAAGCAAAAAATCGCTCACCGTGACATTTTCGCTGATCGATTCGAAATATTTGCCCTTTGTTCCCCCTTTTCAGGTTTGGAATAAAGACTCGGCATTCCCGACCTTTGGCAACCACGTGTCCAGCAAGTCAAGGCCGAAACCGCGTGGGCACCATCCTGTGGACCGACAATTACTGCAAGCCTCCAGCGTTGAGGGGAGGGCGCCCAAATGGTCGTGCTCCAAATCAAATGCCTACACAGTCAAATCGGCCAGGGGTCAAAAAATTGCACGGCACGGCCAGAAACCCCTTTGTGTCCTAAAGGATTCGACTCTCCCAGGAAAAGTTTCAAGGACTTACATAGCCAAAAAGGTCGATTTCACGGTTTACTACATATCCGCCTATTTTGAGCAATCCGTGGGCGATGATTCTCATTTGGAGTGTATTTCCGACGTCGATCACACCCTCTGAAATGTAGTTCTAGGTCAAGAATGGCTCAAATCGTGACAGACACTCTAAAAGCTCCGAAGGATATGGGCGATTTCAAAAAAGATAGGTACACGTAAGAACGGAGGCCGATTACTACATTGAGGATTCCTCGTGACATCGAGATTTTCAAAAGAAATTTTTACTTCTGAAGGCTGCCTAAATATGCTGGCTCAAGATCCACTCAGCCGAGAGAAGGCTCCACTATGCAGTGCAATTCGAATATCCCTTCGATTATAGATTTATCGGCCCTGTAACATTTTCGACATACGGCAAAAATGTTGCAAACCAGTTGAGATCCAAGTATTATTCAGCGCCAGTATATTGTTCCAACCACAAAAAGTCAAATGTTGCCGCGTACGCAACCTTCAGCAGTTATGCGGACGTCGAATGTATCGATGTTTGACACGGTGGAGGAGAATGACGAGGGATGGAAACTGGTACGAAACTGTCGAGGACCGCCGAGGGAGCGATTAAATTCGACAAAACCACCCCGTGGAGTACTCACGAATGAAATATGGAAACTGAGTCCGGTAATGGACGGCGATAAATTTTAGTTTGGAAAGGAGATACCGCGAAATAAAGTTCAGTTACGGCATCAAATAGAAAATATTTATGCGGTAGATAACTATGAAAACCGAATGGAATAACAATCCTGAAGATAAATGAGAGAGTCAATAGATGAAATTCCGTACAAAGCTGATGACTCCTTTAAAAATTTGTCTACATTACATACAAAAAGCCAATAAACGGTGTCATTTCTGCAGGTTGACATTCTTAATTCACCAACATATCAATATGGGTGAGGTTTCCCGGGTTCCTGATCGAAGAAAGGTATTGAAACGAAATTCATATTAGACTATTTTGTTCACTTCGATAATCATTGTGTTATGTATTTTGGTGAGAGATTCGTCATGCGCAATTTTGTAAATAATTTTATTCAAATTTTGTCTGTAATTGTATTCCTTCATAATTTTATTCCTTCCTTTTTATTCATCTTTTTATATTATTATTTATATTCAGCACATTCATTACATTATTATTTTACAAGTTATCAATTCAACTTGAAGGAAGCGTAATCGAAGTTGTCAATGGAATACGAACAATCTCTCCAACGCTCATTGATATTGAACGAGCAAATATTTGCCAAGTTGCCGTAAACATCTAGTTTTGATCGATTTAACCTTGCCCTTTTGTATCAAATGCCCTTTCATTTTCCCAGTCATCGGCATCACAGGAATGAACGGTTTCATTGCAATTAGATTTTTTGTTATCTTTACCCGACGTAGCATAAAAACGAAATTGAATTTCAACTAATTGCCGCACGATACCTAATATTCGGTTCGGTTGTAGGATCTACGGAAAAAGTGATTCAGAGCGAGAATTTTTCGCTTTTTCCCCCCATTTACTTGGACGGTCAATCGGTTGAAAAACATAGAGGTTGAAATATGACCTGACTCACGTCAGAATCATTACGCCATTCAACTGAGGCGTAAATAAACGGGGCTTTAATTAGAGCGTCAAACGGCTCGCTTTTATAATTCCAGAATGGTCGAGGTTGTAACTAATTTCCGCATAAATCCCGAAGCCAGGAAATCCAGGCAGGTATTGCAGATACACCGACGTTAGTTGAATGTAGTCAAACAAAACACAACAACGACGACTGAGCTGCAAAACTACTTCATTCTGGTATATAAATTGTCAGCCACTACGAGCAGCCTAAGCATTAAAGGTAGTTGTGGAATGCCATAATTTGATTTTGATAAAAATCTTTTTAACTTGGTCCGAGTTACAATATTTCTTGAGAACGTGAAAAATCGACTGTGCATCAGGAGGATATTTAGCGCTTAAGTAAATAAATGAATGCCTAACCTGTATGAAAAACGAAGCTAGCCATGGCGGTAGCTTCCTCCCTTCGGGTTGTCCATAGTTATCTGCAATTAAAAAATAATTATGAAAAATATGTATAGTTGTTTCAACTATGATAAAGACCGAAAATATGGTTCTTATCATACAGGAGGAAATCAAGTAATTGGGGAAAGGTACGGATAAGATTTAGGCGGTGCAGGTGGAGGCATCATTGTATCATTGTGTTGTGGCAATGACTTGAGAGGAAGAAAATATCAGTCTCTGATTCAACTTTGGTACGTAAATTGTATGTAAGTCTCATCGTGCTTGAACCGCCTCAGTACATGGGCATGGACACAACGTAATGTTCAGTTGCAGCCGTCGGACAGTTTGAGGTGATCGATCAAGAGGATTGATCGATGTGCGAAGCGCAACAGGATTGGATGATTTTCGATTATCAACCGAGCAAAGGCCGAGATGATTGACGGTTGGCGCTAATTGCAGTTAAACCATCATCTCATGTCTGAGGGTTGGTTCACGAAGAACCGATCCAAAGGGTTGGGCTCTCGAGAAGATCAAAGACCCAAGGCTCGCTAGGCGTTGACAATTCTCCGGCCTTTGACATCAACACCATTCGAACATGTGTTCGATATTGCTCAGACTATACTCCCCCCATAAGGGCCATTCTCGAAGCCTTTGATCGCAATCCTCTTCAGCGAGCTGTAGTACGAGTTACCGACCCGTCACACCTACGATGCCTAACGTCAATTAACATCCACGTCGAGGTGCCAGGTACCGTAGATCGAGCTGTCTGAATAATGAGAAGTGACAATGTACACCTAACTACCCTCGTTGCAGGGGATGGTCGGCACATTTCAACTAGGGAGTTGAAGCAATTCAGCAAGGAATATTTCCAACAAATGGGCACAATATCGGTCGAATTTGATAGAATATCAGAAAAAACTGAAGCAAATCCTTAATTGCATGATCAATAATGTCTACTAATCAGAAACCACTATGTGACCTCTTCAAAAGCTGATGGAGGTGGAGACCAGTTATGACCTCTGGTAATACAAGTAGAAAGAAAACTGCGTCATATTGGTCATCAGCATTCCTCCTCAGCCATGTTTAGTAAAGCTAACATAATTTAAAATTATAGCAATAGCAAACCGATTACGCTGTAATGAGATTTTAAGGAAATTTGATTGTGAGCCCAATTACGACAATCGATTTGTATCTTCTTCCGGCTAATTATTCTTTAAATAATCAACCTATACTATCATTCCCCCGGTTGATAATCATAATATTAAATTATTTAAATAATTCGAGTACTGCTGAGTTCAGTCTTCGTGTTTCTGACTCCTCTAGCGACTGTTAAATAGAAACAGAACTAGTAACAATGTCAGATGGGCGACTATGGCCTCTCAAATTTATCATCATCGGGAGCTTTTGCAGCTTTACTCCTCACATTCTCAATCATAAATCCATTATATTATGCCCCAATCGGTTTTGATGAGAATGTGCAATAATTCTCCGATGTCGGTATATTTGCCCGTCCATGGTCCAAGATCGGTCAACTCGACAGAGTCCTCGAAAGCTTGCCGGATGATTCAAAGCGCTCAACCCACAGCTGAACTCGTGTTGGCACAGCAATATTGTACCTGCCTCGGGGGTGCGAGCGGTTAAGTGGCTCACTATTACAATACTAATGAGAAGGGCCTGTGACAGAAGCCCGGGGGCGGGAAACAGAAGTGAATTATTGGCACAGGAGGGGAACACGACGTGAAGAGAGGGGGGGGGGGGGCTCAGAGGACGGCAGGGGCTGGAGGTGCTAGTGGCAAACATCGACGTTGCCATGGCGCCCAGATCAGGCAGCATGTTCTGACCTCATGCTTCAAAACGATCGATCGTTCTATCGCGACCATAACTGGTGCCAAATCTGATAATACTCTTGCACCGGGCTCCGTCCTCCACTCGAATGCCCCAAACTGAAATATCTAGAAAATTTTCACCCGCGGGTACAAGATACGTAGGAACGCTAGAGCAGACTATTGAAGTCAAATCGTCTTTACAACAGACAGATTTAAGCTCAAGAACTCCAATAACTTCGGGCCGCAATTGAATAACCGTTACAGCTCAACAGGAAAATCAGGACTAAAACTCATTCAAGGTAGATAATAAAAAACAACCTGCGACGGGGGTCAGTCAGCCCAAGGGCGAAGTCAGGTGTCCAGGAAACAAATTCAACCCCGTACAGTCCTGTGAACAAAAAACCAGTAAATTAGAACACTAAATTAGATCACAATAACTTTTTTCAGGAAAAAAATCATTAAGACAGCTTTCCTCAAAACAACTTTTTGTTCGTCGAACCGCCCAATGGGCCACTAATTCATTGAGCTTGGTAAATGTCTGGTTGAGGAAGAGCAAAGTAAATTCCGCAAAAACTCTCTTCATTATGTGGAAAGATAAATAATAATGCATGGGGGTTGTCATGGATCTGTATGAGCTCCTCCTGTAAGGATAGCGTACCTCACATAGGATTGATGAGGGTGCTTCGAGAGAGTGGTTTTGCACTGGGTTTTGTAAGGTGAATAAGAACCTACTTGGATAGCAGACATAAGGTTATGAAAATTTTGGATTTCTTGAGTGAGCCGCGTTTCTTCACGTTTGGAGTTTCTCAAGGAATTCTCTCATTTAGGGAAAATGGTGTTTTTTGCGGACGATATGGCATTGTTGTTCAACGGTGAGTCATAGGATGATGTGACACTTAGAGCGGTTAATCCATAAGGCATCTGTGAGTTATATTGGAGCAACGTCTCAGTTGGAAGTAACATAATACGTCACAAGTTGAGAAGAGTAACTGGCATCTTCCAGAATTTCACTGACATTTTGCGATTGAACTTTACAAAGAATGTAGAAACGTGAAATTGCAATATTGTGCGCGGGTGGATTTTACAGGATTTCTAGGATTACGACAATACGTCCAAGGATGGCACCAACATAATCAAATGCAAACAGACCGGTTAAATCCCAATCAGGTAAATACCAACCCCCCTCTTGACAGAGGCAATCTCGTTCACTTTGACACAGCTTGATACGTTCAGCCGCAGAGCGATCCAGTATTCAGCATCAATTTACGCAAGGAATTACCATTGGTTGATCGGATATTGATCAATATCGGATATTATGTATGAGTGCGATTGGAGGTTTAGTTTGCAACGTTGCCGTTGTTATTAACGCCATTACATCGAATGGGTGAGGAAGGGAGGGTATTTAGATCCGTCCTTCGTTTGTCAGAGGATGCTCGATCGGCCATGATGGGCATGTAGCTAGATGGGCCTTCAGCGAGAGAGACGGCAAAAGGGAGTGATCAAAATGAATGTTTCATTGATGTATAACTGAGGGGGAGACTCGGTTGTCAGGGACGGCCATCCTAATGGAGGATTGATACGGCAGTGTACATACTTCTATCGATATGTATCCTGCGAATTCTGCAATTAGACGCCCACTTCTTGTAACCACAGGCATCTCCTTCCATTTTAATTCATGTTCATATTCTGCTATCCCTCAATATAATTGTATAGCGTAGTGATAGATAGATTTAAGTTACAGGTTTTTTTTTTCCAGATACGATTCATCAAGCTATGTATGGGAGTATCGAGTAACTGCACAGGTGCCTAATGGCTATCAGAATCCTCAACCCCTTGCTTTGTTCAGAAATGGCCATTGGGATGCCATCGCAAACAGCCAACAAGGCTCGATCAGAAGCAAATCAAAAATTAACAGGGTCATTCTGGATCCGTAATCGGAAACTAACCACCAGCATTGACGATAGTAACAAAAATATTGACCCAGGAGGAAATAATGTCATCAAAATCCCCTAACAGATATAGTATACATACTGCAGGTCCCACTTTGGTTCTAAAATAATTCAATAATTCATCTTTTTTCATTTGATCTGTATGGGCAGCAATTCCACGAGAGGAATAGCCAAACTCAAGGCTCAAGGGGCTTCCACAACCTCGTCCCCAAATCTTGATAAGTAAGCGTTCAACAATAGAAATAGGTAGGTTTAATTGAACCGTATCTGCAAAGCTGAATCGTCGATGAGTACCTACCGAAATATCGGATTTGCGAATAATAAACCCGCTGGGCTTTAAGCAGAAGTTTGATTTCACTAGAAAAACTACAAGATTCGAACGATTCATACTTGGAAATACGTACAATCTTAGCGACCTAGACAATAGAAGTAATTTAAAACAAACCACCAAAACGAATAAACTCGATCTCATCGAGAGCAACTATGAGAGCTATTACAGTAACAATCGAACCAAACCGCAACCCTACGTATAATAAAGCTTACAATGGGCTACTTGACGAACCATTGTCCAGTGCGTACAACGGGTTCTCGGGGTTGATTGATTTAAACATCCTGGTTTCGCAATATTCAATCATTTGGTGCCCGTGTACGTATTAGCATATAAACTACGGCTAAAACAATAAACGAGAATAAATCAATCGAGTGCTAGGGAGGACAGGAATAAATCTACGGACGCACACGGAGGAAAAAAACAGTAGGTCTGCACGTTCTACGCCATAACAGTGATAGGTCGCGGTTCAAGGTTTAGAAATTCAATCTGACAGTAAGATCGTACACCACCGATGGTTACCACTCCGCTTACATGACTTGTACTAGCTTTGTGGGGCCACAACCACTGCTTTCGGTGCTCTGAAAAAGACCATAAAGAATTTATGGGCTATCTGAATGGTAATAAACACCTCCCATAATTTGGGTTAAATCCGGAAGTATTCAGTCCAGTTGTCAAATAGGGTCCACATTTTACCATCATTTAGAAACAACTGTAGTTTACCTTAGTAGCGCTAGTCAGTATTATCTAGGTCGCCCCCATTATTTTTCATATTGGTCAGTTATAAATCCAAGATATCATATTTTTCTGGGATCAGCGAAACTCCGAAGAAGTCGAAGGCTGCAAAGAACAAAAATTGTAAGAAAGTCGTTACTTAGGATATGTGTCGTAATGTCCAAAATTAGACATTTTAATGACCAAATCAGGATTTACTGTCATTTCAAGACTATCATAGTGCCGTAGAGACGCTGCAAGCTTCAAATCCACCTCTTGAGCGTCAATCTGTAGACTTCCTGTCACAGGGATACGTCGCACATCCTGGGACAGCAGACATTGCCCCCACACTGTCGCTAATACAACAATTAAGCATGAGCTAAACTCATTGTAAACCATATATTTAACAAATCATCAAGAAGGAGTGGATCTGGAAGTGTGTAGGTGCTCAAGTTACGAGCTGTATTTTGTAACTTAACATTAAATAAAAACTTGGAAAAAAAAAAAAAAAATTCAGAAGTTTTTTGTTAGGAAGCTCAATAACGCGCTTCTTTTAGTATTTCAGCTCATTGGCTTACAAAAATGTTGACTTTTGGCATCGTTTCTTTACTCAACGTGGGTTGGCATCATGCCCCTCTGCAGTAGGTACCTCCTTGAGCCGACCCTCTAGCATCCGTGAGTACTTGGAGACTCAAATACCTAGTTCTTGCGGGTAGACAGATCATTAATCCATCATGCGGGATTCTCATCAAGTCTCATACGGCTCAATCAACCTCAGACGCCTTTCGCTGGATCGATCCATGAAGGAGGAGCAAGTTGGTGAAATGATTCATCACAGCCATACCACATTCCATTCAGCTTAATATTCTATAAAACCGCCATAAGTCGTCGAGTAAAATCTCCCGAGATATTAGGTATAACGACAATGCGCATTTGTAGTCCATTAATACCGATTCACAATGGGAGGTTCGAGCATTTTTCGGTTTAAGCCAGAAGTGCTCACTTGGTGAAGATTACCTAGGGGGTATTTTGTGGTTGAGGATTTTTTATTTATTTCCTAGCATCATCTCGGGGCCACTAGAGTATAAATGTGAAGACTTCATTCAACGTCATTCTCTTACACTCTAGCGGTGAAACAATCAAGAGGGAGTAGTTCGGGGGATGAACGCAAGAGCGCTCTAGGCTCACTACTCTGTACTCTGTTGGAGAGGACCTCTGCTATCTAGCGGCAGTCACTTATAACTACCGGCCTGCCTCCATCGACCACCGAACTGTACGAGAGCGCTACCTAGCAGGTTGAAAACTAACTACTACAGCTACAATAACCTGGGGGAGGGGGGGATTGCGCTCCCATTCAAAGAGCACACTGCCTCCAGAACCGAGAGAGAAAGGGAAGATGCCCACGGATCATCGAAATAAGTAGTTGAGGGTGGATGATTCACCCGGATACCTTTCGCGATTCAGAGGTCCTCCAGTGTACCCAAGTTACTAATTCAAATGCTTCATCACACTAATTTACAACCAAAACTGATAAAACAGCTCTGGCACATTCCAAATTAATTTAAGAATTTTTTAATCAGTAAATTAATGTTTCAGTAAGAAAATGTAAACACATCATTTTGCCCCAAAGTGCACACTTTCTTGTAATTTATTATTTTGTAATGCATCTATTGTTTACAATAAAGGTTTTACCAACAAGTAGTCAACATAGTTTGAAAAGCTCTCGAATTGACATGGAAAAGTTGACGTATCAGGACCTGATCAGCTGCGCTGAATCTAATTAACCAACTCCCAGCGCACCTTAAGATCTTCCTCTGAACTTTGGGGTTATAACCGTTCTTATAATTGGAAATAAACGAGATAGTATGTGGTTTTATTTATCATTCATCGTTCAAAAGACAGATATCGAGAGATCGATCTGTGTATCATCTCCCTCAATCAATCTTGAATATGTCAATCAATCATAAATTTAGCGCACTAATTGGACCAACGGAGCATAGATTGTGGCCATGAGCGATCCCCTTACTTCCAATATTTACATGAAAGGAGGGCATTAATTTTTGAAATATTTGAACACCGAAAAACACAACAACGAAAAATCGGTCATAAGTTAGTTCGTGAACGCTTATCATCGTTCGATAAAATATATAAACAAAGTACGCATCTCGGGCGTATACACAGAAGATTCACCTGATAATTATAAACTACGTAGTTACCTATATTATACCCCTATTAGTGAATAACCCTATTGTGTACGCACGTTAACAATCTTGCTCAAGCACAGCTGGCCGGATGTGTATCTAATTATCGCGAGCTTGATACGTCACTTGAGCGAAATGCTCGAGGCGAGTTTACCGGGTAACCAAACAGACTTTACCGGATAAATTACCTAAATAATCGCACGGGTATCAGATAGTTCTCTCTGAATACGGAGACTGGATACACATTGTGTTCGCGTACGCATTCTGAAGGAGCTTTGCTTAGTTGAAATGTTGATTATTTAGGTTTCTACAGTCGTTAGAGATCTCAGTTCTCACCCTGGATTGACTAGAATTAAAATGTAGACAAATACATTGGCTATGGCGTAATGACGGCTTGTGGTAGATGGTGTTATACTTTGGAAAACTGCACATTGGAAACTATTGTGGAAATCTCGAGTGGATTTAAGAATTTTTAAATACCTCAAAAATGTGGTTAGTAGTGGCAGTGATTATTATCGATGGTCCTTCACGGCCGAAATGGACAAAAACGCTGCAAATTCATTCATAGGGGTTGGTTAGTCCTCGAACCAGGAGTATGGAGACTCACTCCAATCGATTCAGCGTCCAAAATTCAGAGGAAAATGATATTCCTAGACGCCTAAATCGCCAAAAAAAATTCATATTTTGGCCCCTGCCTCTCCAAATTTGGTCAGATTGAGCAGAAAAGTTTTGAGAACCAACTAGAGTGAGAAACGGGTCCCTGCCCAATATTTCAGAAAATTATCCAATATCAAAAACGGCTTACTGCAGATGGGGACGGACACTTGCTTATTTTGATCTGGAGACCTTGAAACGCCCAGAAATTTTGGGTGAAATCAGAGAGATTGACTCTCTGCATGAAAACAAAGGTTAATTATTGATTGAATAACTAACCAAAACAGAAAAAGTGCAAGAAACTGCCGATTTTTGGCCCAATAAGAAGGTTTCGAGGGCAAACGAAAGCGACAAATTTTCCATAGTCACCCTACACCATTTCGAACATTGTACCTGCTGAGGATCTACTTTCGCTAATGAGTCAATATGGCAGTTGCATTTTGTCTCGAAATTAACACTGGGTTTGCGTTACCTTATCAATTTCGTAAGGGGGTACGTCGTTTATACGAGAAAAAATATCTTGTAAGGGTCATTCAGTAATCGACACCGATAACGATTCAAAATGTGCAATTCAACAGGTTTTCTCCTTAAAACCCAAGGGTCACTTGCGCATTAAATTAAGATCATTGATATTCAATTTGATGGGTTGTTTACGAAGTAGATAACTGGGATTCGTGGTGAACGGACGAAAACAAAACTGCCAGCATCGGGTGATATACAATATACAAGAGAAACACATTAGGACAGAATGACACACATACAAATGTCCTTATGTGGGTACATGGCCAATACGCAGTACATTATCACGGCGGAACTCAATCAAATTGCTCGGAACGGAATTTCCCATCGTTTTACCAGTTTCAACTCAGTTTATCGCCCTGAACTATCGCCAATAGACTCGTTAGTATTCCTCGCGGCGCGTTAATTTGGCACATTTTCAAAGGAATTAACGAAGAGGACACCGTTCGGGGGTTGCGGTCGTTGAAACAACAGAAATTAACGATTCAAGTTGCAGCAATTCAATATGAACTCTGCGAATCATTATTTTTATGAAAGAAACCGCTGACTGCAGTTGGCCGACGATACGGCGATTTCAGCAAATGTTTGAAAAAATCTTGATAAAAGGATGAAAAAAAAAAATCTTGCATAACGAGGAAATGAATTTTAACGCACACTTTGAATTTTTTACGCTGTTGAAGCCCTGCCCCTCCCTAGCTTCAACACCGTGGAACATTCTCATTAGTAGTGAATTCTCATTTTGTTTTAACCCGAAAGAGGGGAGGGCGTAGCATACACGAGTTCCAGTATTTGGATCAAACCCCTCTAATAATAATGAGACGGTAATGAGCTTGCGTTAAATGAAAAAAAAAAAATCGTACGAGTTTTCATTAATTTATTAGCTGAGTAGAATCACTAATTACATTCGTTTCTGTTCCGTTTTAAAAAATACAATCAAAATAATTAGATTTGATCGGGAAAGAGCATATAATTGTGCAGTAATTCGTATTTTCCTCTGGTTGATTACTCTCAGAACAGTGGATTATTCATTGAAAGGAACTCTATTTGAACGTCGTAGTGCAATTTATTTATTATTTCTCCGACTCTGACGAAGAAAACCGCAAAGAAAGACGTTCTGGGCGGAGTATATTTTTGAAATTATACCGAACAAACTTGGCGAACGGTTGAAGTCTATAGAAACTTTGTCGAATGAAAGAGATCCACAGCGTCGGTCATCTTTGAACGGAATGGGCGATAAAAGGGAGCGTAAAAGGCGAAAATACTGGAACTACCTTCAATATCACGGAAGAATCACTGAGCAATCGGAAGCAGGTCGTACTCGGTGCCGGGCTTTTATTCGCTCCGATATACCCGGTCATTGAACAAGAAGTCGAGCATCGAGTAATTCTTCCCCGTTTCAATCGAACGTTGAACGCACCGGCTGGAAGCGAATTCCCCTTTTGATAGGAAAGTTACTATGCAGATGCCGGAGCTAGAGTTCTCGCGTGGAACTCCACTTTCATCGCAGATAGGTTCCACGACCGTTGGCCGAGAGCAGGGTCGACAAGGGTCGAGGATCAATTAATTTTGACGAGGAGGAGTACAGTTTTGCACGCAAATCATCGACGAAGAAAGGATAAATCACCGTCCAACTCGCTGGATTCATCGCAGTCAAGTCTGAGTTTTCTCAGAGCAGTAGGAAAATTCAAATTCTCTATCTCATGAAACTAGAATCAACCCTGCAATCGAGCAATACAACGTCACTTGAAATTTGTGGCGAATAGGTTCCTCAGAAAATTAAAACAGAAGGGAAGTCTCAAATTCTTCCTCATTCGAGCGTCCTTCGTCTTTACCACCCTCGAGCCTAACGGAAGAATCAACTGGTTTCTGACGAAACAAATTAAAAACAGTGCAGGGCCGATTTAATTTGAGTTAATTCCAAAGATTTCGCCACAAGATATGCGAATTAGTCCGATTACTGGACTTGATTTACTTTTTACAAACACGCTTTGATCGTTGAGGACCGGAACCGGAAACACCCTCTATATTACACTTGCGATAATCAACTGAAGATAAATACATCAACTGTAATTTGTGCGTTATTATTATTTGTCATCATCATTTAATATAGATTCGCTTACTTGAATAAAGGGAGGTAAAATACCGTAAAATAACGGAGAACTCGCAAGAAATAATATTACTGACCTTGTCGTAATCAATAATCAGGAACAGAAAACAAACAGGTAGTTCATTCATAGGGGTAGGTTTTTCCTCGGACCAGGAGCATGAAGGCTCACTTCAATAGATTCAGTGTCCAAAATTTAGTCGAAAATAATACCCCACACGCCGAAAATATATTTTTAGAGATACCCATCTGAACAACAACCATCATCCAGGTTTCCTCCAGGTTTTTTTTTCTAGATAATCTGAACTGAAAATGAACAAAATTATACAGTTTGGCCCTTGTCGGCCATCTAAATAGTAAAACCTACCACCTTGATTTATATTGCTGACTAAAATGCCCATTTGACGACTGAATGTGGGTTTAATTCAGAATTGGTCATTTTCACATTTTTTTTTTAAATCAATCATCTCAGGATATGAAATAGCGTCCATAATCACGGTTTCGTGCATACGCACATTAGGTTTCACTTATTTCCGTTTTGCGAATTTGTCCTAACTTGACGCAGCCAATTTTAGCAGGTAGAATCGTTAATTCATAGTCAGAAGGCTTCAAAGTGCCTAATTTCTATGAATCAGTCAGTGGTCAAACAAAGGTGGACAACCAAGGAACAGGTTCGAAATTTTGGACAAACTTCCTGTACTGTCTACAGGAGAATTGAATTCACCATCTTATCGAACTTTTGAGCAAGATCTTCTTTATCCGCCTTTTCTGACTATACAGGTACTACAGCCAAACCAGGAATTCCCAGGAATGAAATGACGAGGTCGCACCATATCAAACGACAAAGAAAAAGTTGATGTCGAGGCTCGAGGACGTGTCCGTTGCTGAGGGACAGGCGTCCAATAAGTCAGGGCCTCATCGGGACCTCGAAAATCACCTGAATCTTGCTCAATATGTTCGCAACACCAGACGGCAGCATACGGAATGAGGTAAAGCCGGATTCAATTTTATCGTAGAAGCGGCCATCTCGTAGGAGAGACAGAAAGGCCTCGTTTGATTTGGATGCGGGTCATGAGGAAAAATGAGCGCTAGTCGGAACCCGCATTTTGCGAAGTATTCGACAATGTCTCCTTTGGTATTCATTCTTCCTAGTATTTGATTCATTTCTGAGCTTCGCATTAAAAATGTCACGCATAGGTAGAAAACTATATATTCTACCAACGATCACTTGGTGAGTCATCTGCCGCTAGGAAGAGGCGATTTCCAAGGTCATCCAATGACAGACCCTTGCCATGGTTTGCCATTCTGAGCAAAATGGGGCGCGGTAGAGCTTCCAGCTCAGGCATTGCATGTCCCCTACTCCTCACCTTGCTAAATGAAGTTGAAGTTCAATAGGAAAATCATGTTTGCGCACTACTAATGAGTTGATGCGAGAATATAATATGGAGTTATGGACATTGAAATCAAGCCAATTACAGCAGTGACTATAGAAGATGGACATGCAGACACACAATCGAAACACATTTGATTTCAAATGACAAAAGCAACTACTGCTTTGCACACCCAAAAGCAACATCAGAGTTGAGCCCTTTACCAACTGTTGGGCTATTTCCGTAGGAGACGGATTTTTACGATAGGTAACTTATCCCACAAAGAAGATTGATACGGGATCGAAACAATTCGGCGCGAAGTTTTCGCACATGAAGAGTATATTTTAAAAGCAACTAAATACTAGATCAGTATTGCCCAAAAATGGCATATTTTCACGATATGAAATTAATATTTAGCGGTTCACAAAAGATCGAACCTTGCAATCCATTCTTATCCCGATATATCGATTTGAGGATCAGGTTAGACTGATTTCTCATGTTACGTTGGTTCCCTTCATTCCTTCTTTTTTCACTCATTTCATTCTTTCGTTCATTTTTCATTCATTGTGATTGAGTACCTTTGCAGCAACGTCGGATAATAAGCGCTGGAGAAGATCCTATTAGCGAACCGTTTCTACGCCACCTCCACTTTACAAAAATATATACATACAGCTCATGACGTATATAATCTTGTCGATGTCAACATTAGGGAGTGTCACGATTCAATTCAGCTTGAAAAATATTTTATAATATAAATAATCGGCACTTTTCTTTCAAGTTCGTGGAATTTGGCATTTCCATGAAAACCATGATTATGGTAATAAGGTCTCATTTTTCCACTTCATCCGCGATATTCACCCTTAGATTATGTCACAAAAATAAATTTGGATATGCCATATGAAAGCTGGGAACGTTTCATTCACGAATGAACGAATTTTTCTGGGGAAAATATTTTTTTATCCGGCTCAAAGTTGACAAGGTTTAGCGTTTTCATTAATTTTCCAACATTAGCCTAAATTAATGAATACCAGTACTCAATTATTGGGAACGTTAAGGGGCTCATCAGAAGGGAAATTTGATGTTCCTTCCAACGGTAAACTCAGATTTGAGATTATCTTGTAAATTAAGGAAATTATGGCCGACTTGGTGACGTCAGGTAAAAAAAACTAGGTAATGAAATCTTATATCGTGAATAACTCGGAAACGAAACCTCTAAAAAAAAAGTTGTTTTCGCAAGACATTTTTTGTCGCAAATGAGTAGTAGAATCGGTCCCTTGAAGGATTCTAACCTTGTTGGTTAACACCGGAAACACACAGGAAAACTAGCAAATTAATGTTGATATCCTTTTAATACAAAGCTTATTATATTTGAATTTATCCTATTTGAATTTTTTGTCCATGATTCTTACGTGAATTCAAAGCAGGTCGTTTAAACGTGAGAATTTGAGTGATTTCGAACAAAAACGAGCTCACGCAAGTACTGGCTCGGAAAAAACCAATAAAGGCGAATCTGAAACCAGGATCTCCTGTCGTCCTTGCCAGACGTCCTTGGCCGGCCACTTATGAAGTGAAAAACAGACCGGCGGCAGGGATTTGAGACGAAGCGAAGATGCGGGCTGTGGGCGAGTGCAGTCGGCAATGAACAGAAGAAATCGATCGTTGCAGTGTGCGATTGGCGGACAAGGGAAAATTGAAGGAGGTCCTACTTGAGACAAGAGGTCCTTCCCGGTGGGTTGCAGGACGGCGTGAAAAGCGAATGCCGAGTTGGGTTCATCAGACAGCGGATATGCTGGAAAGCGAAGCTCAAATTGTTCGAGGTCAGGGACGAGTCAGAGGAAGGCCATTGTCAGACACGTTGGAGGCGATTTCGCATGAAAACCTCGACCTCACGGTGAACAACGTGAAGGGAATTCACCATCGAGTTCGGTGACACTCGGTGACGTCACTCCCAAATCGGCAAGAATCGAATAACAATCTCAAAGGAAATACGAGAACACACTTCTATGAATGCCGAACCGAGCCAAAATGATCTTATGTGACGTCCTGAGCCCTTAGACGACCAAGGACGACCGCTAAATGGCATTCAAAGGCGAGGCATTGGAGATTGCAAGGAAGCTGCATAAACGACGTGTTCCTAATTATATCTACTTCCCTATTTAGGGCTGATTAACTTGATTTCCTTCCTCATTTTCAGAGTGCGTCTAAATTATACCGGGTGTCCCACGAGTTGTCCCAACTCCCTCCTCAATCGTCCAAATGGGAGTAATTTTTTAAGTTTTTTAACTTTTATATTTCAAGTATCATATTAGCGCACCCCATGCGACTGCACAACTATGCGCACGAGACACTGACTTTCTTATTTTGAATGAGAATCCCAATTGTTGATCAAATCTGATCTCTCAAACAATTTTTGGTTGGTTATTCCTTCAAATGAGGATTCAATGAACACATTTTTTTTTGTTTAATTCCATTTGAACGATGTTAGGAGAGGTAGGGGGAGGGGGGTGTTACTCGTGGGACATATCACGCCAGAAAATAGGACCAACTGTCGGCACTCAACAATCTCGTTTCGCCATCTTGTTTTTCTTTATCCAAGAAAAGGGGCGTCGTTGGATTCCCTATAGTTCTCCACCTCTTGCATTTCATCCAATCCATCATCGATATTTCCGTATAATTCCTATATTCCGTGACTGGTTTCCGAACTTCGAACCCAATCTCACATCAAACCCGCTTCTTTGTTCCGGAAGTAGTTACAAACTACTCATCGATGAGAATGGGTGGGTTTGGATCGAGATACCGAACCTAATCGTGACTACAATACATAGTGATTGTCAACATCGTGAAACGTCAGTGGTCTGTAGGCACTATTCGGTGACAGACGATGGTCGTCAACGTATAAATGAGCCAGAGAGGAGAAGAATCAAATTGTAGTGGGTCAAATTCGAAAATGATGGGACAGCATAGGATTTCCTACCTAACGTTCCATTACATGAGCCATCCCAAACACTATTCTAATCCTTCCACAATAGAAGAATGAAACTAAGACAGAAAATAATATATATCATTATCCATTGTGACATATTTGAAGGATTTTGGAAACTCACTCTTCTATTCACTAGGCAAATTGTCATTAAAAAATTGTTCCAATACAACTAAAACTAAGTTTTATTCAAACATTGCTACAAAAAAGGGGTTTTCTCGTTTGAATTCTGCAAAACTTAATTCTTATTTCCTTTTAATTTAATTTTATTCCCAAGTTTATCGCAACAGGTTATATAACTTATTAATTACATTGTTCGGATGACCACAGTGTCACTGATAGAAAATGCGTACTTCCGTCATATTTAGTTATTCCCAATAATTAAAGTTCATTTGCAGTTGGTACAACAACTTTTCCCGTGAAAACGTTCAAAATAGATCCACTTTCTGAAGAGGAACGAATTTTTGGAAAGTGCAGCGTTTCATATTTTTCTCGCTCGTTACTTTCGTTGATTTCACGTTCCCCTTATTTACCTGAGTTAGTTATGGAAAATCAAGCCTACCTGCGTCCATTGTGTTCCACAACGAGATAAAACTGCAACAATTTCACTGCACTGAGATTTCGCTCCGGTTTTGGTTTATTATTCCTGGAATAATCAACCTGTTTCCAGGCCCGAGGTCGATCTCTCCGATTTGCCCCCAAATTTGACATTCAAGACGTTTAAGAAAACCAAACACGGAACACCTTCGGAACACGTTCCGGCTCTAGTTAGTCCTCGAAACTTTCAAGTCCGATTGGCCCAAATTTGAGGAGGGTATGGGTGAACATGGGGATTTTCGGGGGACTCAGGCGAGTGGGTTTTTATTTTCCACTAATTTTCGGACGCTGAATCGATTAGAATGCATCTTGGATACGTCATTTCCCCCCTTATTCTTGTTCCAAGAAATTCGCAGCTTTTTCCATTGTGCATGTTCCAATTATGAAGAATATAGAGTGACTCGTGGCGCGGGTGGGGTAATCTGTTCGTCATAGCTCGAAGAAAAGGCTATCACAAGGGTCCCTGGTCTTGTGAACTTCCTCAGGCCCATAAATCCGTCGAGCGGTTTTTACTCTTGGGTTTTACGTCTGGTGTCGCCCTAATCTCGATTTACTACTCGCTCATCAAGTCTGCGTCAATGCAGGTGTGGTAAGGTGTCTCCAGTAATCTTCACCCACCTCAACTCGCGTATTCTTCCACAAATCTTGAGTATACATGGAATTTTCGTTAGTAATAACCTGATGAATTGCAATATGTGTAGCTGATTGTCATACATTCAATCGCGGTATGTCAAATGATAGTGCATAACGTCAAATTGCACGTGTTTAACAATTAAGATTCCTATACAATAATCGATCAAATTGGAAAACTATACTACGAAACGTCAAAGCGAAAACTCCGATAATAGGTACCTACCGTATGACCCCATTTCTTGAACAATGGCCAAACTATAGCTATTTACAGAGCTTCCGGAAATTCTACGTTGAATAGGACAATGCTGAAGTAAGCCAGCGAAGACGTCAGGAATGTAGCCAGTTATTAAAGTGAATCAGGTAAAATACCTTGCCATTCGGGAGTATGGCTCCCTCTATGGAAGAAGAGTTTTGTATCTTCTTCCGTAACTCCATGCATACCCATACTTGTACCAACCAGTTGTGGTAGATTCATGTATAAAGTGTAGCTGAATAATACAGAGTTTAGTGTTTTCTCCAATGATATGTTCGTTTTCTTTAAGAAAGTTTACCATATTCGATTTTGAAATCGAAATTCCGGAAGAAATTTTGTTTTTAAACTATTTCTAAATTAGCTTGTCAATAACTCAGGGAATGGATGTAAAATAGAATTAAAATGATCGAAGTTATCGATTACATTCCTACATAGAGAAGAGATGCCGGCTGCCGAGATGGAGCTCTGAGGAGGGGATGTTTGGCCGACCAGCTGCCCCGGGTCACCTCCGCCGCACGTCGCCGCCGGGACGGCGGGGAAGGGTAAAGTGGAGTGGCGCGTGAATGGTTCTAGAAAAAGAGCTCCTGTTTTCCCTTCCCTGGATATGGGGGAGGCTCCGCCGAGAGTGGGGCTTAGTAGTATGTTGATCGGGCGGTGGGCGGGCGGGGGAGGGGGACTTGAGAAGGACGGCTGGCGGCGTCAATGGGCGAAATCCCGGCGACCCCCAGAAGGACGCTCCCGGGTTGAGATCCACCTGGTGACATATGTGGGGGTACTTCCCTCGTGGGGTACCTACTTCATGAGTCTCATGCTCACATTCTGCCCTCGGAAGGGATGGGAATAATTTGCATTTCCCCGGAAATCGACTATTTTACCAAAAATCATATTTTCTTCCCAAAATATATTTAATATATTTTTTGGGACGTTCCAGTATAAATAAGATACCAGAACAAAAAGTATTCTTATTTCATATCACGTACATTTCATATCAACATGTTTACTCGATTGTTGATTACACATAAAGAAATGAATAATAATGCTAGAAACATCGATGAGTTTGAATCGAATCTTACATACTACAGAAATGTACATTATCAGTATCAGTGTTCCTATCAACTTCAACTTCAAATTCTCTGTTTTTTCCAGAGTTTCCGCTGAGCTTTCTCTTCCCATATCACGCGTTCTTTACAAAATGCTTTGCAGGCATTTTTTTTCTTCAAACTTTCTTGATGCATCAATGTTACTTGAGTTGAAGTCGTAAATTGATGTGGATTCTTCGGCGTTTAGTATATTGATACCCATCTCCACTCTGATCCGCTGATTATTGTGTCTACTGCCCGCGAATGCTAATGTTTTCCAGCAGCAAAAACGTGAGAAAAGACAACGAATCTTGCAACAACAAAACGCTGCAAATTATTCTAGAATGGTTCATTGAAACTTCGCTTGGCTTCTTTCATTCGATCATCAAGTAGCATAGTTTGGGGCAAGTGGATTTCTGCTTAGTTCATGACTGAAAGAGCTTTAAAAGACTGTGCGTCACTCAGAAAACCTACGCTTTCTGTAAATGGCTCTTTCATCCTATTCTACAATACTTTCAACCCTCGCCTAGTGATGCCAGCCAACTAAACTCACGACGGAAGAATTTCACTAAGCCCCAATGGTTACTCGCGCTTTCAGCCCCCACTCGTACTGGCTTCAGAAGAGAGGATTGCCGCTTTTTTTCACCGCACAATGAGTAGAATCGTTGAAGGTGGGTAAAACAGAGCTCGCGAAAAATTGAGTTCTCTCGAGCGCAATAAAACACGCGAATGAATAGGAAGTCGGAGGCCGTTCAGCAAGTGAATCACATGGTTAGGGCAGTTTGGGTCTGCCAACTACACTTTTTTGCGATGATATCCGACCATTAAAGAGGGAAATACGGGTTTTATAGCGGGAAATGGAGGGTTCTAACCAAGCTTATCGTCGAACGGTTGGGGAAAATGGAATTCTATCCGTCGTAATATTTCCCAGTTTCTGCAGCTAGTCAATAAATGATAATACGATTCTAGATGGTTGTGGCTCTGTTGAACAGAAAATCATTATGGCCAATCCAAGAAGGCATAACGATTCCAGCATCTGAGATAAAACTGGCACTTTGCTCGGAAATTATTATTGCACTATTGGTAACCCATTTTACATGCTCTCCGGCTGAATGTCCTTTGCATTCGTCAGTGAAAAGGTTAAACCTTGACTGTTTACAGCGCTGCCTGGCGAAGATGGGCCAAGTAATGGTGCTACAATGTAGCATAAAACCTAGTATCCACTATCAAAACGGATGCTCTGCTTGTAACTTCAACTTGCTTATATTTTTCATTGGGCCATCAAGTCAATTTTTTTCAGTCAAGACGAGCAATCGGAAATTACTTGGAATTAAAACTGATATAGCGAAAATAAGTCGAATTGAAAATTATTCAAACCAATTTGAGAATTTTTAAAGTCTATTTGAAACTTTTTCCAAACCAATTTGAGAATTTCCCAATTCAAGATACCATCACAACTAAAAAGAACGAGGATATTTTCCTAACCGAACTGACAAGTTTTTCAGGCAATTCAACACTTATTGGAAATAAAATGACTGAAACAAAATTAACGAATTTGCCGTTTTTTAAACAAATTAATATTGAAATCAAATAGACAAAATGAACGAAGACCAGCCAAACGCAGAGAGGCCTCGAGTTTTTCTTTTCTTAACGAGAGCGTAATTTTTATAGTATTCTTCGTTCATTTTCTCTTTTTGGTTCCAATATTAATTTGTTTAAAAAACTGTATCCTTTCATTTTGTTTGAATTGCCTTAAAGACAATGACAAAACTTGTCTTTGGCTTGGAAAACTCTAACATTCTTTTTTAGCTGTGAAGGTTTGTTTGACTTGGAAAATCCTCAAATCGGCTTTGAAAATTCTCCATTCGACTTGGAAAATCTATATGCACGAATGAAAAGCTCCCAAAAATTAACTTCTAAAGGCGATAAAAACACACCAATTCTTCATCTTTGTGGACGAATGCTTTGGTCCCAGTTTGGTTTGGAAGGAATTACCTCTTCGATCGTGAGCTGAGTAGTCTCATAGGTTTACAGAACACGAGGCTGAAGATCTGATCTTTCGAAATTTCTTTTTTTAGACGCTCTCATCGGGTGCGATTCAACCTAACATGGAACCGCATTATCTGAGCAATATGGCTCGATACGGGGATTCGACTAAAACGATAAGGTCGATAAAGAGGCCACGAGTTGGAGCTCGAAATGGGAACAACGAGGCTGGAGTAAATCATTGGCAACAAGAGGTGAGATTTTATCAGTGAGGTAACAACATCCAAGGCTCCCCATGACGGCAATAAGGACCAGCGTGGGTGGACTAACGTCATCAACCGAGGCGGCGCTGGAGAGTTGTTTTAAGGGAGGAAGAAAAATTCGAAGCCGTTGGTCGGTAAACAGGCTAATATTAGGACACCAGGAAGCATTAGTTGCGGACATGCCCTAGCTCATCTCTATAGTCACAAAAGGGTTTCGCCAATTAACATTCAACAGTGTATAAAGCGTAGGTCACTGACACCGGAGATAAAACGCGATTGGCTCGTCTCAATTCCAGGAAAAGCTGCACATAGGTCGGGTAAATTAACAATTAGCCAAAGATTACGTCATATTTTCGACGCCGCCAGCCAATAATTAAACTAGGGTTGAAGTCAAGTAAACCCGAAGAGAACCGGGTCAGAAATCATAGGATCTCCTTGTTTAAGGGTCTTTGTCAGCGCGATGGAGACAATATTTCAATCACCTACCACCTCAATACGTCACTACCTTCACCGTTCCATTCTGGGTGACGACGCAGTTTTCCTGTCATAACAAGTAGGTAAGTATTTTTTTTTCTTTTTAAATATTGCTATAGTGTTTTGGATGACGGTCATTGGTCATTAAGGAGCAAACGGAGTTTTATTAAAGGAACAATGCAGGAACTAAGAGGAGTGTTCAATTGTGTCTCTGAAACAAACGTTGAAGACTGGTGTTTTTCTGTAATTTATAAATTAATGCAAATTTTTTTTTGTCATCATCATTCCTGCCAATGAAGCAGAGCGAACCAGCATGAACGCGTCTCCTCTTTTAATAATTTCTTACTTTTAGGTACGAATTTTAATACACACGATTCGCTGAAAAAGTCCTTTTTGCTTCGATGTCGGTACCTACTAAAATGCTGAATATTCTCTTAATAACGAAATTAATTCAATTAATCATTGCAATCGATTTCAAACTGCCGATTGTAATATTTTTTCAAAAATTTGTGTGATCCGGTTTGATATTCCTAACCAGACATGAGAGTTGAAAGAAGTAGGGATAAAATACTTGATCAGATGGACCAGAGTTCATGGAGCAGAAGTCGGGCGTTACCAACACATCAGCCTATGGCATAATAACTGCCGTTGATCTTCTTTGTAAGCGAAAGTTGGGGTTCTAGCAGCGACATAGAGAACTGACAAAGAAGTAGCAAGAATTCATCAGAAGTTTCCTTCTAAGACAGAAAACATTCAACCTTCAGAAGTAGAAGTATTTGCCCTCTTACTTTGGAAAGATGATCACAGTGAGAAGAAATACCAACCTGTAACATAACAAAGTGAACGTTTAGTGACATGAGAAGCTTTGCTTCATGCTATCAGCACATATTTTGCCAAGTAAAAAATTAGAACGAGTGGTTTAGTGTTCTCGAAATTCGGCTAATACTCTCGCCCTGTTACGAAGCTCAGATATCCACGCCTGCGATACACATTCCAATCTTTACGTTCTTTCCAACATATTTGATTTTGTTTGCGTCACTCTCTCAATAAGGAATCGATCGTTCTATACCGAAGTGAAATTCGACGCTGATCGTGATAAACAGTCAGAGTTGCGTCACAGAAATCGCTGGATTTGAGAAGAGACCGCAAAGAGAACACAGTTCGTTGTAGCCCGTGTGTGACCTCGACCAATCAATACTACACAGCGAACTATGGAAGATATTTTAATTTCATCAAAAAAATATATACTCGCTTTGATACAGTGCAGAACAATGACAAGTTTTTTTCTCAATTACATAGCAGATGTTTCTTCCTCAACAGCTGAGCTGGCCTTGGCTGAACTGGCGATCATGGTGGAGCATTGCGTCGCGATTTGAAACCTACATCCTACAATTACTTCATACTCGTCTTCATCTCACGAACAACCCAGGAAACGTGATAAATTCACCTCGTCAGTGAAGAACTCGGGAGCACGTTATAGAGTAAAATTAAATTCGCAAGTTGAAACTAGGGTTCCGTGAGATTGATTGATTGAGACGAGGTCATAATTATAGATGTGAAACCAATTCAAATGTCCTTTCAGACCATGAAAACAGTCTTTCAACAGCTTAAAGCGGATTTTGGCTTCTACAAATCCCGTTGAGGTGAATCTTGTTACAGAAATCATAACTCAATGCCACTGGAGACGGCTGAATTCGATGTGTACCAACCCAATAAGGACGGCGTCTATTTGCACGGGACAAAGAACTAAAATGGATTTGTTTTCCTCGAAAAAGGACCCGAGCGAGGTTCGCTATTGAATATCGTGCTAACCGGTTCAAGTCTCTATACTAACTCATACTGAGAGGATTAAAATATGGTGGAAGAGAATATATGCAAAATAATATGGGAAACTACATCATGTTCGGTGATATGCAGCACGAAGAAATTGAGAACCACTCCATGATGGGACAGGATCTAGCTCGACATCGATTTTCCGGAGCTAGAATCTTGCGGCTGCACGTTACGTGGAATATTTGCTGGTCTGCTGCTATCAGAGACGCCTCATGCATTTACAAGGGCGAACATTTAGCTCCCCTCCTCTGAGGGCAGCTGCCCCCTGGACCCGAACTATCCGAACCTATTAATCTAACCGGCTCCTGCCTACAAACACCGAATCTCTGGGTTCCATTATAGCCATCCATTCTCTCAAGAGAATGTTGAAATTCATTGGCTGCCTAGTTTTAGGATATATAGTGCGGCAACTAGGAACCAATTCGGTGCCCCTCCCTTGTAGTGCACTCACCAGGTACTTTAGACGACGAAGAATTCCCAATTAAATGAAATTTCTGGATCCCAAATCCAAGCTTTCGACCTCGAGAAGAATGTGAAAGATGTTTAGTGGCCGGAAAACCTCAAAATGTTTGTATTTGTTTTGCT
This sequence comes from Cyrtorhinus lividipennis, assembly GCA_019603395.1. Classification (NCBI taxonomy): domain Eukaryota; kingdom Metazoa; phylum Arthropoda; class Insecta; order Hemiptera; family Miridae; genus Cyrtorhinus; species Cyrtorhinus lividipennis. The sequence goes on along the minus strand of CM034003.1, from coordinate 1,992,204 downwards.
TTTTCGGTTATAACTCAAAAAAAGCATTTCCTCCGCGTAGGACTTTCTATATTTGAGTGAAAACAAAATGTCCTTAAAAAAAATGTCGAGGTTTTTTCGCTGGTTGCGAAAATTCGCCATAACCTCCTCGAGGTTGAAAACCTGGATTTGAAATTAATAGAAATGTGCAAACAACGTCCTAAAATGTCATTGTTTGACACCTGTTTGAGTTCCTCACCCCAACTCAAGGAAATAAGTCACATTTATTAGGGAGAGCTCACCCCACGGGTTGTGCATTCCCCTCCCCACTGCTGCAAGCAGCAAGGAAACTGCCAGAAAGCCAGGTAGTTGTCTCCCTACATTCAGAAGGGCTTAGATACCGAGTAGGTAAACTGCTATCCTCAAGTACTGATATCCGGTAGTTCGTGTGTTCTAGCTTGCATTTCCACTTGAGCAGAGTGGTGCCCGAGTATCCCATCTCAACTCCAAGAGCCGGTCTGTATTGGTACATCCTACACGGAGATACCTAGAGTATCGGTCAAGTTCGTGCAACTTCCGCATGAACAGCAGTCATGAAGCGTTGAATCGTCCTGAAATACAAGTAGAAGATACCAGCCGCAGTGTCTTTCTTCCTCAGGATTCCCTAGGGGATCCCCTCGAATTCTCGCATTCTTCCCGTTGAGCTCGTAGAGCACGCTGAGTGCAATCCACTCAATCGAGAAGTCCGGGGAATTGGGTTCAAACGGGCTCCTACAGTGGGATAATGCTATGGTCGTCGTTTACGGAAAAATTCCCGTCACGTTTCCGATCTCATATCACAAAGGTGAATCTACAAGGCAACAAACCACTACCCTTCACCGAGGTTCGATGCCCCTGTATTTTTTGCCGTTCTTGCATTGTTCGGAAAGGGATCACCGTTCCCTTCCAACACAGTACAAGAAATATACCGTGTAAGCGTAGTCGAAAATGGACGTTTTTCTATGGAATCCCCCTCTAAGAAGTGCAATATAAGTAATGAACTAAACATATTTAATAAGCGTATTAACTTTGCTTTTGGCGATATTTGAACCAGTGACGAGTGAAGAGCTCGTCATAAATATTTACTAGCATCCTAATCAGTTTTTATTTTCAAACTATCAATTCTAGAAGCCCCTGAACGCAAATATGTATAATAATGTTATCAGATTTGTTGTGAATTGGTTCTACGTTAGCTTCTCGGCCAAGAAGATCCCATACGAGGAAATTCATTAGCGGGGAAACCTCTGAAGACAACGTGTTCATCAACGTTCCAACTTTGTGAGCCGACACAACTTCTCAAAACCAGCTGAGTCAACATCAACGTTGCTACAAGATTCCACTCGAGATCAAGTCGAACATTGTACAATGTAGTTCACCGAATTGTACAATCACGAAAGGCGAAGGGACGGGCACCGGTAATGGGAGAAGTTGATAGTGGGTATTGCGTTGAGAACTTACAACATGGAAACCGTTCCAACGAGTTTCTTTTCCTTTGAATTTTTCTGCAACCTCTGAGACTTTTACTTGTGCTTCTAGCCGGGAGGAAATAGAAGTAGGTAGAAATGAACTCCTCGAGCATCGTTTCTATAAATATTCATAACAAAGTTCAAAAGTGGATTTCATCATAGTGGTAGGTTTCTTCAACACGTTGAGGACTGGAGGTAAATGAAAGAGAAGCTCAGAAAGGAGCACGTTAACCACAGGAACAGAACATTATTTCCGCAAGAAGAAAACGCTTGATTACACGCCGAGGGGAATTCCACGACAAGAGCAACTTTGAACAGGGCAGAATAACGGTAATTTAGATTCTCCCAGGTTGTTCAGGTCAGGACAGACGTATAATTAATTCTACAAGGACGCCACAGTTGTTGCCAACTGAATGAAATATTTTGGAAGATTAACGAATTTGAAATGAGCCGGAAAGAACAACAAAATATCACTCCGGAATTATGAGATTACACGATACGAAATTCAAATGTTGCTAACACTAAACAGTCGTTCGGAGGTGAGGATTGATTTCTACGGCAAAAGAAAAGGCCTTGGATCGTGAGTGAAGGTTAGCTGTATGCAAACAACGATTGGCATATCACCTTCAAAACAGTTCGGCAGCTGAGGCAAAAAAAAAAAAAAAAAAATCATCAAAACATACGGAAGAAATAAGAGGTTATTAAACATTCAAATGTGAGAACTTTGGGGAAAATGGTCGGATTTGAAGAGATCCGGGGCTCAGCGCCGGTATAGAAAGCGGAAAACATAGAACGTCTGGAAATACCTGCTCTGTGCAACACGACGAAGATATTCCATTTTCATAATCCTTCGCTTCCAACTGCTTGAGTCTGTAGAATCGTCTCATTCTAATGCGATAAGGATTCTAGAATGAGGCGAATCATCAGACACCTTCAAAACCATGGCAATTGAAAAGGACTAATGAAATCTCTTCGTCATGATGCACGGCGTAGGTATTCCAGGGCGCCCCTGGTTTTCCCGCCTGCTGTGAAGCAAAGATTATCGACATCATTCGATTATTATCACTTCCAAACCTATCCTTCAAATTCCCCCTCTGAGTGTTCTCTTCTACCCCCCTCTCCTCTCTTTTTTCAAAAATAAACCCTTTGGTTTGAGAAAATAAATAAAGTGTCCAAATGGTTGTACCTAGTTGTTTTCATGATGAATCAAAAAGTAAGAATGCATGCTTGACGATTCATATTCATGTAGGAAAGAACGATTACTGTAACCAAATTTCTAATCCTTATTCAGAATTTGATAGTTTCGTAGGCGTAAAAACGTATATTTCAAACGGCATGAGGAAACTGTTGAAAATATCTGAATGCTTCTATGTAAAAGCCACACCAACACTCGAGAGGTGAAAGACTCACATAATTATCCTGAAAGCCCCTGAATACTGAATGTGCCCTATCTGGGAATGCTGGGAGCCATTCATTGCTCGTAATAGGAGGTTTCATTAACAGGCGCTTTCAAACTCATGATCTGCAGACCTCGCCTTTGGCCATTGAAAAACCCCGAGATGACGGACATGGTATTTGAAGGTTTTTTCCACGTAAACGTTTGTACTCAATTTCCAGCGAAGAGGGAATGATACCAGCGACATGGACTCATCCAACATTTTATACTGATGTGATGTTAGAAGTACTTACGAATAAGTACAGTTTATTACTCACAAGATCCGGCGATGAAAAATGAGGGAGAAAGAAAATGTTGCTCTCGACATTCTATTGGCTTCATCAGAAACACCAAAATAGAACAAAAACCAAATGACATCAAAACCAAAAACACTGCAAATTCTGCTGATTTTTTGAAAATGTCCTACTACTAACAACGGCGTGACATTTTCATTTAGACACCTTGAAACGCCCAGAAAACATTATTCGGGCAAATCGGAAAGATTGACTTTCTGTATGAAAACATAGATTGATTATTCAAAGAATAACCAACCAAAAATAAGAATGTAAACAAAATTAAAGATAATGAAAAATATCAGTCACGATAATGGGTAGGAAACTTAAAGGTAATCAATTTTATCGAAGCTTTTCACAAGCTACAGCGCTATTTAGTGAGAGGTATAAAGCATGGGTATTATAGCATTATAATGGACACAAGAGTGAGGCTACTAGAAAATTTAAAACAATTTACTAAGGAGTGTTATTATTGACACAATAATGATATTACGCATGGTCAATTGCATGAAATTCCTCCGGTTTGGTTCTGTATTGATTAAAATGGTCTCAAATTTGGCCAACTTACAAGCTACCTCACAGATCATCACTTCACAGGGCTGCTCGCTGTACAACTACCATGAAATTTTTAAAGTCAAGGTAACCAAATCAACAGGTGTGGCAGCACAAGGAGGGCCAACAAATTCTGTGGAGTTAACAACAATTTTTGTCCACATTTAAACATTATTAGGTTGCCTCGTTTCCTGTGCATGCTTATGTCCACCATAAGTTGTGCCCTTCTCATTGAAGAAGAGCTCTAGTCTTCTTGACGCTCCACAATTGTTACTTTCACTATCCCTATGTAAAAAGCAAGGACGAGTGCCGTACACGTCGAAATAAGGTCCTAATGGCTTGTACGACAACGTTTTGAGCAACGAAGAACGCTTTCCTTTCGGAGCTCAGCCACAAAAGGCATACTTATGTTTAACCTCACTGAAAGACAAAAGTCTGACATTGATAGAATTCCTCTATATTTCCGTAGCCCCCGCGGAATTTTCATCCCCCTCCCCCTCTCCAACCAAAATATTGTCTTATGGTCTCATTTCTGATCCAAGTTACCACTTAGCTCGCTTTGAGCTTGTCGTCCCTCTAGCAGCTTTTGTCTTCTTAAGCATCTTCCTTTTAAATGAAAGCTCTCAGTGAGCTATTTAGACTCCGCTGATAAGACGCCAACTTTCGTTTATCGGTAGTATTAAGGGCCGTTACCGAGAATGTAATAATCTAAGAGTAACTCGTTGCTGAAACCTACTCTCAACTTTCTGCTAAAAGCTTGCCGAGAGGGATTCAGAGATGGCGCATTTCATTCGTAGTAGGACACTTCACAACTCGCAACTTTTTCAAATAACGGAAAAGACGGCCAAAACGTGGATCTGAATTAGGGAAAGAGGAGGATATATTTGCATAACAATCGCCAGGCCGTGAGAACTTGGGATCATCAATCACCAGCAAATGCTCGAGAGGATCCCGGCCCTTCAAAAGCGCTCGTGACGGAGAGGTAAAAAGAGCCACGAGCGAAGGGTGTCCTCAAGTTGGCGCAGTGTCAGCAATAAAGGTAAAAGTTCTCGGGTGGAAAGGATCGCTTGATCAATCACCAACTTTCAGAATGGGGAAGTACCCCTGATATGAGCGCAAGTAGAGTGATGAGCCGATGAGTATGGATGACCATCAATATCGGGGAGCAGCTACACAAACAACCAAAAACCTTGCAAAACGTGAAAGGCAATTTGACACGTTCTACTTGTTAGTAGAGCAATATAACCGAGAAATTAAAAAATTGGATTCATTCCAACACTTTTACCTTAGAATAACCCTCTGCCAACGGAGTGACTTCAATCATTGCAGCCAAACATTCAGTCTCAACGCGATTTGATAAGCAATCAAACTTTCTCACACGAGAGCTGTCGTCTAGCAATAGAGAGAAGGTCGGAATTCTGCAAAGTACGCGCATACATTATAAGAAGCGGTTTCTAGGTCGGCGGCTCACTCCCACTGGGAGATGAGGTCATCACAATCTCCCGCAATTTTTGGAGTAGGTAAACCGATCAACGTCCGTTTTCCCAGACATACTCATTAGCGGACTCTTATGAATATAGAATTTCGCTAGATAAATAGTGGACAAGAATTTTAATTTCCTCAAAATGGTATTTTAAAAGTAAGTATAAAAATTATTGATATATTACACACTAGTTTTACCAACTTTATATTTTTCCTATACTTTGGGCGAAATTTTCAACTAAAATGAATATTTTTCCTTAGTAGTGAATTATTAAATAAAAAAAAAATCATTTAAAGAGATTTTGGTCAAGTACGATTTATTTCTGAATTTTTGAATTCTCGAGAAAGAGAGAAAATAAGACGAGCTGGTCAACATCATTTCAACTTTTTGGAGCATTTAAAGGTTTTCTGTTCTGGAGGAGGGACGGACATTTAATTTCGAATTGACACACATTGTTTGGTGGGAGAAAGTATATTTTTCGGTCGATCCGTTGTTCCAATATGTACGAGTATAATCAATCAATGAATGAAACATGAGATTTTTGAAATTTCAGAATTTAGGGAGTATTCCGTATCCACTAGTCCAAGTAGACCTAGATGGTGATTTCCAACTGAGGCTATGACACTGAAAGGATAAACGAGGAAGTGAAGATCAACTTAATCTCCTCATGTGCCTGTCCGAGGAAATACGACCATCGATAAAATTGTTCAGTGGAGAATATGTTCGCATCAAACGATCCTATTGAGAACTCGTTTCTCGCTAGTTACGTTCTTGTCAATGATTTTGCTTGAGTTTGTTGATAACTGAGCGCATCTGTGGAGGTTTGATGAGTTGGCGGAAAACCTGGCGTCTCGCAACTAATGAAAATCTGCACCGAATTTGACCTACCCGTTTTAACAACCGTCGCTCGCACGTTACTAGAGAATGACGAGATGGGAAGGTATACAAGGGAGGTAGGACACATTGAAGCCGAGGAATACACGCGAAATAGCGCGACTGTCGAGTGTGTCACTCAACAGAAGCCTAGCGGCCCTAGTGGGCTTTTCCTTCCCGCAAATCGGCACGAACAGGGCTAGGGTCACGTCACTAGCAGGCAGGGCTAAGTTGTCCCTTTTATACTCGTCCCATCTGTTCATTTCCTACAGCCAGCTCATGGTCGCCTGCCGGCTGTTATTTGGGTCGCACACGGCCGTCAGGCCGAGGCAGCTCTTCCACGTGTGTAAACAACCAAAAATTGTTTCTTGAGGAGTTATGCCCTATTATGCCTTATAATGGGTACTCTTGAGAACTAAGAACACGTTGACAAAGAACGATCGAGGACTCTTACCACTGCAGATAACCCCTTCAATCAAGACTTCTGTAGGGCAATTTGACCAAAAAAACATTGCGAATTCATTCACCGGGGGTTGGTTATTCCAGGTGCATGAAGAAATTGGGAGAAAACAGTGAATTTGGTGTCCCGGACTCATCCCAATCAATTCAGCGTCCAACTTTAGTGGAAAATGATACCCCACACGCCTAGGTACCAGAAATCTTGAAAATCAACATTTGAAGTTTTTAGCTAGATACGCATTTTTACCCATAACCTCTTCAATTGGGAGCAAATCGTTCTGGGACCCGTCCCATTGGATTCAGCGTCCAACACTTGGTGGAAAATGATACAACCAAATCAGGATAAACAACAGAATGCCTCTAATATCCTCCTTCTAGCCTAAATTCAAATGCTCTACGACATCTCCATTGCAAACGACATCCACGATACAGCAAAGCAGTCTCTTAAAGACTCTTCCGGCCAAGGAGTGCAATTTTTATAGGGAAACCGATTACGGAGGTCTGAGAACGAAATAGAAGTAGCACGAGCGCCCACGGAGGACCGATATGAAACAAATATAATGGGTAGAGCTTTTATCTTCGTCAGCGTCCGCTAACATGAGAGAGACAATTTGTTTTTTAAAGCACTTCAACTAATAAAAATGTCCACCTTTTTTTCGAGAAACGAAATGAGTGTAATTTTGCAGAAGTAATTTCCGCGTGGGAGTCGACAGGTATGAAACAACGTTATCAGATCCATTTCGAGACGGTTTCGTATCCGTTCAAATTGGCTAACGACGATCGAGAGCAAATCGAAATGCTTTCATCAAGGATTGCACACGACCACGTTGCAGTGTCGTCCTTACAAGGGAAAGAGTTCTTTATTGCGAAGTGAACTTGAGTTGATTTTGGAATTGGAACGTGGAACGTGGTACTATACAAGATAGTTCAGAAGCTTAAGTGAGTCCTCTAACAAATATTATGATGTTCGAGTGGATTCGGTCGATCATTACTTACCAAATCCCACCGCAGATATTAGCATAATGCTCCCTCAAGAAGTAACCCTCGCTCGTCAAACGAATGATCGAAGAGTTCAATCCTCACATGAGGAAACATCTGGCTATGTTCACAACACCAAATTGAAGTTAGACGTAAAGTAAGCGTCCCCAAGGCAGAGATTTTGATAAAGATATAAAACCGGATTCCACCAAGATAATACAGCCCTAATTTGATCAGAAAAGCAATGACGTAGGTAGCGTATTCTTTCTCAGGGAGGAGTAGCGAAAAAGGGATCCATAGTTAATACGTACACAAGAGTACGGTTCTGAAAAACGCTTTACACGCCCACGCCCGTTTTATAAAAGAGCCAAAGTAGCCCGGGCCAAGCGACACAACAGTCCGCGAAACCCACTAATTCCATTCCAGGAGAAATCGAGAAAAGCGAAAAAACGCAATCGGACACCACAGGTGGCTGTGACATGTTACGCCGGCTTTTAGAACCGGAAAAACATGTCGACATTGGTCGACGAATCGTAAAACATTCCTCGTTTTCGATTGTCGAGTGATTTGACACCCTGGAATTGTCCGCATTGGAGCTGAAACCATACTGATGCCTAAGAACGTAAGTTAACAGGGAAGTTTCAGGAGAAAATGGCGTTTGGATGCGAAAATGGGTTTTTAAGGGAAAATCATCGTTCTTCAATCAGAATTTCTTCAAGAAAGTGTTTGCAATATCGCAATAATTTGAATTTTCTTCATCTCATTTTTTTAAAATTAATATTACAAGTACATTCAAATAAGGTAGCAGAGTAAGTTTATTGTACTCATACATATTTAGGTCGATTTTTTTCTAATTGTAATAACTTTTTTCTATTGTTTGGATTCAATTTACCTCTTAATGAGGGTTTTCAATCATACCCAGCGGCTTCAGCGTAGAAGGGGGGCATTTAGAAAACCTTATTTGATAATATTGATTGATACCCTTTGTTAATACGCCCAACACTGATTTGATGAAAATGCAAAAAACCTTTATTTCTTTTATCGGGGACGCATTGGTGTGTTGTCATTCGATTCAGCATAAAAAAATACAAATTATTGCGATATCGCACCCATGTTTACGAAAAAAATCGGATTGGAAAACGAGGATTTTCCCCTAATAATCCACGACAAAATAACATTGATTTTTATGAGATCTTCAAATTTTAAACTTCTAGACTTCTAGGGTCGATGAGTCGGAGTTGATCGAGGTAAAGTCATCGCGCTAGTCACCGCGTTCTGCTGGGTGATCACCCCGATCAATAAGATGATTTTGTGAACTTTTCCCGAGTGATGGAGTCAGGCTTTGAAAACGAGGAGCAGGAAAGAAAAATACGAACCAACTTTCCGTTCAAAACTGGTAGGTATTCAAGTTTCGAGATCAATTCATCCTGCAATGCTTCGCAGTATTTCAATACAAACACTTCTCCCATGTAAATTACCCAGCAGAAAAAAAAATGTGTAGGCCAGATTAACACATAGTGTCTATCAACGGAGAGAGGGCAGTTAGGCAGGAAATTAAAAGTGAGTTGCTTCACTGTTTATAAAAGCAACGGAAAACAAGAAAAGCAAATCCCGACGGGTTTTATCAGATTACTCAACCGGTGAATGGAGGGTTCGGTACATGCAGCTCAATATCCTGCAGAGGATGCTGTAATATTAATTCCACCTGAAATTCACGTTGAGATTGAAAAATGCAGAAATTTTAGAATACACATAATTATGTGAAATTCAGCGGAACAACATCATCTTCAACTATTAAATTGGTCTTGTTCAGATTGAGGGCACTGCGCTCTTGCGGACAACCAAATCATTTCTAGAAACATTCCATTATCACAAACCAAACTTGAGTATTCATTCGTTATATTTGTAATGTTGTATTCTACTCATTAGTCTCCCCTTTTCTGTGAGGTCATCAAACCATCTGAACTCGCGTCAAAACCATCACGTAATCATGTAATGAACCGATTCCTCATCATTGAAATGACTTGATTGACTAAAGAATTTTTCCATTCAAGAGTATTCACCATAAAGAGTCAAGGTCCTAATTAAGGATTTACCCGAAACAAGGCACAGCGTCGTAATCAGGTTTCCATTAGACGTTAAGATACACATCTCAAGTCAACTACTTAGCTTGGGTGGTCTTCTGCCCCAAACCAACCTCACTCTCGTTTTTAGTTCCCTTTCCGTGACTCGGAACATAAACTCGAGCCCACTTCGGTTCACTCTCGGCCTCCAGTTGGAGTTTCGTGGGATGGGAGGAGAAATGAGCAAGACGGAGAATGTGAGCAGAATGAAAAGAAAGAGAAATAAAAGTGGATAAAAAAACGCGATATGTAGAATGTGAGCCGTTTTTATCTAGACGAATGATACCTTCGGACTCCTCAAGAGGCGATAAACTGAGGGATATTGTGTTAACGGGAGGGTTTGGATGGCAGCTGGTTGACCTGGACGATAGAAGCAAGAAACCTTCAAATAAACCTTTTGAGGGAGACAAATAGGTATCAAGAAGAGGAGATTCATATTCTCAGGATTCTTCTTCAGGATTCTTGCCCTGAAGATGAAAAACTCATTCAATTCAATTTTCGTTTTACGATTTGGCGCACAAACTGATTCGCAAGCGGTGGTTTTCTGCAAATCCCAACAGTCATATAGGCATTTATATGAAGTTTTCGTCAAGGTATCAATCCTTGGTCATTAACAAACTAATTTCCTACATTCATGAAAGTCCACTTTTGGCCTTCCGTTGAGCTATATTCCTTGACAACCTCACACGAAATCCCGCGAAAGGTATTGCAGAAACACTTGACTAACCTGCTCGAACGGAGCATTCGTCTGATAGGAAGTGGCAATGAAATCCAGCGACAGGTAATTCAAACGCACACTTCGAACGGCCTTCATGGTTCCTGACTTTGAGAGAGCAAGACTCACACTTAACAAACCGACCGTAAATGGACTACGTTGGAAGATCAACCGCGCCAAATCGGATAACCCAGTCTTCAAAAGACCTCCCTGTTAGGATCATTCCAGGACCCACTGCGGCCACAAGTCGCCTGGAGCCTGGAAGATTACAAGGAAGACAGTTAGGAGGAGCTCTTGAGGAAAGAGTTTTGAACCATCTTGGAGCGGGCATGAAGAAATAATAGTATATTATAACCTGTCTTTTGAGCGTATTGATCTCCATTCTGATGAAGAACTTTGAGAGGAACAAGGTAGTCATACGGATGGGTTATAGAGAGCTTAAGTTTTGGACGCTGAATCCATTAGGACGGGTCCCAGAACGATTGGCGCCCACCGGAAGAGATTATGGGTCAAAATGGATATCTTATCTACTCCTCGCTGGACTTCTCAACACTAACCTCGTTGGTATATACGACACAATTTTTTTTTTAATACCGGGATCATTCGTGATTGAGATATTTCTAACATACGATCGACCAACAAGACTAATATCAAACAAGTAGACAAATTAGGAGGCGCGGAGAAGCGCTTCAGAATGAATCGAGCTGCACAAATCGATTGGAAAACCACATCTGCGGCATCCAACCACGTTCTGACTCAACTAAAACCACATTCCGGGCGATGATGAAGCGATACGCTTGGTACCTGCTATCGATAGGGTTGTTCGGTATGAAAACGTCGAACCGCAATCCTATTCGAGCTGAAACGTTTCCCGCTTTGTTCGCTTGCAGATTAGTCGGACTCGACCTCCGGGCATTTATTGGCATTAATATTCATCGAGAGAAACTTCTGTTGATTCACGTTCACAAATACTTGGCTCAATCGCTACCGGTTGTGATGAAATACACGGTTAAGGAGCATTGAAAAGAGGTCCGTCATAAGGGGCAGTTTTCGTCAGATTGAGGCGAAAAACAAACCACATTTTAACAACAGAACGGACCCATCCTGAACAACAAAGACGCTATCCGAGCGCTCGAGGATCCTGCATTAAATTCAAACTGTAGTACTTCGCCTCTTTTCTTCCTCGTCTCTGAGAGTATTAACTATTCTAAGGAACTGCCGGGCGAGAGGACATTTTAACCGCTGGGAGGTAGGCGGAGTCGCATTTTAGTGATCTTGAAGTATAAAATTTATGTTTCGTCCCATTCAAGTTCCTTTCCTCTCTTCGCATTTCACGAAAACTTGCCTCTTAGCTGAAACTCTGGTACCTCCTTATTCCTACCTGTAGAAACTTGGTTCAAGTAAACAGACCGTACGAGCATAAAAAATTTACTTTAGTCGAATTCACACTGGAATAAACTGCCTACATGTCCTTTTATACAAAAAAACAGTAATGGCCATTGGCTCATCAATTAAAAACATGTTTAGAAAATTATTAAAAAAAAAAAAAAAAAAAAAAATTAGAAACATGCTTAGGCGCTTTTTTATTGCCTTAAACTACTTCTACGATGAATACTACGAAATACTGCAGATTACAGATTTCAGTAAATGTAGGAAAATTTCCTACATAAATACATAAAACGAACAAAAAACAACTTATGACAATATAACAAAAGGCGGCAAGATTGCATACTACTTATGTCACAAAAAACTACTGTTGGCGATTATTAGCCAGGGTACACGATCATAATGGACACCTATTTGAATCACAAAAGAAGACAAAACGGAAGGAAGCAATCAAACCTTTTTGTGTGACCTTCCTCAAAACACGGGGCGAGCGGTGCATCAAAACCGCGTTTTTTTTTTTTTTTATCTTTTTGTCAATATTTCAAAAACCGCGGAATTTCTATTCTCAATCGCAATTATTTCTCTAACTTGGTAAAATCCCTTCCTTTGCTCTGAAATAGATAAATCCCGTTGAACGTGAGTACGACAAAAGGACATCTTCCCATATGCCTGGCTCCACACATGTGTGATTACTCAAGAATCTCCCAGGCTGAAGGCGCCTCCTGTCAGGACTGATGTGGGATCTGGACACTATCACTGTGGTGGGCAAGCTCAGGAAAATATGTTTGCTCGGAAATCCGTAACTTTCTCCCGTTAGACGCTAAACGGTCCTTGTAGTATTGCTGGGAGCTCAGTACCGCTCAGATACAGCTAATTACTATAGCCAGATACGGTTAATTTGGCCAATCGTCTGCTCATTGTTTGGCTGAAGGGCTGCGTGTCGCGGCCATTCGTGATACCCTCAGGGTTCCCATTTGGGTCCTTGGCTGTTCCTAATTTTTGTGAATGATCTCAGCTCAGTGTTCAATAGGGGACTTTGTGATTTTCGCCGATGACATTAAGGTGTTCTTGGAGGCGTCTTGTTGGAAGGATCCCCGTCTTCTGGGATTATTGAAGCGCAATACCTCCGACTTCAACAATGACGCTGCTCATATTATGCTGTATTGTCCTTTATTTGTCCCATTTTGGAGTATGCGGCTCCAGTTTGGTCACCTTTCTACACTGTCGCGAGTGTTCGGAGAGGGTACAAAGCGCGTTCTTGCGGTTTCTGGCTATAGAATGGGTTTCTTGGAAGGTGCCCTTAGCTCCTCCGCTTTGAGGCAGGCGAGTGGAGTGGCATCATTGGAGTCCAGGCGCTACTGACTGGATGCGGTCTTTTTGTCGAAGATATTGAAGAACAAGATTAACTGCCCTCCCCTCTTGGCTCTCTTCAACCTCAGGGTCCCCAAATATCAGACCCGGAACAATTTTCTGATCGCCATCCCCCACGCACCTACGAATTACCTTTCCCACAACCCGGTGATATGCAGCGAAGCTTCAATTATTTTAGCAGCTTGTCCGACGTCTTTGACATTCATAGTGCCTTTCTCCCTGCACGTAAAGCCTACCTTGAGTCATTATCTTCGGGTGATCTAGTGTTTTGATGAGATATGTCAGTTAAATTGTTGGTTCTTTTTCTGGATTTTTTCCATGATATATATTTGTGGTGTCTGTGTGTCTTCTAATAATTACCTACGCCGTAATGTTTTGTTGTCAATTGTATATTGGGCTCTAGGCTCTGGGCTCTAGGTAAGTGAAATAAATTAAAAAATTGAGGTACTACGAAGAGGTACTGAATGTTCCAACCATCCGTCAGCTTAATGAGCTTATTACAACTATCAAAACCTATCCTATCCTATTTATTGGTGCGGGATGGTTACAATTTCGACACGAGCATAAAGTTATAGTTCAAAGCCCCGAAAACTCGGAAGCAAAACTAGACTAAAGCCGGGTCCATACTCATCCGTACCGTTGCGTTGCGTTCGAGGAGATGTGCGCGCGTTCGCCTCGAAAATTGTGGTGACCGTTCATACTACTGCGTGCGTTTTTGTGCGCTCAGCTTCTTCGACTTCGGGTTGGCTTTCTGTGCTTGAGGTGTTGTCGTGAAGTGATAAATAATTATTGTGCGAATACTTTGTTATATGTGGTGTGTTTTTTCTCTTTTAATTCATTCGTTATGGTTTTTTGGGCAAACGAAGCAAGTGAGTACCAACCAACCCTCCAAGTCTTCATGTTTACAATGATTATTGCACCTCCACAATTTTCGAAGTTGTAATTCATGATTGATGCTGTGTAAACTATTTAGAAAAAGTTCGTATTGGAGAAACACTTGTGCTTCTAACGGTCACAATGTTATTAACTTCGTTTTCAGCCTTATTACCAATCGCTCCAAACTCCCTGTGTATTGTGAATGAATTGCAATTAGGTGCACATCCACTTATTCAAAGCTCCAGAATGACTGGAAATTATTTGTGCTGTTGCAGGTGGAAGCAGTATCCAGTTTGACTGCGTAGAGTAAAACAACTCAGGGCTAGACGCAATAAATATTTACTTAGTACTTGACAATCATTTAATTTCCGAGGAAAAAATATTTATTTACAAATTATTTGTAGGAAAATTATCTATGAACAAATTGTTATTTAAGAAAAATTATTACTTTATAACATTTTAATGATGAAGAAAAATTATTTATGTACAATGGTCTTCACTCTATTCTTCCCGTTGCAAGCGCAGTTAGTTAACTTGTTGGTACCTATCATGAGGTTCACACAAGTTTTAAAATTTAATTTTTTATTAACGACGAAGCTCATCACATTGACGAAGGAATTTCTTGGCCTCTTGCTCTTGTTCTGGCGATACACTGCCCTTCATTTTCACTGCCTTCATTTTCTCTTAGCTTCTCCCAGAATGTACAGATGTCGAATAAATATTTCTGTTGTTTCCTACATACTTTCTTTGAGAGTGGCCTATTTCAGCCCACTTTTTCTTCTGTGGTCCAGCCCCTGAAGTGGGTGCCGCAAATCGACGACGCCGGATATCATCCGGCAAAACTTCTACACTACTATTTTATCACATATTGCAAATCACATAATACGAGTACCGCACACCAGTACACGACATCATGTGAGAAAAAAGGTTTTTATTCCATGACGACGTGAATTGGAACTGAAAATCTTTTGATAAAAACGCCCCTATCACTATTCACCGGCCTTCTTCTCCTTCCTCAACTGACCTTCCTCTTTGTCTTCAATGTTGTAAGGCTGTTGTACGCAAGTTTCTGCGTTCGAAAATCAAATCTTTTAGATCTCGAACGCGGGAAACCGCACGCAGCTACGCCCACTGAATGGTCGATTCGGATTGGCTCTTCTCCGAACGCGTATACTTCCGTACTCCCGAACGGATGAGTATGAACCGGGCTTAATACATATGTGGAGTCTATTCCTGGCATATTTTCTCCTGAAATACGGTGCTATTCTAATTACTCCGAAGAAAATCCAAGCAAAACGGCAGCATGTCGTTGTATAACAGGTAAACCAACCGCTTGAGGCCTCTCCCCGTCTCACCCTTTTTTCCTGAACGGGCCTTGACACACTGAGCCACTTGGCTGTCGCGGACGCGCTTCTCCTACTTAACCCTGCAGTCCTCACATTCCCCTCTAGACGAAAAAAAAAAAAATTCCTGTTCGACCTTCCTTGTAGGTACCTTGTGCATTGGTGTTGAAGCGTTTAAAGTCAAACGCCTTCGCATGTTCTCCTTTTCCGCCAATCTTCGCGACTTTGTGATAATTGTAGCCGATTCAATCTTATCAACAAACAGATTCAGGAAACGAAAGATGAGTTTGAAATCGTACGATAACGCCTTCACATTTACGAGGACACGAAACCCGTTATACGGAACGATCTGTACTCGCCACTATCGAGTCCATTCTGATGGGAACCTGATGAGCGAGTTCTCTCCGCATTGAGCAACTCGGTATTGCCTACTAAACTGTTGATTTTACCGCAACCAGACACCGGAGAAACGCGCTCCAGCCGGCTCAACTGGACCAGCCGGCCATATCCACAAAATAAGGTTTGAACATCTCCACCAAAATGCAACTGAATCAATTCAGTGTCAAATCCCTCGCATCAAGAATAAAGTAGATCCACGAACATCAATGTTTCCAGCATTTTTGCTTGTCCTAGTTTCTCAAATTCAACACAAACTGAACAAAGAACCGACTTTTTTAATAAGGCATGTTGATGGTGAACAGTAAATCGTCTTCTGAACCCGGAACATCCATTTCTTTGCAAATCGGCGGTGAGAGTCAATCAGTGCCCCCCCCCCCCCCCCTGAAGATTGATTAAGGGAGAGAAAGCATTCATATCACTCTATCTCTTGAAGAAAAAAAATGAAGACTATATTAATCTCTCTCCCATTTATCTCTTCGTTCATCATCAGGAGATTTAGAGGTGTTGGACACCTATACCCTAAATTTAGCCAACTAATGTCTACTGGGCTGGCCAACAGACTGTTTTACCATAATTTTGCCAAATTTCTCCTTAACCCTATTACAGACCAAATAGTTTGACCTTTCATTCACGTTCATTCATAAAAAAATATAGTCAAATTCAAGAAAACAACACGTAGTCTCTCGCGTATCATTACAGAGGGTTATGCCAATCTGTGCAAGCTACGGATAACAATCGTTGTACATTTTTTTTCTTCCGTCCGTCATTTTCCCTCGTCTATAAAAACTCTAGGCCGCGCAAGAGGAGATGTAACCTCACTCCGACCTGCTACGTTATTAATAAAAGACTCCATTCACGAGGTTTTATACGGCAGAGCTTTCATGTTTTTCACGACAAAGCCAAGACGAGGTTGTAATCGTTCAAGAGAATACCACGTCATAAGAGCGCCGATACAACCGAGGGTTAGATTGCACCCAAGAAAAGACCAAGACCATTTCACTTTCAGCCAACAATAAAAAGCTTCGTAAACTCCTCAGAGAAAATTGAGTTTGTTTTTAGAGGGACAAAATGAATTACATGATTGTGGAGTTGAAGGCATAGGTGAGGGGCGAAGGAAGGGGTGTTGATACGACGAATTTAGCTGATTGCAATGTCGAAGAATTCAAACAAATATAATTCAGGATCGAAAAGTACGAATAAGGGCGCCGAGATAATTAAAGACAAAACATGATTGAAAGTAACATACGACGACGTGTGAGAAAAAACAGCTGCTAGAGCTAATAGGCGGTGAACAAGTTATGAACAGGAGTTATGTCAGATTGGGGGGAGCGCGTAATGGCTCCTAGCCACCAGGCGACCTCCAGAAACCGTGTTGCAGAACTGAACTTATTGGGGGAGTTTCCTAATTATAAGGCCGCTACATCACGTCGCTGCGTCTAACATGTCAAAGATCGTGAAAATTGACATTTGTCTATGTCAGGAATTTAGGGACAAATCCTCAGATCTTGTGTCTACCCACTGCTATAAACTTCAGTTACGTCACAATCATGGCTAACTCATATGGGACCCTATGAGGTGTCTACGGTAAAACAACTGCGGAGCAAGTTGTAGATTAGAGCCTTGGTATAATATAATGTTTTTGTCGACTTGTCATGCATAAATATACCCGGCTCACAATTGATTGTTTTTCTATCAAAGAAAAATATCCAAATCACGCATACAACCCGGCGAGTAGATTAGAGATACAGTATAGATACAGTCTGATACAGTATATTCATTCTATACGTCTATCTCTATTTGAAATTTTAATGATAATTCGACAATACTGACGTTGAATCTCAACCTTCTACTACCCACGCCTAAACCATACTACACAGGCAAACTATCGTAGAATCAGATTAATTTGGTGAAAAACTATGACTTATCGGCACTAGAAAACAAGCTTCCAGGGGGTGGTTCAAACAAGCGTAGCAATAAGTTGGAGTCACCGTTTAGTCTTTCAAACGAGTTGCTACGAATTTCAGCTCAAATCAAATAAATCGCAACGACGTCCCACGCAAAGGACAGGAAATTTGACCAAGGGGAAATTTAATTTCAGAGATTCGATGCCATTAAGATCGATTCCATTCATGTACCTTACAAGAAAAATGCTCTTGCCGAAAATTTGCTCACAAAGACTGTAATTAGGGATGACTAACATTCACGACCAGCATTTCCACATAAATGTACCACGTATTTTGTAGTATTTCTCATCTCCTTCGAAACAAAAAAATAAAAATAAAATAATATTAATCTCACGAGAAAAATTGTTGTTTTTCGGCCAAAAGATCATAGTATGTAAGCAGTCTTTGTTTGATGTACGGGAGTGATAAGTGGCCACCTTACCGCACGGAGTCACAAACGCAGCTGAGTCTTATCACTAACAAACCAATGAGTAATTTATGTACATTTGTGCCCAAACAGTTAGATCACCAACGATTAATCTTCAATCGAAAACCGACGTAGCCATTTCAATTTAAAATCCCCTCATTTGTACCTCTAAATGATTCATGTCTCAGCAAAGCCTAGTTATTATTGTGTGGAGGCTTGTATAGACCGTCCGAAAACCAAAACAGGCTCAAATCTGAGGGGAAAATGAACTACGATAGAGTGGTTCACTCATAAGAGTAACAGTAGAAAATAATTACTTCAGTTCACGAGCATCTTACCTTCTACAACTGGGAGCTTTTATTCACGCCTTCCTAGAAAAGAGAAGAGAAATCAACATTAATTCGATATCCTTCACAATTAATACGTGGTTATTGTGTATGTCAGTCATGCCTTAATATCAGACCACAACAGAATGGATGGCTCTTAGTTTCATTGCAGTAATACTAGTCGTACAAGAACTCATCGGCAGGACCTAGAAACGGGGCAATATGTAGTCCAAGTCGCCGAAAACCAAGGTATGGGTGAAAATGCGTGTTATTAAGATGGATATTTTGGATAATTTTGGGAAAGTAGATGCGTACGGCATCATTTCCCATCGATCGTTCGTTGAATCGATTGAAATTCACGTACCGGAACAATAACCATATTCGAAGGCAGGGGTAACATTTTGGGGTACTTATGATGAAGAAAAAAGTCCAGCTAGGTATGTCCAGGTAAGTATTCACCCCAAAGACCTTCAAGGTACTCATTCCTAGGTCACCTGGGAGCAAATCCCCACCACGCTCCCCTTGGTCATTCGTCGACTACTAAAGGGGGTGATTTGCCAGGATTAATCTAATTAACCCTTTCCCAAATCTTTGTAGCATGTCCGGAGCCTACTGACAAACATCATTTTCAAGATGATTCTTGAGACAGATGTTCGACTTGAAGGAATAAATGCGCACTGTGCGATGCTGAAAACGCGCGCAACAGGCCATGTCCCGTTTGTCAGAGCCTGATCGACCGCGAAGAAAAACGGCCAATGTAAACGAGGATTACAGGCTCTTTGAGTTTCCAAGTACCGGACCTTCCTGCAAGGCGTCTATTCCGATGTCACCGAGACGGTGTCAAGGTTGAGGTGAGCTCCAAGAGCAGGCGATTTCACTTGAGTTGGAAGAAGGAAGATCGCAACCGCGTCCCTGAGTGAAAAAGGAGCTTTCGGCGTCCCGGTTTTATTCAAAGAATCGGCAAAAATCCAGCTCCAATGAAGGATGACTTAAGTAAACTAGGAAAAATAACATTCTTATTGGCCATTTTGGGTGTCCTTGCGTGACTTATGACTGGAATTTTCGGAGAAGGCGATTCGTATTCGTGCAAATATCCAATAGTTTATGCAAATAATATATTATATACTTGGCACACATCGATGGTGGTGCGCTCTCATGGACTGTCCACCAAGTGGTTCACTAACTTTCCCAGGCCGCTCATCGATTCATTTTTGCCGTTTTTTGGACTATTAATCATAGAAACCACTGGTTTCTCGCTTTTCTCCGATAGGGGTTCATTAACGACCTCAATGCAAAACCATTCAGTCCAACCAGCCAGAGAATCTGGCGAAATATGAGCAAAAATGTGTATATTAAACATGGTTTTTCGGGATTTTGGGAATTTAGTCGTTTTTCGAAACTTCAAGTATTTGACTTCTCGAAAACTCTACATCTATGTCCTCAATAGCTGATATATGTCCTGAGCGTACCCAGAAGAAACACGGTGTGTTTCCAACTCCCCCTCTTATAACCATACTGTATGAATAAGATTTTGTCAATGTAATCGTCTGGGAGAACAACATTAGAGACCAGAGTTAGAACAGGGAATTAAGTGAGTATATACCTTCCTACTGGGAAGGCAAAACTGCCGTAATATTCAGTGGCAGATGCCTATACTTTTGTTTCTCAACCACAAATACCTCGGTCATTGAAACCCCCTCCCTAATGGAGTGCCAGTAGACGTCGATCGGAGCACGTTACCACGATAGGGCTATAAATGTAGAACAGGTTAGAAAAGCGGACAATGAGACGGTACTAGGGAGAAAAACTTCTGGTAAACGGTAACGTTTACTCTGCCAATGGGGCGGCCGGAATCGCATCCAAATACCGGAGTGGTATATCCCCCAAAACACAGAATGGAAGGGAGACGGCTTACCAGAGCGATCAAACAACACATAACGATCAGAAATGATTTCCTTAAATTAAATACTTGAGGATGGACTGGCCATTAGGGGAGATATTACTGGTACGATATTTCCTAAAGAGGAACAACCTGACAACAGGCGACTGCAATACGTACAAACCTCAAAACCCATAAGATTTCTCTTGAAAGACACTGATAGTACTTGATTTGAGCGGAAAGTTATTTGTCTCGATTAATGTTCGGGTGGTTGCCTTCGAACTTGACGAGGGTTTCGCTCACAGGACCTACCAGCCGCACATATAATGGTTCCGGCCATGACCCTCAGAATTGACAATTCGCTTAAACATCACTATCTCCATCAATCCCAGTCTACTTTCCATCTAGAACTACCACTTAACGATTCGGAAGACGGAAGCATTTGCAAGCAAACCGTCAGCTTCTCGTGTTTACGTTCAAGGAAAATGTTTGTTGTCATCAGTTAGCCGGTGCCCCCGTTGAATATGTATGGTTTTCCGAGCAAAGTGAAACAGGCTCGTGCTCGACGACTCGGCTCTGAAATTCTAATGTCGTCTCCGTCTCTCTGGGCAGTCTCCTGTGTGTAAATCCTCTTCCGCTGAAACGGTTCAAAACCCCCTTTCAGGAAGAGCAGCATAGTAGAGCGGGCTAGTCTGCTGCCTAGCAAAGAGCTTCTCCTGAACAGGTCTTTCCTTATTTTCAAGACCCTCTCAGACAGCTTGGGAATTGGAATTCTATATGAGGAAGCAATGTAGGCCATGTGTGTTGAGAAAATGGTTTCTTATTTGTAGGTGAAATGATGATGGTAGAAGTGTTCATCACATCCAATAACGTGTAGAAATTCACAACCACCGGCTAATTTACAGAGAATTTTTTTTCCTTTTATCAGTTCACTTATGAATTTTTTAATTCTCTGACAAGCGCTTCAAAACATTTAAGAGAATGAAGAAGAATGGTATCATTACGACTGTAATTGAAAATCCCGGCACCATGGACAACGAATGGTCTTTCAAAGACAGAAGTTTGTTGGGCTGGGATTGGCAATGTTGTTACATCAAACCTTGTTTCTCTGCTGTAGACGTCCATCATGAAGACCAGTTCTTTCAAATGGGAAGCAGGTGCATCTACTTCACGACTCAGAACGTGATATTTTAGCTCTCCTATCTTCCAAAAACCTAATTACTCCAAAATAAAGACTGCGCTTCAGGTTTTGAAGACAAACGGTATGTTGTGACGGTAGTCACAAAACGCAAGGCGATCGCAGAAAAATACAGTATCATCCTCTATCAGCTTTACAAAGTAGCTTAAGACACGATATTCTCTGCTTCTCTACTACCAGTGTGAAGTTACAAAGGAGTAGTGAATACAAATGAAGCGACCATAGTCGGCTCATGAACCTATATTGTCTGGCTTCATTAAAATATATTTGTTTAGTAAATGGGTAAACACAGAAAGTGGGTAGGCCATTTCATGCAGGAATACTACTGGAATCTGTCTGGAAATAGAATGCTTGAGAAGCTTACAATGTTGGCTACACTGTAGTGAATTGGCGTCTGGCGAGTCTAAGAGGTCTCTGCCTTCGATCGATCTGACGCTTCATCTCCATTCGGTGAGTGTTGAAAAGGGTTTGTTTAACATTACCGACTAAATTATACAAATGGCCTCCCACCCAAGGAAGAGCTCGTGGAAGATTTCGTCGTTAGGTATACGAACAGAAAATCGGAAAATTATTTCAATGAACTGAGATCAGCACTAAAGCTTTGAGAAGATACTAATTTGTATATTGTCTCTAATTTTTGATGCATTATTTTGCATGCTAAATGTTGTTTCCTCAAAACGGCTGTTTTCATTGCCACGCACAACTGTGACAGCGACCCATCTTTCTGAAGGCATTTAATGCTATCATGGAAAAGTATCATTGAGACATTCCGACACTGAAACTACACGTTCAGTATCGGTTGCTAACAATGCTCCAGTATTTCGTATTTCGATTTGAAACGAATGCAAATCTAGAGAAGTGTACACAGATTATTTAAGCAACTCACCAGAAATCAATGCCTTATAAATTAAATTTGCCGTAAACTACCCAGGATCTCCTCCCTGGGCACAATTCAATCTGACCTATCACATGACAATACACCGCTGCGTGCCTCGAGTTTGATTAATTAACGAGAAACTCGATTCCACGTTGATTATGTTGTGAAAGGACTCCGGGTCAGTTTAATGTAATAACCGGA
Source organism: Cyrtorhinus lividipennis (assembly GCA_019603395.1). Classification (NCBI taxonomy): domain Eukaryota; kingdom Metazoa; phylum Arthropoda; class Insecta; order Hemiptera; family Miridae; genus Cyrtorhinus; species Cyrtorhinus lividipennis. Next base: position 1,969,604 of record CM034003.1, on the reverse strand, counting down.
ACATCGTGAGCCAGGAGGTTGGATGACATTTCAGTAAGTAATACCGGCGTCGGTTATTCATTGGGGGCTCTGCCCAGACTGAAAGCCATATGTGGTAGGTTATTTCCGTTAGGGGGTTTGATTTAATTGAGCTACGTTTTTCATATGAGAGGAACATACTCCGTAGATGAAAGGGAAACAATACAAACCAAAATCGTTCCATTTAATACCATACGACTGATGCCGCAGAAAGAATTAACCACCTATCTGTTGTGCCTTGCTATTTCCAAAACCGCTCAACTGATGTGAATTTATTCTTACTGAATTATTTTTCTACGTTTTACGAATAGCAGTAGCTACCAGCGAGAGGTCAGTCAGTAACAAATACTCTAGAAATATCAAAATATTTAGTATTTGTCGGCTTGAAACTAATCGCTACTAATTACGATACCTAACCTTGACACAATACCAATATTTATTGTTTCTTACTCTTTCAATAAATTCCTTACAGATTCTTTTTGTGAGCCGTGCTTACGAGATATTCCCCTTAGTCTTAGTCCTCTTTGACCGGCAGTTAGCAGAACGAAGAATCGTAATCGCTGTTGATTTTCGTAACAACCATCAGAATGGAATGCCACGATTTGAACGCTTAAAAGTTTCGTACAATCTCACATACGCTTTAGACGACTGTTTGACATTTCGTAAAAAGTGCTGCGTTCATATATGACACGAGTAAAGACTCTCTGCTCCGGATGAAGCCCGGCCAAGCGGTGGTTGCGAGCTCGAGGGAAGTTGCTAATGACTGACGTCGCAAGAGGTCGAGGGCTCACCTTCGAAGATGTCCCATACTCGCAAGTTGTGCGGTTTCTTAAATCTGTCGCAACCCGTCTTTTTTTCGCTGAGGGTAGACCGATATCTCGTGCATTGTGAGGACTTAACAGCGCGAAATACTACTCGGCTATCGCACAACACGAAATATCGTTTGAGTCGTTTGGCCCGCTTCGGGTACACATTGACCCTGTGACCTCGATTGCTGTCACTCGTCCCAAATTTGGAGGAATAAGAAGGATCGCAATTCTGACAAGTCACGGAAATAAAGCGCACCAAACTGAGAACTTGAAGACCTGATCACATTATTTGTGATGTAATACGGACAGAAGCGGCGCCCCTTCTGAACTAAAACCTGATCGCCTGGGAACTCGTACAGACTTCGTTCAAGAATTTTTATGTAAGTAATTTTTGAATCAAAACGGTCCACTACTGCAATCTTAGAGAATCACTAACATAAATCACAGGGGTTGGTCATTCCTCGGACCAGGAGCATGGGAACTCACTCCAATCGATTCAGCGTCCAAAATTTAGTGGAAAATGAGACCCCACACTCCAAGGTACCAGAAATCTCGAAAACTCACATTCAAAATGGGTAGATAGGTACCCATTTTGACCCATAACTCATTCCTGAATCTGAAAGGCCAAGAGTTCTATCGCCGAAAATATCGAAATTCCATTTTTCGAAATACACATTTTGACCCCTCTCCCTCCCTCCCGCAAATTTGGTTCAATCGAGCTAAAAAGTTTTGAAGACAACTAGCGTCGTAAACGAACCCCCGACACACATTTCAGATTTTTAGCAAATTTTCTACTACCAAAATTGGCGTGGACGACGGACAGACAATTGCCTATTTCAATCTAGACACCTTGAAACCCCCAGAAATAAATTTGGGACCAATTGCAGAGATTAACTTTTGCATGATAACAGAGGTTGATTATCTAACGAACAAACAACTCAAAACGCTGCAAATTCTTCCACTAGAGTTTTTCAATTGCATTATCCAGCAAACTCTACTTCTACAACTCCCACGAAATGATTATCGACAAAGGACCTTGACCAATTACACGATCATTAAAAACATAAAGAAGGTATTAGCACGGTAGCGATGAATTATTTTAGAATAACAATTCCCCACGTGTTCTGCTTTACCCGTTCATTGTTACTTTTTAAAACAATTTATCACCGTTTTTAGATATTATATAATTTTCGTTGTGTATCTTTCTAGACGCTACATAGTCGAATTTATCGAGTGGATCAAGTTTTTTTTCAGAATGCATAATGATGTCAGAAACATCACCTGACTTTCATGACCAGAAATCTTATCGAAAGAACAAAGAAAACCAACATTTTCCCTCAGAACGAATCCTCTAGCAACTTTTTTCAAGATAAAAAAATACTCAGGTCCCAGACATAGTCAAAAGAACCATTTTCACGAAGCCCTTTCCCGAACTTGGAAAGAGCTTGAGAAGTACCAACTAGAACTGACGTCAAGAAGTAAGAAGCTTCGCCCAAGAAAATAATTTTGTTTGTTCAACAATGTCACAAAGAGAAAATTTATCTAGATGGAAGAAAAGTGAATCTAGTTACGAAGTACGGTCATCACTTGTACTTGCCGCACGTTTAAAGTGTTCCACGATAAGTTCCAGGCAAAATCTTTATAAATTTTGTCGTTACTGTTCCTATAACCCGTTCAAAGCGACTTCCATCGGTTAGCAACGGCTCGCTCGTCACGGCCACCGGAGTTGTCTGAAAACGTCAGCGCATTCTTCATTTCTCGTCTTGGGCCAGGCCGTTCACACCGAACCCCCTCTGGACCCTCCTAGGCCTGTACGTCTATCCTGCTTCAAAACCTCAGTGAAGTTTCTTCGTTCATTAAACGGTCAACGGATTTTTCAGAGTCGACAACGACTTTTTCCCCACCAGCAATAGCAACAGCAGAGTAGCAACAAGGCATTGATGGACAAAAATTGAGATTTGTGATCTCTCGACGTGATCTCAGAACTTTGGAAAAAGTGAAAATTGAAAACTATTCGTGGTTACGAAGTAGTTTGAAATTATTAAAGCATGTCAAATACAGGCAAGAGGGGCATTGATTATCAAGTTGTCTTTGCAGTGTTGAACAGGCTTTTCAAGGTCTAGCTTGAGTAAAAAAAAGCACAGAACCAACCAAGTATGTGAAATTTTAACTTTTTGTTCTCTAAACCAGTATCTCATATGAGAAGGGGCTTCTTGGTTTGAATTTCCTTCCATGAGATGGTATTTATTAGTGACCATGATCAAAGTGAGTTGAGCCAAAACAATTCTGTAAAATATTCGTGAAAAACTGCATGCATCCTGCAGCCTAAAGGAATTTATAGCGAACAGCCTAAAATATGCGTCCTACAGCCAGGTTAATACTCATCCGTTTGGGAGGACGCAGAAACGTCTGTTCAGAGAAGAGCCAATCAGAATCAACTGCGCAAGGGGCGTGGCTCCGTACTGTATCCTCCATTTGAGATTGAAGAGTTTTGATTTTTGAACACACTGAGAACGCGCTGTTCACCGTTTCACCATATTTTTCAGATTCCAAAATTGGTTAGGAGACGAAGAACAAGTTTTTAGGTGGTCATGATGATGACAATAATTTTCTTTGCGACCTGTTCACGAGTCAAAGTGTGTGTTGGTTGTCCTACAGATGAATAGTGAGAAAATGTTGTACTACAAGCACAAAATACTACAAACCGGCAGTACAAGAACGGTACGAAAAGTCACATGCGTTTCAGAAATAACGCGTTTTTTAACAGAGCGCACTTATATGGATGAGTACGAACCAGCCTTCAGTGTACTGTCCTAAAACACGTCATAACCGTCCAATTCAAGCTTGGAAGTGAATCGATCCTGTTCAAATAAACCTGTGATCTAGGGAATTGTAGGTACGTGGTTTTGCATTTAGAGCGTGCTATTGGCATTTAGAGACGAAATACGGTTGAATTTATCTTGCAACAACGAAACTTGATGCAAGCAAGAGATGCAGTGAAGGGACAGTTTAAAGCATTAGTAGAATATTTTTAATATTTTATCAAACCGCCTTGAACGGTCACCGAACGCGCTGTAAACTACCTATGTAGAAATAGGTAGAAATAATCGAAAAATTTAATAATTCGCAGTTCCATTGAGGAGACTAGGGTTATATTTATCTCCGTATTGATTAAATTCATCATGAATAATTTAACATAAGGACAGAAAGGTAGCTAGTTTATACAAGCTGCGAAAGACAAGCGATTGTGGATTGATGCGCAGCATTCCACGATATATTGATGCAGAGCAGTGGAGTTTTCAACGGGTAAAGAAAGATCTGGGTCAGCCTGTAGCTTTCCGGGCGTATAAGAGAGAGCATCAAAACACGGAATCGATCGAAATCAAACTCATCAGGGAGGGAGTACGTGGATACTAAATTTCATAGAGAGAAATTAATTTATTTGCAAAAAGAATAAACGTGAATAGAGTTTTGTGGAAGGAAAATGGATTTATACGGGTTGTTTATAGGTTTATCAGAGTCGAAGTAATGATTCTGATATTCCATTATATATGAAGCATAATATTATAACGTTGGTAGTCAGTTGGACTGAGGAAAATAATTCGTATGAAACCCCATTTTATCAGAAACACACGGCGTACAACCCAACTATTCAAATTACCTTCGTTGTTGATGTGATTCAACTTTTGCAATTCGGAGTTGAAATTTTGCAACGTTTATCCTGGGTCATATTTCCCGCGGTGCTGTAACGGACAGATGATGAATTTTCAGAACAAGTCGGTGGAAAGGCCCCGGAGAAAACGCCAACTTTACAACGAGAAAAACGGCGGTAGAGTTGAGAAAGATTAGCTCGGAGGAATGAAAATAAAATTAGACCGGTTCTTCCCTTTGAGACTGGAGGCAAAATGGGATTACAGGGGCGTGGAAGCTTTTTACAGGGTAATACAGTGTTTATGGTGTAACGGAAGAGCTATCACGACCATGTTTCGTAAGATCATTTTAAGGTGAAATACATCACTGTATTTTGTAAATTATTTCGCCTAGGAATGGATGGACAATGGATATATGGAATGATTTACCAAACGGACTTCAAATATTAATATAAAGAATAATATATATCTTTAAAATTCGGAGAGCCTCGAGTGATAGCTTTTTAATCGTCTTCGAAAGGGATGAGGAGAACATCAAAATATTCATTTGGCTACGTATCGTCGTAATTAGTAATCAGCGGAGGGAAATGAAGGTAAAGCAATCCACAGGGTGTGCTCATTCTTATGCGATAACAACGATGAAAAAAAAAAAACTTGACACGGATTTCGTAAATCAATTCGTAACCGGCCAGGATGAGTCTGAATAGTGCCAGGAGAGATTATCAGTTGAAATGATCTAAAGACAAGAGCATCTGAATTTTCATTAGTTTTCTAATCAAGGCTGTAACTTTGCTAGTCGGGCATAGATAACCTTGTATATCATATCAACCATTTCTCCTTCAATGGATTTATAATAGGTTGGATATTGACGTTTAAACCCCGTACGAAGGGACTTCCGTTCAATTTATTATTGCTATTAAGCGGCTTTGCCCATCGGTCTTACCCTCTCCCAGGAAGCCTGACCCAACGCTTTTAGAGTCTACCTTGGTAATACTGCTAACGGTTCTGGCGGTTTCCGAAGGCGATTGAGCACCGGGGTTATGCCCGTCAGGTCCTGCGGTGCTCGTCTGCCAACGGCGATATTTTAACCGAACAACGAACCGAATTTAGTGCAAGAAGGGTTCGTTTGGAACGTTTCGGCATAAATGAAAGATAAATCATCTCGCTTGAACAGATACGTAAGGTATACAGCGTGTTCCCCCTCAATTTTTTTTTTTTGCGCCACTGGTTCAGCGAGCGCGCAAAGTTGTTAACTAGTGGATGATGGTGAACTGTAAAGAGTGGCACCTGAATTTTCATTATTTTTTAACGCTGATTCACGAGATGCTATCCGTTTCTTGATGCGTTGATTATTGTTGAATAATGACCAACATTCTTAAATCTTCCCAAAAAAAATTTTAATACATATTTATTTTTTTGATAATTGAAAAAAAAACCAAGAATGAAAACAAATTTGGGGTTGCGGAACTTTGCGTGCTCGCTGAACCGGTTGGGTACAATAAAAAGGAAGAAATTACTCGAGGGATCAATTTTTTAAGGAAATTTTGGGTAGAGTCCAAATTTTCAATAACGAAAATTGGGGTTCCTATTTGAAATTAGTAAGTAGAGTATGTGACAGATGCGCATGGTGGCGTAGTTGCGCGGGATTCGCAAATATTGTATTTAAAATCCTTGCTCAGAATATGAAGAACACAAAAAATGTTGTTGTTTACTACTATTTAGATCGAGGAGGGGGGGGGGACAACTCGTTTAACCTGTATATTAGGTACGTCGATGTAACAAACAACTTCGTCCACCATCTAAATTTCTTGCCCGGTATTATGAAACAACTACAGTGATCATTTAGGTCTACAAAAATTGTGATGGAATTACGTTAAGAGAGCAGAGAAACCTGCGCATCAGGGCAATGACCTTACACGAACCCTTATAAAATGATAAAAGGCTCTCTTCAGAATCGATCAAAACTCGTTACTTGGTCATAAGGTGGCTCGGGTCAAGGGCGATTATTTACAGAACTGTTGACGCAGGTTCGACTATACCCCGGAATAAAAGTGAAAATTAGTAATCATCGATAGTTATTAGTATGATAAGGCATAGGAAACTTTCCGATACTATTAGGGCTCTGAGTTAAAATCATTATAAATAATAGGTGTTTAGCGACATCACGTTGAAACAACTCGATGGATTAGCAACATCATTTTCAATCTGCTCAATGTCATTTGGGAAATGAAGAGGCTACGAGATGACGACATGAGTCAACATGTACACGACCCAGTTAAACAACGGCGTTTTGCATCCAAGTGCGTTAGGCAGTGAGAAATTTGTTTTCACGTTTGAAATTCACGTTCAAACGATTTTGAGGCAATCAGGTTGTCAGGACCAGGCTTTGTGTGGGAATTCGTGAGGGAAAAAGCAGAAAAGGAGAAAAAAATAAAACCTGAGCTGAGGTCATGCGTTCCCTTTACTGCACAGTTGGGTATACACAGGTCAGTCCCAGGCTCCACCTTGGCCAAGATAGGGAATCCCTCACAAGCAGCAGATGGTTGCATCATTGGCTCAACTAAAAGTTATAGGGCTTAGATTTCATGAGCAGAATGGATAGTCTCTGGTTTTCTAAAACATACTATAAACTTATTTTTGTGAAGTACTAGGGATATCTTTTGTACCTCTGCATTAGCAGACGAATTTGACTAATCCAAAACTGTTACAACATGTACCTTCCCATGAATAGAGCCATCTCCACTTCGCTTTAGAGTTCCTCATTACGATCACAGATACGTACAATTATTAGAAAAATGAGCTCAAGTTCAATCCACAAACTTGAATATAACTATTGATTTTATTGCATGGATCAAAGCGGAGCAGATCAGAATCAAATTCTGTTTCATTGTTATGACCTACCACATTCCATTCCCCAACATTCACCTGTTGAAGTGAATATAATGTACCTAGGTGATTCACCTTTTCGATCCTCACTTGTTATGCACCTGCCTGCCTGATTCTGAAGCCAACATCTATCTCTTGCAAACATTCGGCCACCCAATGCACCATTACAAGAAATGTACATGCGAAAGCATTTTTCACGCGGCATTGAGTAACTTTCGTTAATATAGAGGCAGGCGATGATGAATAGGTGGAAGACACGTATGTAGATTAGATGCGACGCCGACCAAATAGCAGGGAAAGACAAGGTCATGTATTGAAAAACTAAATGATCCAAACAAACAAACAACATAACAACCGCATGGTGGCTGCCTGTCACGAGATAGTGAAACTTTTAGTAAGAAAACGCGACGACTTGCAACTCAAATAGGAGAATTCACGGCAATCTTCAGAGGTATACTGATAATGTGGACGTCCTCCGTCCTCACCAATAATTAGTTCGGACCAACAATTTTCGAGCTATTAGTTGACGGAGAGCGGAACTCTAGGAGACCGAGAAGTTCCATCTACCTTTCTGACATCAAAAACAAACAAATCACTCAATTTTCGAATATGCGAAAATTAAATGCGAAGTTTGCACGATTAACTGCAGTTTCCCGCAATTAAAGCTCATTTTGAGGAAAAAAAGTGAATACACTCGGGAACCTGATATGTCTCAGAAAAATATAATAACTTGGTATTAAGTGAAGAAATGTTGTCACATATATTCATGACCTATTAATTTTGTATTAAAGTTACTGGTGCCCTATTATAATCCTTTCTCCTTCTTGGTTCATTAAAGAGAACGTCATCTTAGAAAAAGGAAAATGAGCCAAAAAATTGGGATTTGGATTTTTTGAGAAAAAGTTTTCACGCCCCGAATATAGAATTACTTAGTAGCTTTGCATAGGATATTTGCCATTTGTCTGGAAGCCGAGCGCGATCCACTCCTTTAGCTCGCTAGAAAAATGTCAGATCCAAGAGCTTCCTCATCAGCCTACCAGGAGAAATCCACCTGAAGAGAACCAAGTTAGCCAGGTTTTTGCAGCCAAATGAACAACGAAATATGGATTATGGCAACCACCAGTATGATGGGATGGCACTTCTCTGAGTTTCATAAGTCAGTCGCTCGCAGTTTTCCAAAACTATCATGAGAGCGCGTTATTGCCATGGAAAAAAATGCAATAAGGTGCGCCACATTGATGAGTCCCACATAATGCAGGGAGAGTGACTTGCGCCTTGGAATGGGCTCATTCTAAAAACCTCCAACAAGTAACAGGACTTCTCGGGACACCCACCTGCCCTCAAGTGGAAACTTGAGCTAAACGTGATCAGTGATCGAGATACGAGTTTCTTGTTTGAGCGTTGAAAAAGTCTGATCGGAATGAACCGATAGATTCTTTGTGGGATTAATTGAGAGTTGGTGAGAATAAACTGAGTTTGTTTGGACGAATTTGTACAGTAATGTGCTACACCGATGAGAGTAAATGAAATTTAAATTGGACATCGTCGGGGTTAATTCATTCTGTAGCCACTGTGAGGGAGGAATCTGCGAACCTTACAGCCGAGGAAGGACCGAATGAGATGTATAATGCGAATTGAAGGATTTAAGGGGTCAGGGAAAGGTGTTTGGAGGTGAAATAATTTTCGAAGTAGAATAGCGACCGATTAGGGGCTTTCCTGGGCCGAAAATGGCAGTCGAGTGGAGAAACTTGACGACTAACCTGTCAAATGTAATCCGTTTAGGTTGGTGGTGAAACGTATTTCCCAACGTGACGCGACAGCGGTAACGGGCGAGTACAGGGTCACAACACCAACCTCCGCTCGACGGGAGCCAGGGAGCCACTAACGGTACGGCGTGGATCCTCCCACCCCCTCCCGCACCACCGGCGGGGCGAAGGAGGCGGCGAAGACGCTTGGACGACGGTGGTAGCCCCGACGGAGACCAGAGCCAGGCGAAACAGGTCAAATCCTGTCGGAACCCGGAACCAACACCGCTCGCACTGCCTCAAACCCAAAATGGTATCGTTCCCAAATGTGGCGTTTTACGTCAAATTGGAGAATTAATGGTTATAAATACGTTCTGGGAAAGCGGTAACTGGTGACACCAAATGCTTAAAAACTCTACAACTTTACCCAGAAGCTTTATTATTACTCTTTAAAGCAAAGGTGCTTGTGCAGAAAACTGTGTGTCAAGAACCCATCTCAGTGGATTCAATGTTTAGAGGAATATGATTGCCACAAATCTCAAAAATCATTTTGACCCCCATCCACCCCAAATTTGGTCCGACCGGGCTGAAAAGTTTCGAGGACCAACTAGACCAGGAAACGGGTCCCTGACCAAAATTTCAGATTTTTAGGAAATTTTCTACTACCAAAATCGGCGTGGACGGCGGTCGGACTTTTGATCTAGACACAATGAAACGCCCAGAAAAGAGTTTGCGGCCAAATCGGAGAGATTGACTTTTTGCACGAAAACAAGGTTGATTTTTTCAAGGAATAACCAACCAAAACCTATATGTCCGTCCGCCGTACTTTATCGGCGAACTTTACACGAACGATCTTCATTATAAATGAATGACCCATCATGAATACAAACAAATGAAGCGAGCGCTGTTCATTTTTCCCTCACTCACTTATATGGAAAGCACTTAATTCGGATTGGAAATGTAGTACAATAGCGAGGTTGAAGTTCTTGATTATATTGCTACCACCACGCTTCATTTGGATAACAACACGGTAACGTCTCCTAAACCACGAAATTGCCCGTTTGAGTCGCTGTTACGAATATTGACGGAAATAGCCCAGGAAGGCATGAGCAAACACGAACGTAGGAAGGCTATTTCGTTGTAGGCACTACTTAGGTGCTACCTAAGTAATGAACTCTTCAATATACGATTAGCCCTTGGTAGGTTCACTAATTTATTTGTAAACGTGGGATAAAGCTCTAGCTATCAGTGAACTTGTGCTACAGACATATTGGGGAAAAACTACGTAGAAGTCAATTAAGATACAGTACCTACTAAAATAATAAAAATGAAAAACATATAATAGTAGAACCGAATCACTAAAGCTACTATCAATTCTACGAGTATAAATTATCTTCGGGCGGAAATAGGAGGCTTGTCGATACCAGACAGGTTTTACATGTTTACGATGTTCAATTTTGATAACTTGGGCAAGAACTGTCAGCATCCACAAACTGAGGATCCTGAAAAAGGGTTTTTTCTCCCCTCACAATGCTTTATGTTGGAGACAGCGTTTTGTAGAAGGTCGGTTGCAATAGTCACCGACAAGTCGTTTACGAATACAGATAGAGGAAATGGCGAAGTTCAATTTCTATACCAAAACGTTGTTATGGGCGTGGAAAGCTTGGCAGTTAAAAAAAGGGCCTTACATGATATTTAGGGACCCATTCAGCCGTTTCAGCGGTCGTACGTCAAGGCTGAAGTGTGCTAAGCGCTACGATAGAATAACATCTCACTTCGATTTACCCCCTCCGGGATATGAGTTGTATACAGATCACCTGGAAAGGTGACAAAACTCATCTGACCGCCACTCGAACAAGCTTACGACTCAAGTACCACTCCATTCTAACGTTAGGTGAAACATAATTGAGATTGTCACCTGCAGATTCTACAAGGGTTTTGCTGTCACTCGGGGTAACTTCATTCATTTGGTATGAACGTGGGTGTGAGACAAGATTATTTTTGGATTAACTCAACGATACACATTTACATATAGACTTGAAGTAAATGAAAAATCCAATCGACCAGTCAATTTATAGCACGAAAAATAACTTGTAATAATTAGTTTTCAATACATTGTTTAGTGTCTCATAAACGCAGTGATTCTTGAACGTAAAAAACTTTATTATTATATAATATTAATATATAATAATTAATATAATTAATAATTAATATAATAATATTAATATATAATAACTTTATTATTATTATTATCTCAATTTTTAGTTTTTTTTTTTCATAAATATAGTCAGCAATTTTTTAAATGACATGAACAGTGCAGCCCCTCAAGTCCATAGTGGTTTGAGGACATGTTTATATAGGGTTAATTGGTTCTGGATCAACATTCTAGATTGCCGTCCTTTTATAAAATATTATTCGGAACTCGAAGACCAAAACAACAGAAGTCAATCATCCAGTAGTGAACTTTGCAAACGATGCCTACTTTGTTACTGCTGATTTCGGGTGTACAGTGTTGTCCATCGCATTACAGACTGTTTTTTGGGCGTTGTTCAGCGCAAAATGTGACAATCCTGACTCAGAAGTTGAACAGTGCTCACTTTTATTACACTCCCTTCAAGAAAACGAGTCAACGAGCAAGTTGATCCCTGTAATGAACTTGAAATTCGAGCACTGGTAGCAGGGTATCTTTTCCTCCCTCGGTCCACTCGGGGTCTCTCAAGGGTTATCAACACGCTATAAATGGATAATAATCCGGAGGAAACAACCCGCTGCCGGCGAAGGTCCAGACTACAGGCCGGGTGGGACCGGCTAGGCAATAACAGGCCTTGGAACGTCGTATAACGTCATCTGCCGGGTCGTGCAGGTGGTAGGCCACAAATGACTGTTGTGCCCCGTGCTCGGGATTCACCGAACATTTTACACAGGGAAAATTTTCTCTCGAGAACATTTTGGGATGACTTATAGCGGAGTGCGCTGACAAGACCGTACTTAAACACAAATGATTACACGAATCAGCCGTGACGTTGATTGGCCATGGGCGGTTTTGATCACATAGTACAGTAATGTGGAATCCTAAAGCGGTATACATACACTAAACAGAAATTGCAGAGAATCCCGAAAGGTTCAACGCCACATAAAGGTCAACCATAATTTTACAACTGCTAGAAACCGGCTCTCATGGCCATATTTAGAACATGATCAACAGATACGGATACGGACTCGTTGACACTACTTTCTAGGAAGATAATCGATAGTGGAATGAACCGTAAGCCGGAAAAGCGCACAATGCGCCTTTGACATGAAAGGCAGGTCTCAATTGATCAGTCAATGTATATCAACTTCAGAGCAGGAAGAAGACGAGACGACCCCTAGAACCGGAGGTTAATCGTATAGAAGAAATACACGTGTGGGCCCTCAAAGAAGAGGAGAATAAAAAATATCAAATTCATATTTACTGAAAATGCAAATAATGTACGAGTACAATTTACCTACAACTTGAACAAGGTTTGGTTGTTCGAAAATGAAACGAAGGTCAACTCATATTGGAAACTAAATCTATTCTTGCACCAGGTTTATCAATATCCGGGTCAAATTCACTCCGCAATTCGGGAGTTCACATCGGGAATTCATTCTGGGTCAAACGAACAGAGAGTAGCGAGTAATCATTAAAGATGCATTACAAAACATTTTATGTTTGGCGTCGCACGATATCAGAGGTTTATTGCACGTGACATGTTTGCTTAGAGTATCAGCTGCCATGAAATTTTATCATTTCACGACTGTAGCGCATGTATGAAGCATAGCGAACAATTCACTTCTACAAACATCCCTTAAATTCGTCGAAATTTGAGTGGTATTCAAGTGGGAAAGTTCATTGGACTTTTATCGTGTTTCTGTTCCCCATTATATTCCCGCCCTGTCTCCAACTCGAGAATTGATTAAATACCCCCAAACCGAAGGCCAATATATTAATTTTCTTAACTATTCATGCAAGAAAATAAGGTTGCATATATTCTAAATAACAACATTTCAAGTAGAAATAATGCACCTAGTTAAGGAAGATTAGAACAGCTCGGAGTTTGTTAATGAAGCATTTTTTGACAATTTTCAATAAAGTGACTTGTTTGAGTCATAGAACGCAATGCAGCAGCTACTATTAGAGCAGTCAAGAAGTTTTACTGATTCGTTGATCATAGTTATCTTGACTGAATGAAAGCTTATTACCTCTCCTACTCTTCCCTAACAAGGCTAATTTTCAAAACAATAACAACGAGAGGATTTCATTCATTATTAATTATCCATCATTCAACGGTGAGTGTGTGGCCAATGGGTACACTGTAATGTCATGGGAAATATTGAGAGAAATTATACTTTACACTGAGTAATTTTGATGTCTTATTACTTCCTAATGTTGCGGCAAGCCACGGCATGTATCGATAGTTATTGTTGATGGTGTTAAAATTTTATCCGACAAGACATCAGACAATCTCACAGGGTAATTTTTCCCTTGAGGTGACTATAGTGAAATGATAATCGGCAGAACCATATTCTAGATACATCAATGTTCAATGTATTTGGTCAAGCTACGTATTCGTATAGCTACTAACATTTCTGTTGTGAAGAGAATGAGGAAATCAATTCAATATGGTTTCTCTGGTAGCCAAGATGGGAAGAGAATTAATATTTTAACTTCGTTGTTTCCTGTAGCATTTGAATATTAGAGAAGGTTGAGTAATTCGCTGAAGAACTATTCATCACAAAATATGACATTGATTGTAATATGATAATACATAATATCATATAGTTGTGATGACATTCCGAAAGGGTGAGCTTAATCGAAATACATGCCAATTAAGCAGGGAGAGTTATTGGGAAGAGTGCTCCATGAAATGCGTACATACATACCGCCTATGTGAGGGGGAGTTAAAATTCGAAAAAGGGGGTAAAATAAAGGTTCAAAAAAGCGAATTTTTCTGAGATACAATAGCAGCAGTTGTTGAAACGTACTGAAAACTTCCCTGTACTCCCTACTTAACGATAGCTGCATCTATATCATCGTATCATGATCAGTAAACATCGACAGCAACCCATTATTTTCAAGATGAACAATTAGGTTTGCTATGGTTTAAACATTACAAACGGGGAAGAAAAGCGTCCCCTCAAAATTAAGACTCCCCTAAGCTGGAAATGTTGGATGAATAAGGGAAATTTCAAGGAAGCAGTGCACGGACCGGCGTTCTCTAAATGATTAATCACTTCTCGCCTGGTGGAGCTAATTACGCCATTCACTGCCTGCGAGACCTTTCCTTCTTTCTTGGGATATTAAGTACTTCTGGAAAATTAAGTATTTTTACCAGATACTTCAGAAGTCTCATTTAGAAAGAAGGTCGTTCGAAGTGAATAACGTTCAAGGATCAGAGAGATTGAAACTTGCCACAACTCGTTGAGTTAGTTACGGCGAGTGCTTTTCAAACACACCAATTCTCGGACTGGGGAGGCGTTGAGCCGTTGATCAGTCAAAGGATTTAGGAAAAGGCTAGATTTTAGCACGAGCTATAGCCCAGGGATCAGTTAAGAACATCCAACGAGAGACGTCGGCAGAAGAAAAGAAACTCGATAGTGATCAGAAGGTTTCGAGTGAATGGGAATGTCGTACATTCGCGAGAACAAAACTGTACAGAGCCGAGCATGAATTCACGGGTTTTGAGCAGTTTTGCCAATGTTACAGTTGAGAAATACCGACTAATCGTACGGTCCCTACAAAGGTGCCTAATGTAGGGTCATTACAAGCGACTGCAACAAGTCCTGGCAGATTAAAAATGCCAAGAATAGTTTGTTGAAAAAGAGAAAATTCGTTTAAGCAACGAAACGTTCGCGCTACAGAGGAGACGAGATTTTTCGGGGAATTGCAACGAGTTCAACAGAACCAAATATTTATAAAGAGAATGTCTGCACTCATCGACCAACTTATTCGCATAATCCTCAACCATGGGCAGTGATCGAGTACGATATGAGGAAAACATGTTTGCTCGTGAATCTGTGTACACAATAAGAGCACAGAGGATATTTTTTGGATTTGGCAAAGGTGAAGCTTCTGAAAGAAGATTTTGAAAAGGTTGCCAAGCGGTGGTTGTTTTGCGCGAATGAGTCAGCTCGGCCTGAATCATCGAAATACAGGGAGCGCGGGCGAAATAAATCACTCGGTGCTTCGAGCTTTTCGAGAAAAATCGGACGTGCTGAGAGGCCTGTTTGAAGCTCTCAAGATCCGTAGCTACGTTTCTAACGGCCCGTGAGTGGAAAAAAGAATTAGGCGTCTCAGTGTAGGGAACCTGCTACATTTTAATGGAAATATTTGGTGGTGGAGAGAGGTACGGTGCGGTGCACTCATCCCAGGAAGATAACCCTGCTCTATGGTAAGCCATCTTTTAACGTAGTGAGAGGTCAGATAGATGATTTATGGTCAGTCTTGAAATTTTTGTACAATAGATGGGCGCAACAACAATTTTTAAATATTTTTTAGATCGAGGTAGAGGAATGCAATAAAAAGACCGTCTAAAATGGCTGCTTATTCATTACCAAAAGCGATGCCACACATACTTCAAGTATCACGGTTCAGGAAAAGATTTTTTATGAAAGCGGAAATAGGCATGAGAGCTGGGTGAGAGCCACAGCGGAACAATAACAGAGAAGCCGTAGATAAACCCTATCTCGTTATAGGCAGACGATGTCGCCGAAATTCAATTTGAAGCGTTCCAGAGAAGGGTCCCCCTACCCTATTCCAACAGGCGTAACGAACCTTCATTGCAGCCTGATGACAGGTCCAGGGCAAGATCGGGAGGCAGAGTGGAAACACCACCGCCTTCGGAACTGACGTTCTCTCATTAATTAATTTATCGGGGAAGTTCGGACGAAGGGTTCTCTCAACCCCTGGATCTTATTGGATCACATCAACGGATATATCAAGACGAGAAGTCACTGGAGAGGCGATTTGAGCCAACATGGTGATGGCTCCGGGGAAATGTTCAACTGTAACAGTTATGTCAAATTTGACATCAGGTATGAAAGGAGCTTTCCATGATAGCCTAAACACAAGTCATTCATTCATTAAAATTTCTGATAGGCTCGAAGCCAACACGCCCAAACACGAGTCGTTCAGCTCAAGTCCATTTCATTCACCATATTCATCTCTTTTTTATGAATTTGTGGTGTTACTGACGAGCAAGACCAATGCTCTTCTGAATAAAGCATATCGTTTCTCAAAGTTATCTTCTCCAATATGCACCGGTGCCATACACAGAATGAATTCGTCGTCTCACCACGCCACCACGTAAAACAAGAGCCAATATTCGGTAAAAAAAATATGCATCGTGAGTGTAAATTGAAACTTTAGCGGCCCTGATAAACGTCCTGAGAAGATACCTGCACAAACCAGACGAGAGCATCATCGATTTTCCACCTTTTCAGTTGTTGAGTTGAAAGATGGAAATATTAAAGCAGTTTCACGTTCACGTAGCAAAACATCCATAGAGATTCGCGTTCAACCCGTCTTAACGTCGACCTCCGATAGCAGCTTGGGAAAACAAGTCAATGTAGCGTTATAATATTATACGAAAGATCGTTAAAGTAAATGACCGTACGTTCTCCGCGTTACGGATGACATTATACATTTATTAGGCCTCCGGCTCGGTACAAGCAACGGCAAGGAAGAAAATAGCCTAGTCATAACATCACCTTCGCGCCACCTGTGCGTCTACACGAGATTTTATGGGGATTGTAACCCGTCAAGACTGAACCCAAGCGTGTTAAGGGCTCATTGAAATCAACTGAAAGTTTATTGACAATCTTTTTGGTTGAAGGAGTTCGTTGAACGGATCTAGACATTATAGCCAATTGGCTCTTCGTAACACCATCATCAAATTTGTTTTATCATGAAATTTCGGATACATACATTTTATTTCATCAAAAAATAAAGTGAATTAAGCTTGCTTCATATGGGAAAAAAATTAACACAGGTTGTACAGGTGTAAGTAGGTACAGCATTAATTTAATTAGTCGGAAAAAATTAAAGAGCTAGACAGTAATGATTCTATAACCATTCGATAAACATGGGAATTGAATTTATAATCCACTGAGAGATTAAAACTTATAGTACCTATTACGTGATTATTAGCGAAAAACTGATAAGGTTGGAATGAGGAAAAATTCCAATAAAAAACATGAGAATAGTTTCTTTTTCTATCTACGGACTATTTAGGACTCTAGGTGCTGACGTTAGATATATTAAATAACTGCTTCACTTCTCCCAGGAAACCGAAAATATGAGCATATTCCCAGGTAATGCAGTACATCCCCTCGCATCTATGGTTCGAATGGAAATTCGCGGGTTTTGAAAAGAATTACAGGAAATATCAGTATTGCAATATAATAATTTATTTGGAGAATGAGGTTTTGTCACCAGAATTCTGAAGAAACAATGCGGTTAAAGATAGAAGGGACGTCTTTGGGCCATGCTCGTCTGATCGGTCATGAATTTGAAGACAAGAAGGCTTCGGTCTTTCTCCAAAAATTCTCTTCTGTATGACTTTGTCCCAAAAACAGTAGGAGCGGAACAAAAGCGTCATTGTTCATGATTAGGCACTAGAGACGGTGCCTAATGATAACGGTGATGAATAATGTATACTACCGGTCCAAGCCTGGTTGCACGTACACCGAGGCTTTTATAAGACGAATGTGTCAAACACCAAGCAGGTCAATCAATATCACTGACAGATCTAGATGTTGATTACGTTTGGCCATGTAAACTGATAGATTTTGGCCTGGTTGTTCTCTATCGATTGTTACTGATGGGGAAATTCACGTCGCGCGCTCAGGCGTCGTGCAAAAAATTAATACAGACAAACTCGTTATCAATTGAAGATGTTGACGCAAAACGCGGTGAGTTATCAATGGCCCAAACGCACTCTAACTAGCAGCAACAGTTGATAAAGCACGCTAGCCAACGTTTGCAGGCCCAAAACCCGTGTAGCCCACGGGATGGCGAACTCTCCCTGGAAAAGAATGACCACCACGTGTTCGGACACCTACAATGGCCTTCAATGACCTCAGAGTTCTCATAGATATTTGATCAGCTTGAAGCTCGTAATATGGGTTCCACCCCCTTCGACAGAAAACATTGACTGTCTACTGCGCATATAGCCTCTGATGAAACGTTGAACCAAAATCCGAACAGGAATCATCTATCAACAAAATGTAATAAATTTGAGAGCACCTATTGACAACCTGACCCATTCAAAACCAAAATCTAGGCTAGTTTATCAAATTTCCGAATAAACTGCCGATAGTTAAAGAACCAACGACGAACACTAGTGTATCTTTCAAACAATGAGTAACCGATAGCATTCGCTCAATAGCTACTATTGGAAACCGCACAAATCCGAAAATGGAATTATGCTGTTTGTATGATGTTTGAGAAGATCGGCCTTATAGAGCAGTCGGTAAACAAAAACAGATCCCGAGAAGTGGGCGAATCTAAGCGTGAAAGCGCTGAATTCATTCAGGAATGAATCATCACAAATAACGAAAGGAGAAAGAATTACCTACCTGCGACGATTCGATCGGAAACTAGTAAGCGGTACAGCGACGACAAACTACGGCTAAAACTATTAGATCGCGAACTGAAAATACGGAATACCGAGTCTTAATAAGGAATTAAACATTAGGTAACCAAGCTGACTGCACATTAACCGATGAGTACCGGAGAAGCGAAGACGACGCGAGAAAACCTTGCCGAGAACGGAGCATAGAGAAGAGATGTGGCGTTCACGAAACATGAAGAAGGGATTAGTTTTCCACCAATGTCCACCTCCGGAGGGCATCAATCGGTCCGGGATCCGTCACGAAGTATTCAGCGTAATAAATTCAGTGTTAAACGATACATTGGTGGAAAACTGATCCCTTCTTCATGCATCGTGAACCGCGTGAATGTCGCGTCTCTTCTCTATGCTCCGTTCTTGGCCAGGTTACCTTGCTTCGTTTTCGCTTCTCCGGTACTTATCGGTTAATGTGTAGTCAGCTTAGTTACCGAATGTTTAATTCCCTATCGCAAATCGGTATTCCGTGTTTTCAATTCGCGATCTAATAGTATTAGCCATACTATGTCGTCACCGTACCGCCAAAAAGATTGCGATTGGGTCGTCGCAGATCCCTTGTCTACCCTGGCAGCTTTTAAAGGTAATAATTTTTCCCTTCGTTGTTTTGTGATGATACTTACGGGCTTCCTCAGCCGGGATTAGACTGTAGGACAAGGTATTTACTATGACGCGTCCCCTGCTTTCATGGACATTATGTCCGGCCCGCGACACATCGTCCTCCAATTTTAGCCTAAAATGACCCACCTTTTAATCTCAATCAGATGCGTAGGAAGACCGCTCCCCATTACTTGCCAGCTATAATTATTTTGTTCATTTAGTTCTATTCTTCGAGGTTTACGGGATGGAAGGCTGGTTCTAATTTCATAATAGGTGTCCTTAATCGATGTTCCAAGAATGAACCAACCATGAAGTAACAGATGGTCGGTTAGGTGGTCGGATATTCAAAACTCAACACTTCTTTAGTGTCCACTGCATCCTTCTAACAATAATGAACCCGCTCGGATGGGCTTCCGGGTACCTGGGCCTGTGGAGTATCATTTCCCACTAAATGTTGGCCGCTGAATCGATCGGTATGGGTCCGGGAGATTCCACTTTCACTGATTTTCCCCATGCCCCTGGTCCAAGGAATTACCAATCTCTGTGAAAGAATTTGCAGCGTTTTTAATCAAGACATCATGAAACGTCAACAAAACTTCTCCAACCGAACTAGCGATGGGAGCGTGGCGCTCCTAAAACGAGGGAGGCCCTAAGGGAGGGTTCCTTCAATGTCACATGTCGAGAACACTTGGCGTTTGCAGCAGATTTGCACTCTTGATTTCGATAGAATCGCCAACCAGCCGAAATATCCCCAACTTTTTAGAATTCGCAAAGCGTGGAGTGAAGGGTAGTTAGCGCCCAGGTACGAGTGAGAGAGAAGAGAAGACGGGTCTTTATCACTTCTTGATGGATGACTTCTGCCGGCGTTCTTTTCCACCTACACTTTTCCATCCAACACCTCCAGAATACAAACGACGCTTCGGAAGGAGATTCAGACAACAGACGCATTCGAGGGGTGAATAGAGGTCTTGGCACAAGTGAATCTACCTGAGCCCACGCTTGAGACCAAGCTAATCGCCGAGTTTTCAATCGTTGCGCAGCAAACGAGTAAATCGCGATTGAAAAAAAAATGAATGGAAAGACAGCTTAATTCAACTGTAAATCCACTCTACACTGATGAGATTTCATGGATTTCTAGAAAAACATCGAATCCAGGACAAGATTCAATTAAACCGTTCTTGGCGAGCTTCTGTTCTGAATAAACGTAAAAATAACTCGGAATCGCTATAAAACCAGTTTCAGTTTGTATTTCACGACCGCCGGGGAATCCCGCTCCTACAGGGCGTTGTATTGACGGATAGTATTTCCCTGTACAGTATTTTATTACGGTTGGAGCTCGTTCTACGAGAAATATGAATAACATTACCAACTGGCGTCAGTTGGAAACCGATAACAACCGGGTATGTATTTCACTATCAATTTCCTTCTTACGATAGTTGAAATTGCTATTGTTTCCATTGCCAATTCCAACCCGTGTTGTCGGAAGGTGAATCACTGATATTTTATTATGACGTATTACAGCATGGAGACTTAAATAAAACGGAGAATTAGGGCAATAATACAATATTTAGAATGCTGCTGAACATCAAAACCAAATGAGTTAATCATGATAAATAAGGAAAAGTTGACCATGTTGATCATCGTGTTACTGTTTTACAAAGAAATCAAGAGTAAGTAACACGATTGTCAACATCATCATTTTCCCTATTCATCATGGAAATGGGGTATGGCTGCTCTGGTTTTGAAGTGACAAACAGAATCTGCCACATTTTCAAATTCTTGCAACAAAATCTGCCACATCTTCGAATTCTTGCAACAAAATTCACAAATCTGAACATTCGCAACATTTTTAAGCACAAAATCATTGTAAACGTGACAATTTTGCGTTTTTGTGCCCCTGATGTTTTGCTTTCCACGTGGATTTGAAGGGAAACCAATTCATAGATTGGATTGACTTATGTATGGTCGTTTCAAACATGACTTCCCACTAAAGTTTACAAATTAGTAGATTCGCGGTTAGGCCATTAACCATAAAACGAATATAATCATCGTTAGAAATCCTCGCGCTATGTTGCGACCTTATCCTACCCATGCAAGGAGAAAGTGTTTAGAAGGGCCTTGAAACTGATCAGATCAGGACTTGTGAAACCAATCGCTATTGTGAGCTGACCCCCGGGCGACCTAATCCGTTATTTATCCATCAACGGGAAATTACGAAATAACGAGCAAGTTCAAGGAGTAGTTGGTCAGTTGTGTGTAGACACATCAGTAAGACCATTTTCTGTGATTTTGGAGTGAAGCTGACTCGTGAAACCTAGGCCTGAAAGAAGATTCTATTCTGAGGAGACTGCCGCACAAGCAGGAGGAAACCACCCCTTGAGCAACCATGGGCCTTGTCAGGCTTCCTTCTAGGAGGCCTCTGGAAGAGGTTATGGGGCAAAATGGGTATCCATCCCCCCATTTCGAATGTGTTTTCGAGATTTCTGTTACCTAGGCGTGTGGGGCATCATTTTCCACTAAATTTTGAACGCTGAATCGATTGAAATGAGTCTTCACGCTCCTGGACCGAGGAATAACCAACCCCTGTGAACGAATTTTTCCACTCATGACAACTCACCGTTTCCTCTTCAATAATTTTTATTTCACTCTCTTTATTTACATGCGATCAGTGCAGAGCCACAACATTTTTTTTTTCAGGATCCTCTAGAGGGCGATGCAGAAAAAGGGTGTAAAATGCAGTTTGTCTAGTCACCGAACTCCATTCCATAGATCCTGCCGTTCCAACTCTTACAATCTAGCAGCTGAATTTGCCATAAGACTCAATAATCGACACTAATTTGAAGCGTTCGTCTTGTTTGGTTCGCTTTAGAAGGAATGGATACTTACACGAGCAAGAAGATAATCTTTCAGTAAAATTTGTGGCAATTCTCAGATCGTTTGACCAGTTTTCTTGGTCACTAGACATCCCTCAACATTCATTTTTGATCCCTTCTCAGCAGCACAGATCGAACAGGAACGTAACAGGTGCAAGACAAAAATTTAGGATGTCAAAAAGATACTGACAATACCTCCGATTTTATTTTTTCCAAAGTAGCATACTTTCACACCAAAGCGCTTGTTTTCCACGCGTTTAACAGTAAATAATTGGCTATGATTTTTCCTCATTTCCTTTTGACTTGACGGCTTTTCAGTAGCGTTCTTCTTAGGTCCCATTCTTGTTTTCTGATCTTGATGTTATAGTGGGTTAATAAATTTATCATGGTTCGTCGTACCAAGTAATGTCAATCTGAGGAAAAGTAGGTTTGGAGCTTTGGAGTAAGAAGTATCAAGGATGTGAAGGAGAAAGGATAGGGATGACAAGGAATACAATAAATATGAGTGACTGACTATATAGGTAGGTACAACGTGTGACAATAATAAGGAGATTGAGCTTAAATACGTAGCTTAAATGCTGCAATCGTTAGCAATACATCGTGATAAGAACTCCAATCGCGTCTTACCTGCCTTGGATATCCAAAATGAATAACAGCGAAGGACAAAACAGAATCGGGTCAACGACAGCGATGTAAATAATAGTGAAGCGACGAGGCCTACCAGCTACGAGTTTTGTAATCCTCTCGCACAAAATCACCGAAACTGCGCACACAGCCGACTCGCGAGGATTTCGAGCGCACAAAGGGTCACGACACAGGGTAAGGGACACGAGGGATGGCCCGGGAAAAAAGGTACGCCAACGGGGAAAAACTAAAAATTAGGGAAAGGTGGGCTCACAAACAAAACATCCAAGTTGACTGGGCAGAGGATATCACTGGGAAATGGGAATGGCCGGTCGGGATGGAAGGGGGGGCCACGAGTTCAAAGTTTCCTCGCCAGAGCGCAGCACCGTCGGTTGTAGGAATCGACCCGCTGACGTTGGCGGGGAATGCAAAATTCGATGGGTTGGAGTGAAAAGAACCGCAGTTTTCTTCCCTTAATTCCTTCTTTGATTCTATAATTATAATTATGAATAAATTCAGCGCAGGTGGATCTCGATCTTAAATCAATATCATCCAAAGTAATATGATCTATACCTATTTGAATCGAATTTTGATTGAGTTTGAGTTGAGAAGACAGCGGAGTCAAACCAAACTCCAGGTTGTTCCATGTTTATTTCGTTAGAGAAAGATAATTTTACGTTCTGTCCAGAGAGGAAATAGGGTTTCTAGTAAGTTTTCAGACTGAAAGCAATGAAATGCGTGGAAATACTCATTCGTTATGAAAGCACATGGTGCCGAAATAGGGACTCTCCATTGTCATCTAACGATCCTCATCGATATAACATCGTATTCACGTCTATAATATTGGGAAATTCAAGGCCTTTTGATGGCAGATTACATTTTCTAAGCCCCATTGTGAAATATCCCATCGGGGGCGAAAAATTCGATTGACGCGTTTTTCTGAATGCGGATGTTTTTCGTCGGCCATCGTTTTTGGCACGTTTCTTAGAAAAAAAGAAGAAAAAATCAATACACCAACAGTGTTTCAAATATCTAACTTTACTGAAACAACGATACGGAATCCCAGGATCATATCACACATTGCTCACAATCATTAACAGTTGATGCAAACCCTCTTCTAGTCTTGAACCCTAATCATTGTTGCAAATTCACTGAAATTCGATCAGTATCTCGATTTATACACTCATTTTTCAATAAAGTATGTAGGTAAATTCACATTAATAAATACATTGTTCTTGTTCTTCGTAAGCCACTAGGAGTAAAACAATGACGTGTAACCAACTCATTCGAAAATAAATCTGTTAATATATTTGTGAATATCTATCTCTAACTAGACGTCCCCCCCTCCCTTGTACCTTTCGAAATACGATAGTTCTTATCTTCCATTCAAACAGAATTGTGGAGTTGCAGCAATCCCAAATATGCCTCTAAATTGGTCTGAGACATCCGAGGTGAAGTAGCTTAGGATCTTAGACGTCTCGCTGAAGTCATACAGCTACATTGTAACTTCAGGAATATTTACCTCGTATTTCTGCTGCGCTCACCTGATGATCAGGGTCTGAATCAGGTCGATAATTGCTTGTAGGTTTTAATGAATAATAATTTTTTCGTCAATATCAGAAGCTGTAATATATTATACAATACAAGTAGTATTAAAAATCAACGAATTCATAATGTAAATGAAATAATAATCATTAAACCTAATTAGAAATTACAGCATGGCCCAACCTCAGTCTTAAAATGCAAATATACCTGCCGGGAGACTTCGGCACCAATCGTGGATCACAACTGTTGTACAGTCTGGTATCTACAGAATCCAAAAGATTTCATTTATTAACGAAATTCTCCAATAATTAGGAAGAAGCCGGTGGCCGTGAGCTTGATGGGAGTGACGTGACTTTGTATACCCGATTAGGTCTGTCAAAAGATGATGGTTGGCGTCACCAATATGAGTGAGGGGACGTCACAAATTTCGAGTGAGTGAGTGAATGTTTAACTACATAGATTCGTATAAGACAGTCTTTGAGATGAGAGGGAACATGTGCTGCTTCCAACAATTATCATTTCCCTCATCACAGATTGATAAAATTAAAATTCGAGTAAGGGAATGGATCAGCCATTTATAACGAAGAATGTATAGGGTACCAGGTACCATGTGGTTACGCTGTTCATGACATCACCAAAACTGCTCACTTTAACCAAAGTTGACTGTCATTGGTCCATTCGGAGTTTATAAGCTGGAATTTGACGATTTCAAATGCAACAACTGAACTATTTTTTTTTTTAATCAAAGGATCCGGAAATCATTATACGAGCGTCTACCTATTTTTATTTAGAAACTGTCTTCAATCAAACGTCAATCCCAGCGTTCTTTGAATACCAACTGGGACCTTCTAGACACTGTAATTCACATAATCAACCCTAACAAACGCTTTCATAGCCACGTCCACTCTACATGTCGGGGCCGAATCAGTCGCGAAAACCTCAACGTTTTCATCAGTTCGCTGTAGTCGCCTTAGAAATAAAATACAACGAACGAATGGTCCTAATGACGGCAATTGACATCAGATACCAAAAACGTAACACAATACGCCTACAGAGTCATACTCACAATTTCGTTAACGTATCGTAATCGTTTTTCTCTTTTGTTGTTTCAAGGTGGACAAATTTTATGAGCAAAACTTTCAGCACGATAATCCGTAAACAATTCGAAAAGGAATAATGCGAATGAACGATCAGCTTTCACGAGCCAACAGAAAAGAGCGAGTAATGACAAATCTTTTAAGCGAGAACATTCAATTTATGTACATTTTGCAAATAATTGTCTTATAACTACGTGATTTTCAACGATTAACACCCTTATAACTTCTCGACAGTCTTTTGAGTGCTAAAAGTGGAGACGAAAGGTTTAAAAAACGCTTGGACCGAACAAAATCAGACTCTTGACTTTAACTTTTATCTTCACGGTCTCAAAATTTCACACTTTTTTATTTAAAGAGAAAAAAAAATCTAAAAGAAATGATTATGTTTTATTTGATGAATTATTCGTACATTGTTTATTATGATTAAAAAAGATGAGGCATAAATATTTACACATGAGCGCAACTTACAGAGAAATAAAACGGACGATTTTCGCGGGTCTAAGATGAATTGTAAATGTAATGAAAAAAATTGCACTTCTTTTACGCGAATCGAGGGAATTCAGAGGTGACAATTGTTGACAAAGGAGACATGTAATTGTTGATCGAAAATTTAACTGAAATTACGCCAAAAAGAGCAACTAATTGATTAGTTAGTCAACAAACGCATCACAACAGGAACTTTGATAATCACTTCGATAAATTCATTTACTGCCGCGAACACCGCAACGTTCTGAACAACGGAGAACATGGTTGTGTTGTAGAGGATTATGGATCATTCGTAATGATTATGGTGGGAAATGCTCTAAAAGGTTTCTCATTGACTGCATCAATTTAAAACAATCGATTCTTCAAAAAAAAAAAAAATAATAATAATAAATACTAATGATAATGGTTATAATGATTGTTGAGATTAAAACCAATAAATTTTTCACACTATCAAAAAATCAAAGTTGAAAAAGTGCTTTTTTTTTCAAAAAAGGCAGTTTCCTATTTTATGTATGAAAAAAATAAATAAATAAAATAAATAAATAAATAAATAAATAATAATAATAATTGTGTAAAAAATACAACGAATGAGCAGAGAGGACATCCAAATCCCAAGATAATTTATTGTACTCATTCAGGTATTCGTCCCAACCTGCTTGGAAAGAAACTAATAAGTAAACCGATTTCATGTTAGATTTTTTCAGTAGGTATTGATACTAACGACCCCAAAGATGGGTTTCCCGAGATGGGAAACCCGTTGTTGTTGTTGTTGTTACAGTTTATTTGTGAAGTTTTGGGAAAAAATCTTCCATGATTGAATGGAAGAAGTCTTCTCCTTTCCTTGGTTGACAATCCCGATACCTACTTCTATATTTGATCGGAAAATTTCTGAGTCTGACAAGAAAAATCTACATTTTTATGGAGGTACAAATAGTACATTAGAGCGTGTAAGTCCATTTTTGCGAGAAGAATTGAAAAATTAACCGCAACGAAATCAGAAAGAGGTAGCGTTAGACCACACGTTCTCAAAAAAGTTTGTTATATACTGCACCAAGAGAAATAAACAGTACCAAACACAAGTCTCTGAGAGCTTTTCAAAAACACCTTACAGCGAACGCAGAAACCACACAAATCTGAACACACAAAAAGGGTAGATTATTGTTTTGGAAGCAACTAAAAGTGTGCCATGAGCAATATCGCGCTAAAAGTTGTCTATGATTGATCGCTAAAAGTAAAAAAGTATGAGAATAGAAATTACTATCATTCTCATATTTTGAAGTGATTTTTCAATAACTCACGCAAACCTCCAAAAAGCATACCAAAAAAAAAATTTTTTGTTTTTAAATTCAATGAATTGATTTTGATTGATGTTTTTTTTATCCCAATTTCCCTTGTACAGCCTCATCCAAATCATTACAAATGATCCAAGTCCTAATTTAATTATTCCATAATCTAACCGACTCAACGAATTTGACAAAATTTTAAATTATAAAACGACGCGTACACAACGTAACGAAGCTTATCGCCGAGTAAAGAACGATGTATACGACGTTACATCTGAATCAAGATCAACACGAAATTATCGACAACCGAAAAATATATTACATCTTCCGTTTACTATACTATAATCGACTCGCAACATTATTTACACGGGAAATTAAGCTCACTCAGTTGAGTTGATGAACGCAGAGCCTCGTGAATTGAGGGCCGTTTAAACATTAAAACTGAACAAAAATTTGAATAAAATTTTTTTATGACATTGGAGTTTATGCGAAATACAAGATTGATACAATATTATTTACAAGATTGATTACGGGTTCAGAATTCTCATGAAAAATTCAACGTTGGGTCCGGCATTTTGCAGGAGAACTGATGTAGCTAGGAACAACTTTTCAAACGCATGGTTATTCCTCCGCGTTTCATTTCACTTCGACTAATAAGAAACGTAGGTATTACAATCGAAACGTTATCAAAATATATCAGTAAATAATAAATTGCGTAAATAAAAGGCAAAGTTTAAATTAAAACGGTTTGTACCAATTATGGTAACAGATAGGACTTTTTGGGGGCGTGAATTTCGTCTTATTTCGTGTATCATGTGGGCACTAGTACGCATACTCTTCATCGTGCTCTTTTGCGAAATACCTTTACCAAGGGAGATGAAAAGGCACTTAGTCGACACGCACCAATTCGCATATTCGGGTTGTTTTGGAGGGAGGATTTCACTGTCGGTGCAGCTACTGAGCTGTTCGAGGTTAGGAGGGATTACATTCGCAACGGTAGTAAGGCTTAACTATATATTCCGTTGGTGAAATATTGGAAATTGTCGTAAATCATGGTGCTCAGAGAGTGTATGCTCGTTTCGACCAGGTTGTCAACGAGAAGTTGCAACTGTTCTTCGGTTTTGTTCAAGTGGAACCGGTTTTTGAGCCCCTGAACGGTAGCGGCACCGGATTTGAAGCACGGCAACTGAGAACCTGTGAAGAAAAAATCATGTCAAAAATTATGTCAAAACCACACATTTCAGAAAATTCCAAATAAAATCATTATCAAAACGTACCTAGCCGCATGATTTCGACAATTCCAACAATTTTGTCCATGTGCTTCCGAGCTGCGACGAGCCCTTGCAACATCAGGATTTTGAAATACTCAAACATGTCCGAATCAGGGCCGCCCATCACTTCGACGAATTCTGGAGTCAATTTGAACGGAGACTTTTCGAATCCCAAATTTCTCGGAGACGTCGAGAGAATGAAACCGAAATCGATGTGGATGAGGTGACCCTCGTTGTTGAGCAAAATATTTCCGTTGTGTCTGCAAAATTGTACATAAAGTTGCGATTTACAAAAGGTATACTACATTTGTAGTTTGTATACGCTTAGAAAAAATAATTATAACATGCAAAAAACTAAAAAAAAAATAAATAAATAAAAAATGCCACTACGAGAACATTTCTTAATGAGAAGCCCTCAAAATGTGTAAATGTGTTCGATCAATGCATTTTTGAGATTTTCGGCGATCTAGGCGTGTGGGGTATCATTTTCGACTAAATTTAGGACGCTGAATCTAATGAGACGGGTCCCGAAGCGATTAGCGCCCATCGAAAGGGGTTATAATTCAAAATGGGTATCTACCTACCTATTCCAAAAGTGGATTTTCGAGATTTCTTTTGCCTAGTCGTGTGGGGTTATCATTTTTCGCTAAATTTTGGATGCTGAATCGATTGGAGTAAGTCCCCATGCTGGTCCGAGGAATAACCAACCCCTGTGATGAATTTGCAGCGTTTTTTAAATCAAATCCAGCCCAGATCAAGGGGCTAAGTGCTGTAGTGGAGACTGCCTGAAGTGATATATAATCAATATAATCAAACTGTCCTGACCGCGCTCTAGCTGCAGTTGGCTGTCGCGCTGAATCAAACCTCAACAGCTTTCAGCCCCTTGCCATTCTCCCTCATACATACTCAGTTGCCTAGCAGTCAAAAAAGGAAACTTGAAAGCCAAGGATGATGAGTGACTCCTTTCAGAATTGGCCGAATCCTGTATTTGGGCCTCGCAGAGGTGGGAACCTTGTCCGTAGATAGTAGCCCCCTTATATACAGGATGATAGGGTGTCTACACAAATTATCGGGCAAACTCATGGAATCGATTCTACGGCTTCTTTGCATCAAAAAGTGCCCCTTAAATTTTTTTTCTACTTAACTAAAAATCCTACTTTTTTCACATTTGATTTATTTATTTATTTTCTTTATTTTTTTATTTTATTTTTTTAGCGTTTTTGGCCTTGTTTCAGAAAAACGGCTCAAACTCCCTTTAATAACTGTGAAACTAAATGTTGAGGATACCGTTGGAAAGAGCGTTGGATTTCCTACCTCTGATGAGAAATCAAATTTTTACTATTCTGTCCCCCTTGGTGAAAAAATGGCTGAAGTTGATTTAATGATTATTTACAAATCAACGTTTTTCTTGCCGTTTTTGCACTTTTAAAACGGAGGTATTACTGCGGGGACTCTTTGGGAAAAACTTGCCCAGAATCTCAGCTTTTCAATGGTATAAGAAAAATATTGTGTTTAGAGGAAAGATTTGGGAGAAAATGGCGTTTGATTGAATACGACTGTTTGAATACCCCCGTCTACGGAGAAGCCGTGGATCCCGAACTTAGTTTGATTAGGATTCTAAGTTGAATAAAACAAATCTAAGGGGCATATTTTGTTGCAAATGAGCAGTAGAATCGACCCCTTGAGTTTGTCCCATATTTATTGTAGTCACCCTGTATAAGAACTTTTAAATAAATTTACAGTACAACTTATTTACAGTGTACAAAAATAATCTATACAGTATACAGTATACTCATACAGCCTCTTCTCCACCGATGGCTACAGGCCGAATTACGTGACTACTAAATCTGCTTTATATCTGTATATTCGTCAGCTCATCTGCATGTTGCATTCTTTAACTCCGCACGTCCTTACTTTAGCTTTTTGACTAACCGCAATCTTGCTCTACACAAGCTCCTATTCTGGCCAAAGATAAACAGAAATGAATTGTAACCCACAATCACCTGTCTTTCACTTGAATGAGGTAGGAGACGAGGCAATAGGCCGCGCATGACTTGATGAAATTCTTTTGAGCCGTCAAAAATCCTTCGGAGTTGGGCTCACCGAATTCTTTAACGAAACATTCGTAGAATGACAAGTTGCAATGTCTCTTCATCTGGTGGAGGGACACGGTGTTCAGTATTGGTTCGATGAGACCGGAATCATCCGACAGACAATGAATCCTGAAAAGAGTCAAACACTTGTCACGTATGTTTTATAAATTTATCTGACAAATATATTGATGACACAAAAAGGCTGCCAGTACCTGTAAGGATGCAAGACGAGTGGGACTTTCTCGGCAGCCCATATACTTTGCAGCATGGTTAGGATTTGAGAGGCGAGAAGCTCTTGTCGTAGGTCGTCACCGCATTTCACGATCACGGACAACAACTTCCAAGAACACAGATATCCGTAGGGCGAGTTCTCCCGAATTCGTCGTTCTTTCTCCTCCCAGGGCTCCTATTTCGAAAAGATGCACGAATTTAATAAATGAAAATACGTGGGTAGGAATATTAATCGGAGAAATCTTAAAGGAAGGTGAAATTCGACCACGAACACGCAATGATTCCTCACTAGGTGAGCGCTGTTAAGGTTTCACAAACAAAAATAACCTCAAACCTTCAACAGAATCATTCTATTCATGCAAAGCAGCGAATCGACTGAATATTACATGAAATAATACATTGAATCTGCTGTGGTAGAACCAAATTTCTATAAACAATTTTACCTCGTAAATGCCTTATAACTCAGTAAATATTGCGTCTTTTCATGAAAAACGTATAGAACAACATTTGTTGGCAATGTAATTACATTGAATTAGATAGTTTTTACTTCTGTAAACTTTCACGCTCCACCAGCGGTTGTCGTGATATCAATAAAACCAATCTACTTATCAACTGTATTGCATTAATTCAAATTATTACGTCATATCAAAGTGTAAATGCTTTAGATCTCTTAAACAGACTCATTGTTTCATTCTCAATTTCCCATTTTTGCAAGAGCTTTATCCCATGTGCGTTGAGACGTTTGCAACAATGTTTCAATTAAAAAAATAAATAAATAAATAAAAAATAAAAAAAAAATAAAGGAGATTTATTCTTATTGGGACATGACTTGCATGTGCAGAGTTGAGAGGCACAGCAGCGCTCTTTTTGAGGGGATTTCCCCACAGCGCTCGTTGAAAATGAGTTGTTTTGATTTCAAACAAAACTCAAAACGGAGAGAATTGTTCTATCTCAGTGTTTTCTCGCCATCAGATAGAATATGATGAAATCGAAGCTTCTTCGACACTCGTAACCAATCAAGGCCTTCACCTCATTCGCGACCAACTAAGGAAACAAACGCGTCAATACCTTGAGAGCGGCGGCCGAAGGGTCTTCGGGGTCGTGAGCCAACGGACGGGGGTCATGCAATGACTCTAGGAGCCTCCGCCTGATGTCACCCGCCGCGAACAACGACGGTTCTTTGGTGTCAGAGTCCTGCGACAGCTGAGATATCGAGTCCCGCTCCACGGGTTTATTCAGTTGGGAATACTGTAAAAAGAGATCAAATGATAATGATCGCATTATGCTCCATGGTTGGAGGAAAGTATCATATAATGAGTTAATAAATAAATGAATAAATTTAGTGTTCATGGCGTTTTATTCACCGTAACATGGGCTACTTCCTAACCATACGTTAAAAATACTAATGAATAATAAGATTACATTTCGTGATGATAAGATTACATTTCGTGATGTATTGGCAGAGACTAGCAACAGGCTATTTGCCTTGCTTTTACTACACAATGTAATCCTAATATTTCTCCACATGAACAGAGAGTATAGGTTCTATATTGAAACGTGCAAAACGTCATAAATGATACTAAAAGTCTATATTTTGCTTACATCCACCAAAAATGAATAAATAGCCATGACTAAAAATACCACTTCTACTTTTATAAAAGGTTATAACAATTATTCAGTGTGTTCTGCATCGGCGGTGAGACACTCAACAAATCCGATCATTTCCAAAGTTATTCCCAAACAGTGAAATTTTTTAGCTCCCTCTGAGAAAGAGGGAGAGAATGAATACATCAGAGGAAAGGTTACTCTTATTCTACATAACTGGTGTAGAGGGCGAGCGCTTTCGGCGTGAAGACGTCAGTGTCAAGCCACTACTGGAGTTTTCCTCTAATGTATTCACATTTACTAATCCTAATGGACTTGAACCTTACATTTAATACGAGGAGAGCATGATTTGAAATATATCCAGTTGGTCAGCGAGAATCTAGGTACCTTGCGCCAAGCTTTCACACACTACCCTCTTCAAAATGTCCCCGTTTGGTTTTATCACATGAAAAGTAAATTCTTTTCGGCATCCTTTCAGGTAAATCAGAACAATGTGTTGTAAAGATGGGCTTTTCCAAAGGTCCCTACCAATCTCAAGGACTACAATCATAATTGGATTCATTCATCAACTTCGAGGTTTGACGCGTCAATTCTACATAAAAATGCAATTACCGGAAGTTTTCCACGCCTATGGAAAATATTTCCTTTTATAAAACGTCCAACTTGAAACTACAAATCCGAAATACGGTGAATCAAGACGAATTTCCAACAAAAAACAAGCTACGGACGCCAACCTGTGGCCATACGTCGTCCTCCTCTTGTGACCAGGCGTCCATTTCATCCAGTTCAAGGTGCGAATAGCTGGAATGGGCAGCGGCCAGATTCTCTTCGGACTTGGTGCGCCGAAGTGTGTTCATACTCTTGGAGACGACCGGTGACGAGGCAAGGTCGTCCACTTCACAGACTTCAACGTATAGAATGTACGGAGCCTGAAACAAAGTGCAAATAAAGCGTTGGAAAGCTAGTTTGAGAGGTCGGAAACCAGTTTATTGTGGACTGATCATAATCGATGGATATATTAAAATGCATATTCAGGCTAACGGCTGGAGTAGATTCATTGCTATAAACACTACACTTGTTAATGGTTGATTTTCAACGAATTTGTTCTCAATTTCTGTGTTCAATTGTACATATTTGGAAGGCAGGAATTAATGAATAAGCGGCAGGAACATAGCAGACACCCCTCTGTCCCAGGGTTCGGCACAGTGTTGGCAAGCAGAGAATGGGGTATGTAAGCGATTTCATGTAAAAATCCGAAAAGCCGATGGTCTAGCCGAATCGCCAAAACGCCAAGGTCAGAGTAAGTCTCGTTTCCTGTCGTCTAGCCACATCATCAGCGGTTGTGGACGTACTGACAGGGCGATAGGTGATATTGTCAGGCTAGCTAACGTTTGCCAGCCAAAGATCAGTATCGCAATCTTTATGATCGACTCCCTAATTTGTATAGTGTCATATTTGAGATCCTTGCAAAAATCCACTACGCATACCATTTACAATCTTTTCAAAAACTCCAGAATAACGATTTTAGCAGGGGAGGGGGGGGTTCTGTGGAACCATGAACTTACATGAACTTGATGTACATGACTTTCGACTACACTAATGAACCTCAATCGTTATCGAAATTCGGGACAAAGATGCGCCATTGTTTTACCCTTGCAGGCTGAATGTTACTCTTCAAGGCCAACCCAAGCAGGCCTGGAAAGCGGCCTTCTTTCCTAGGTCAGCACCGTGTAGATAAGTATACTCATCTTTAGATGGACTGGAAGGCAATGTTTTCAGAACCTGCTCCAACCATCTGGAAGCTCATTTCTGAATTTTATTTCATTGCTTGCGGCAATTTAATGCGCATGGGCTCTAGAAGTGGAGAACGAATTCCTACTGCTTGGCACCGAAACCCCACAATGCCATCCGTCAAAACGCTTTCATTTTCATAGGTTATGCAGAGGGAGCATTGGGTTTCTGGTTGCGACCCAGATGGTGTATGGGAAACATTCAAATTTTGAGTTTTGTGGACTTTGGCAAACCCAATAACCGGAACAAGCGCCTACATTTACAGACTCAGTTTTTCAAAAGGTTTACTTCTCCATAGACAATGCAATCTCATCAGATATGTATCCGTTGCAGGTTTGAGCAAGAACGAAGCATGCTGAGACTAGATCTAGAGTCTGAAGCGGGATTTTCCGGCTGAAAAGAATGAGGTAACCCGCCACGTAACCATATCGGCCGTAACCGGCAATCCACTAGCACTCCATTCACCTTATCTTTAGAGTTGAGCACCGCAGCAGCGTGAGGCGGTATCCTGACGATGTGATGAGGAACGTGGGAGTTGAGAGGAAGCCAAACTCTCGCTGGAAGATTCAAATTGATTGACGTCAGTTCGGAAATGAGTCGCGTCGTTCGCGCTTCTTTCGTGCCGATCGTCGCCAAAACCTTTCCAATGTTGACTAACGATTTGATCAGTTCGAGTTCTGGAGCCAGACGAGGTGCCTGTAACATCAAATAG
The DNA here is from genome assembly GCA_019603395.1 of Cyrtorhinus lividipennis. Classification (NCBI taxonomy): domain Eukaryota; kingdom Metazoa; phylum Arthropoda; class Insecta; order Hemiptera; family Miridae; genus Cyrtorhinus; species Cyrtorhinus lividipennis. The sequence continues at coordinate 1,934,638 of CM034003.1, read as the reverse complement.
GTCATTACTTCACTGGACGATATTCATTTCTATCTTAGAAGCGAAATTTACATAATTACAGCCCTCATTATCTCAACTTGTTCCAACACTGACACTCATTCCAGGAAGAAGATAAAAACAACTAGACGACCAGAATAAACAGACGATTTCTAGACGATGCGCAACACTGTTTTTGAAATGCTACTGGAAGGACCGGAAAACAACTATTAGACTAATTGGACTAATAGGTATCTGAGGCATTCGAAATACGCTTTAATGCAAATCGTCAGTAATTTTTAGAAGAAAAAATGGAAATAGAAACAACCTACTGGGAGCTGGATTTCAACATATATTTGGCGTGCACTTACGGCTCTTCTTTATATTCAACAAATAATACACACAAAACCAACTGTAATCTGATAATCAATTGCAAAGCGTCGAGAAATCACGATGACAAGCAGAATATAAACAATGAAGTTGGTTTTATTTTGGAATGTTTATGAGATTGTACGATCACACGAACGTGCCTCTGACGGTGAGCAGTCATTTGATCCATCAAAACTTCTTTTATTTAAATAAAATCTGAGGGCTAGGCGGAAAGATAATCATTCAGTTTCCAGGTATTTCATTAGGAAAAATCTAAAAATTAAAAAATGATTTTCTCATTTCTGCTAATAAGTTTTTACGGGGAGAAAAGTCGCCTCGCCCCTACGTGATAATGTCCTCCACCGTAACGTCGTCGTAACCCCGAATCCCGCTGACCCTCTGACGATGACAAATTTATATGACCTATCCAACATCATGTTTAATCCGTTAAAAAGAACATTCATCCGATAAGATATGGAAGAGTAATTTCCTAATAACCAGGGCGTGTTCAGACCCCCCCCCCCCCCCGGGCGAAGCAGAGATAACCTTTATCTCCATGAGCCAACGTTGTTAACCCACTTCGTCACGGTGATGCGGGTTGGGTCTCATTTATCCAAATTTGTCCCTTTTTGGGCTCCAGTCGGAATGGACCTTTATCACATCATTATACCCATCATCACTCGAGAAGAGAGATTTTTGCTGTACAGGGACAGAAAACGTCTCAGTTCTACAAGCTTATTTATAGCTCTACAACAATGCTTTAAATAGAACATCATCTCGTCCAGGCCAGAAATATAAATGAATGAACAATTGAATGAGCGAATGAAAGGCATTTTCTGGACAGCTGTCGACAAATTATTTAAATAACTCATTAGGTATTCTATGAAATCCTAGTCTGCAGTATTGGGCAAGCATCGAAGAGCGTCCAAAACGATGAGCTAATATTTATAACTTCCTCCCTAGATATTATTGATAATGACAAAAATCACTTATGGAAGAATTTTCAACGAATTTGGATAAATTTATCGATAAATTACTATCGACGCTAATAAACAAATAGGTTACACCATGATGATTCTAAATTGAGCTTTCCCGTATACTATACGATATATTAGGGGAGAGGGGTAGTGGGAGGGGGATGGGGAGAGGTTGTTCCTTAATCTGTGTAATCATGCCAGAGGTCAACCTCTCCGATTGGCTCCAAAATTTGACAGAATACGTTTCAAGAAGTCTAGAACAAAATACATGTCCGTCCGCCGACCACCGTCAAGGCCTTTTTGGTAGTAGAAAATTGTCTTAAAATCTGACATTTTGGTCAGGAACCTCTTTTTGGCTGTAGTTGGCCATCAAAATGTTTCAGCCCTCATTTGGCGACAGTAAGGGTAAAATTGTGTTTTAATCTTGATTTTCGGGACTTTTTGGAAACTAGGCATATGGGGTATTATTTTCTACTGAATTTAGGTCTCTGAATCCATTGAGATGGGTATCGTACCGATTGGTGCCCATTGGGGGTGTGTATGAGCCCGATTCGCACCTACATTCCTATTTCAAAAGTAGGTTTTCGATATTTGTGGGTACCTAGGCCTGAAAGATACGATCATTCATTAAATTTTGGACGCTAAATGAATTAGAATGAGTCCGGGATATTCCACACTCACTGATTCCAAGGAGTAACCACCCACTGTGGAGGAATTTGTGGCGTTTTGATCTAGGCATCATGAAACGTACACGAATTTCGGCTTCAATTGATCAGATAATCAAAGGTCTAAATGACCATAGCGGAATAATTGGTAGCTTTTTCAAAAGGAAATTATGGGTTTGATCCATAGTAACTTGATTGCAAATTTTCTTAAATTGTCTGCTTTTGCTAAAAAATGTCCTCTTTCCGTAGTCTTATTCACTGCTGAAAGCTGGCGAATTTCGGGACTGCCGATCATAATATATTGATCAAAACGACTAATTGATGATTTTCACCGGGAGCTGGAGGGGAGGATTATCTGTTAAAATCGAGGGAGTAAAATAGCCAACGTCGTCCTTCTGATTCATTCAGAACCCCTTCCCTCACCCCTACCACAATATGCTGGCGCATGGAAGCGAAGTCTGTCTACAAGTCAATCGATCGAGGATGGGTGGTACTCACATCACACGAACAGACAGTTCGTTTGCCCCGGAGGTCGTTTACCTTCCCTTGGCAGGTGTCGAAGCAAGTGCACCCGTTGTCGTAGGCTCGTCCCGAGTTGAGGTCGCCCAAACAGACGCGGCTGCTCGCTGAAACACAAACACAAAATAGGATCATGCGGGCTGACATACATGAAGGGTTGACGTCGCTATTGTCTGACATGGATTTCAGGGGAAGGCGACAAACAATGTATAAACAACAAAAGCAGACGCGTGAGGGCTCAAAAACAAAAGATTTAAAAAATCATTCAACTATTTCTTGCAGATTTGCAATTTTATACCATTAAACTAGGTACTTGAAAAAAAGTGTAAAAATCACGACCATGAAAACCGATGGGTTTTAGAGGCCAATAAACTGATAATAAAAAATTTTTCAATCTAAATCACCTCCATGCGCGTGCTTTCTTCCCTGAAAACCAACAGATTCGTTTTGATAACCTCCCTAGTTACTCACCACACCAATCACTTGTTAAAGAAATCCAAATTCGATTGGAACACTAATTCAGAATTGTTTAAAAGATAATTGAAGTATTGTTTTGGCGGCTCATTGAGTAGCCCTAAAGGACAAGCTACTTTGTTACTTTCGATTGAACTGACCGCGAGCTATTTGGGCAAAAATGGACGAATCATGTGAATCACAAAATTGATAACCTTTCCCCTCGCCTTCCCTTTACAACGCTTAAAATAACACTTCTTCTTGTTAGAATTTTAAGAATAGAATGACTTACGCGAGACACAGTACTCGTTCCAAGATTTTAACACGCAAAGAGAACGTAATAGCATCTGATTTGATGTTTCAGGACACTTATATCAGACAAGTTTACACAAAATATTCACATAACATCCTCTCCCACCTCCGGGTGCGACTCGAGTCGATTGTCACACTTGCTGCGTAAAACCGCCGTTCCATCAACTAGCTATTACCTTTTGTCGTAGAGGTCGTATTCAGTTCATTGACTTGTGCGATCGTAATGAAACGCGTGCGACTAGCATCGATTATCGACACCAAAGATCCCCATAAAAACGCGATCCTAAAGGTCAGAATGAAATCTTGATTGATCAACTATGCGAACGACGACTTACAAACCCAATTTGATGGCTGTGAGGAAGTCAGCAGTCACGCCATACACGATTTTCAACGTTTTCCTGTGTATAAAATGACTACAAACATCCAAATGTTACGAAATATTCCTCTTACAACGACCATCACTGACGCCTCGTTTGCTCGCTCGCTTCGGAAACCTTCTACCGTAATTTATCGCTGTGGATCTTCCACGCAATTAAATTCCCTTCGAAGCGGCGTTTTTAAATCTCCCAGTCATAATTCAGCGTTATAAATAAAACGATTGACCCGATGGGGGCATTTCATATCTGCGGATCTTCCAATATAGACCAGATAACGTACGAATCAACCAAAGAAACTGGAAGCTAAAATATCGGCAATTCATGCAAGAGAAATAAATTCACTCACAATGACTTATCATTAGTGAGTTCACAGATATAGCTGGAAGGAGAAATTCCGCTTTGAACGTCAAAAAGCGGGAACAACAGATTTTTTGAAATACAATTTTCCTTCCAAGTGCACGTTACCAACGAGAAATATGGCAAACGTGAGCGTACGGCCATAGCTTTCAATGACTTGGATAATTCAAAGTCGCCAGCCAGGGGGTGTTACATGCTAAGCAGGAGGGTAGTTTACCAAACAGGGCAACAACAGTGGAAAAGCTAAGTTGATTTACAACAAATCAACAACTGTGCTAGCACGTTTTGACCCTTGAGCCGAGAAAATTCCGAGAGAGTCAAAAAATGTGAATCGCACTGTAGTTGGAGCGACTCGAAGAACACATGATTCGATCCCGCAAAGCTCATCAAATTTGTTTAGAGTGAATAATTCGGTTTGAGTTTGACGTCTTCCGCACGAGGTGAAATGTGCTCGACACGTAACGGAAATTGTTTTCCGTTTGTGTCAAGTGGAAAAACCTCATTCCGCCTCGACAAAGGCCTACGAAATATGGGAAACGAGAAAAGTTATAATTGTTGCTCCCAGAGTTGTTAATTTTGTTTTGCGTACAAATTCCACACGACTGATGAGATCCTTTTGTCGAAAATGAGTCGTTATCTAGTGAAGGAGGGAGATATAATTTCACCCGCTGCGACCGTGGTTATCTATCATCCGAACTTCCGGCCTCGATGTCAAAATATTTCGTCACGGCTGTTGGAATGAACAGCGCCTGGTATTTCATTGAAGCTCGTTGTTGAAACAGTTTGCGGAAGTCTGGACACAGAAAACAGCCTCTAATCAGAGAATCGACCATCAGAGCTTGACTTCAGAGATTATCTGACCGTCTGAACGCATCGCATTCTGCGTCAAACACTTCCTCGAAAAGAAAAAGCGCAAATAATGAGAAATTGGGATTAATTGTTGCTGTAGTTGATGATATTTGCTAACAATGTAGCTTTCTTCATTTCAGCTTTTAAACTTCCTTTTTTAGGATCCGAATCACACTTAGGAGCCCAAAGGGGAATTTTCATTCCATTAGCGCGTGTTTCCTTCGCTTTTGAATAATTAATAGGATAAAAAGTAATTAAGAATGATTAAGTAGAGAACCGTACAGCGCCGGTTTTTATAATTATCCCTGCTTCATTGCCTGGATTCTATTTAGAGAAGCACCGTGATCTCAAAACCGCTCTCAGATAATAAACTCCAACCTGATTAATCAGGACATACAAACGACCCGAGGCGAGGCACACGTCTGCATCTCAATGACCCCTGTCCTATCTGTAGAAAGTGAACGGCATTGGCACCTACGTAACGTAATTACCCAATATTTCCACTCGGACAAATGATACCGAGGCGATAAAGTGCCTGCAGTACGAACACTCCCAACACGGGATCGCCTGGTGGGCGACCTTGCTGGTTGATCTCAGGGAGTGCGGTGGTATATAAAACAAAAACGGCTTGTCGATCCAACAACACGACTTACAGCCAACTTTATATTAAACAGCGAGAAGAATGTCTGCGAATGAAATTTTTCATATGAATCCTCAAGACAAACAAAAGCTTAGTTTTCTATAGTTTGCAATGTCGTGAGAATCCTATACTTATTCATAGTTGAACTCGGCTACAAGGAAGTCCCTGTAGCACGATGCCTCTCGGCAATATGCTAGGAGCTCCAACCAATTCCTCCCTATTCAGGACCACCCGTCCCAGGCAGATAGGACGTGCGTATCGTTACCACTATGGTGAAAAGAAGGCCCAGGTATATCCTGTCCATAACCCGGGGCTGCCAGTTCAGCAGCTCACCGCGGCACCTCATCACCATGGACTGGTCCTATGGTCTTGGGGCAGGTCTTCTGCATAGGTCACCTCCTGTTTAAGATGCTGGTAGAGCAAGTGAATCTCAGGGCAACCAGCATTTTCTTGAACAGCAGCCTTGAATTTCAGTGCGTGTTCCCCATGCAAAGCCTCGGTCGTCTTTGAAGATTACTGGGTCGAATGGGTCCCCTTCAACTCTTTGCTGGCCATCCACCAGTCAAGCCTTGCCGATTCTCGACCCAAGCAACTCCCCTTCTTATTACCTCAAAAGCTGTGGTTTTGCCAAAACGTTGTTTAGCAACCTTAGTACCCTCAGGTGGTACTTTGCATGAAGTTTGAGCGTTTTCAGGTGCACTGCCTCTTGCTTCGTTTCTTTGTTCAAAATTTAGTTGGACGTGTTCGTGGGTAGCCTCTTGAAGAAAATGTCCTTTACAGGACCATTTAGCTGGTTTTTTAATGTTGATGAAAGAAATCACGTTTCCGTCAACTCTTCGCCCCCATTTGACTTTTGTTTTCGGATTCGAGCGAACATTGTCGAAAGCGCCCTGCTTGGTTTTCACTGTACAAAACAACCCTCAACGCTGCTAGATGGCGAAATTCCGTCAACACGATCACCAGGATTTTGATGAATCATTTCTGCTTGATTGACCCTAGAAAATGCGAGTTTTTTACCATGTTACGAACTGACTACAAACTCCTGACACTGCAGCAAATTGACATCAACACCGACTTTCGTACGATATTATGAACAAATAGAAACCTACTCAACAATCTGCCAATTCGCATCAAAATCCTCCTTCTTAAATTAAATTAGTCGAGGAATTTCGAGGAAAATATGGACTTACCATTCGACGAGCATTTTTGAGCACCGGTGAGCGGAGATGCGTCTGACCGGGACCTGTGATGAGTTTTCTTTAAAGGAGAGGGGGCCGTGAGTGACGTCGGCGACGTCGTGACTGCTGAAGGTCTTGACACTCTTCTCGTATGCTCCGAATCTCGGGGCCTGCAATAATCAATTTGTACAAAATTTGTCGACAGTTTCACCTTGGGACGGGATAACTGAACATCGTTGCCACGAATTATCCATGAAAGCGTATTAGTAGGTTGAATATTTGGACTTAGGCCTCACCTCAGCTCTCCAGAGAGGATCAAGTGTTTCAGTTTCGTCCCGTGAGACTTCTTCTTCGACGACAGCGCGGCGTCTGAGCTGTAGGCGTCGAGCAGCCACGAACATTTGAGAGAGAAATCCACAGACTCGCGACACCTGCAAATATGACGTCGATCGTCCATTTATTTAGAATAGAAGCCGTTTACATTTTCAAATTCATTCGACGTTTGAGGGCTCACCTGTGGACGAGATAAGGGTGAAGTACTTCTGCTACATCGGGCATTTGAATGTACATGTTGACTAACTGGGGTAAATAGAAGTCCACTTCATTGTCGGGGAAACTGAATATTTTATTCCCTGCGAACACAAAACAGAAATGCGAGTTCAAATTAATTGTTGATATACACTCGTGAGGGGATGTCAGGCTGGCTGATAAACTTGGTAAACATGCCAATTGATTATGAATGCATAGAATTGTCTACTGCGGAGGATGATTAGGATGTTTTTCATATTGAATGGTGAATCACCACAGAACACTCGCTCTATTATAAACGCGAATGGCAACCTTTCGTGAAATAGCAACAAGTACGCCACAGTTGAATGTCGATCAGCCCCTGTGGTACCATTTCTTCTACGAGAAAGCCAGGGATCAGACGCTCAAAGTGCTAAAGGTCGTTCCGCTTAGCTGTTGAGCACCAAGTGCACGTCATTCACCACATTGCGAATTCTCGTCCGGTTGACTTTCTAATACACTGACCTTTTTCCAACAGTGGAGACCGTGAGGCTGGATTTCATAACACGCTACCCACAACCTGCCGTACTTGGTCGTGACGTGATCTAGCTACATTTTACATTTGCTGAATCGTATTTATGGAATGGCGACCACATGGAGGACGTCTCCTCAGTATAGAAATCAGCACATTTTACCGTTGAGTTTTAGAGGGGCGACCTGGTCGATCATGACTGTAAATCGTTCGACATCGACTGGAACAATGTCTTCAGGAGCATAAAGTATCAATCAATCCTAAACAAGCGCACGTTTAAGAAATCGTTTCTCCTACCCGTGAAATTAACCAGTAACTCTAATTCTATTCTGGAAAACGAACGAGTCGTGATGATACATCACAAGATGCCGCCACTTGACAGAAGTTTGCTCTCATCTACACGATCCGACCGCATGTTTAATCGAACGTTAACGAGGGTTGAGATTTAGTTAACAGAACATTCCGCACAGGGCCGACATCTGGCCGGCAGCTGCCAGATAACGCATTCCTATCACCTCGTGTATTCTTGGAGTAGATTCGAAACGCGGGTTGAATGATCAATCACTTCTAAAGACCTTGGGACGTCTGAATACGGGAATACTTGTCGGAATTCACGGGTAAGCAATGGAAAAACCGGTTTCCTTAGGTTATAATTGCAGATAATACAGGGAAAATAGGAAATAAAACTAAGAAAAAGAAAATTAAAAATTAAACGTTTTTGTTCAACAATTTGTTACACTTATGATGAGTGCAACTTCGAGATCCCATTTCATCAATCGGTACGACTGGGAATACTCTGAATTTTCTGCAGACGCGAATCAAATTTTAAGAAGAAGAAATGAACATTTTGACCCGTCTAATCAGTGGGGACCTGGAAACTTAACTTTGTAGTCGATTCACTCCAAAAATATTTTCTGGGTGTCGCAAGGTGTCTAGATCAAAATAAGCAGATGTCCGTCCACCGTCCACGTCGACTTTGGTAGTAGAAAATTTTCTAAAACTCTGACATTTTGGCCAGAAATACATTCCTGGCTCTAGTTGGTCCTCCAAACTTTTCAGCCCGATCGGACCATATTTGGGGTGGGTAGGAGTCAAAATGTGTTTCGAAAAATGAACTTTTGGCGATCGAAGCGCTTGGGGTATCATTTTCTACAAAATTTTGGGAGCTGAACCCAATGAGACGGGTCTTGGAAGGATTGGCCCCCACTGGAAGAGGGTATGGGTCGAAATGGGTACCTACCTACCTATATTGAATGTGGGTTTTCGAGATATCTGATATCTAATCGTGTGGGGTATCATTGTCCCCAAAATTGGAATGAAAATCAATTGGAATGAGTCTCCTTCCAAGAAAAAATGAAAATAATGAATTTTCAGCGTTTTGGTTGTTCAATGGTGTGACTCATGTTTCAATCTCCCTTATTTCATCACTTTTTGGGTCCTCATTCGATCTTCTGTAAGTTTCGTGAGGCGTTACGCTGAAATGTTTAACTCTCACGGATTGATTTTGGGTATCTTCATGACTTTTTCATGCTCTGGCCTCCAACAACAATCACTAAAGTCAACTATTCACGTCGATTAAAACGACCATTTTGGAAGAATAAGCCATGATCTTGGATCCTTTCTCAGGTGTAATAAGGCGGATGAGGTTCATTACCTCAAATTACACCGTTTTTCAGCCCCGCCCGGGAGCATGCCACGTTTCACACAACAACCGCTCTCACTCTCAGGCCCATCCTGTTTCCCATGGGTAACACAACACGCGTTGACGCACACGTACGCGCAACTGTCGACTTTGCAATCTTCACTAATTGGAAAGAGGTGTCGTAAACTTTTTTTTCACCGTGACGAGAGCATCGGAGGAAAACCTTGACCTTGCTGGCTATCCGCGAAAGCCGTAAAGACGCCAGTGAAACAAAGAAAGCCGTAAAACAAAGGGCGGAAGGCCCTTCTTGGCCTTAATGAGTTCACGTGAAGTCTGAAATAATAGAGGACCTGAAACGAGTACGGCGGGGATCGAAAATCAGAACGATAGTGCCGTCGTAAAAGACCCAAACTGCCAAAAATGGTTAAAGTAACGATGTGACATTTTAGTAGATGTTATTATCGAGAATGGCAAAACCTGGTAGGGGTGCCCTATCAGACCATAATTTTGCGTGGATCTAAAAGTTACTAAGTAGGGAATACGGGTAAAACAAAACTTTAAAAATAAAATGATACCCCCCACACGCCTAGTTCCCCAAAAATCCCGAAAATCCAATTGTAAAAAACACATTTTCACTTACACCGTCCCCAAATGTGGGCCGATCATTCAAATAATCACTACATGGCCAGCCCATGCTTCAAGATGAGTGACAACCATTGTAAGTTGCATCCAAAGAAACAACAAAAAAATGCATTTTTATCAAAATTCCGTTTACGGATGAAGAATACCGATTGTGAAATTCATGGCACAGCGAAAGCAAATCGAAATACCAGTCTAGATCAGAGCCATTTTTTGCCGCTGAACTTCTATTTCCAATCGGGTTTTCACTTGGAGATGGTTCGATGATCAACTATTTTTTCCGTCGTTTGTGATTGACGGGACAATATTATGCCAGCTCAGAGCTGAGCGAGTCACCATGTAGTGTTGATAAAATGAAGTGACTCCGGCCATATCCGCTAGAGCCTGCCCGAGCGGTAGCATCGATGTGCATTAGGCCTCGTACGCGAGAGAAGCACCTAAAACGTCCTACATAAATAAGAAAATACTGGGGCGTTTTATGGGTAGATGATCCGCAATTATAGTAGCATGGCTACTTTCTCAAATCTGAGCTGGGCTAACGAATTCCGTGGTGTCGAGAAATCGTCTACATGGGCGGTTGCCTTGGTAATTTATTCAAGATTAAAGCCGGAAACGGTAGACGGTAGCCATTCGACGGTAAAGGCACCCGGCGGCTTTTCATCGAATTACACCTCCCTTCTCGTTCAAAACGTCGTAAATGTAATTCCACCAGCCCATTTCCCAAAATTCCCATGACTCCAAACTCCGCGAGACTTCACAGAACTCGCATCGAATATTCCGTGTTGCCCGACGACCGAGCGGCCGAGAGGAGTGGGATTCGAGAATGAAAGGGCTTGATGGCTGAATTAAAATTAATGAACCGGACCCTCCACTCCCTTTCCACTCGGGAGCTTGTTGGAGGTCATCCCGCATCGCTGCCAATCTCGGTTCACCAAGGACCTCTTTGTAAAATTGGTATTTCCCTCTTTATAGGGGAAACTGAGATTCTAGTCAGTTACGGAAACCATCTTACTGAGAGTGCCTCCGAATACGAGCCCAATTTAAGGAAATCGAAACCTTCGGTTGTAACCCCCTCTCACGGGCCAGTAGAATGGTATCGATAACGGGGGGCTGGGCAACTCTTCTACAACTGGCCAGAAGGATTTTTCGAAGGGTTGCAACCCCCAGGGTTGAATATCTTCGATAACACTGGCTTTCATCCTGTTTTGAAAGTTTTCGACAAACTCACAGTCAAAATCCCTTCAGCTGCGAGGCTTCGACCTCAACTGACGACCTGTCTTACGAATATACCCAATTATGCTTCCATGATCCCACTGCTGGAACGGATTTTTACAGAATGTACATAATTCTTACGTGAACAACATTACATGGCATGACATTACAATGTCCTCTACTGGCCGAAGCCTAGAAGTGAACAACAATTCCACAACTACAATCATCAAGACAAAAACCAATTAATCCTGCGCCTTGCATATTCCTATACTACTTGCTTGATGCAAAATTCAATATTTTTCATCTTCTAATTGTTATACCAAAATAGTGGACTCAATACTTGCATCCACTGCTTCTTAATCTACGCTCAAATAATGCACTTTAATGTCAGACATCACCGTCTAACAACTTGCGGATGATCAAAGGAGGTCTTTTAATGATAGGCCAAGACTTAAATGCTAGATATTTTTCAAGGTGATTGAAGCATCCCAATTTTTTCTGACGATTTTCCATTTGAAATGCTAACTTCAATTTTACATGGTTATAAGAACACCTTATATTTCATGGCTAAAATATCAAATTTGTAACAACGCCAGCTCGCTCGCAGACAGTCCTCAGTCTGTAAAATACTATGAATATCCGTGTATTTTTAATAATAATATTGAAATAGTTTCATAATAGCTTTTTCCGGCCGTTATTATCTCGAACGGTGTCCGGTCATCTATCAATAGGTCGAGGTTCAGTTGGAATGGCTATTAGTCGCATTGTTTGTAATTGTTCTCTACCGGCTCGGTAGTAGTTTTATCATCTTAGGTTAGAACGAGCGACATCACGTACGAATATTACGACTCTTGGGTATTTAGGACCGACCTGCACAAATGAAATGAACAACTTGTTAATTAAAAAATAAAAAACCAACTGTCGTGCATACAATTCAGTGATATTTTCGGACGAACCGCAATGTTGAAAACTCAAAACAAAAACAAAAAATTCTTCATTTGAAGAAAAGTCCACCGTAATTTGTTGCAGAAACACCTAACAAATATAGGCAGTTCTGCCTGAACCTCACAACCCCTGCCTGATCTAAAATCAAATCTTTCCTAAATGTTGATTAACATGACCATGACACACACCTGCGATACCATACCAAATGGATAGCACCGAATGGACGAATAAAGGGAAGCTGCGAGTAAGTCATCAGAGTATGATTTATTATTGTACACAAATTAAAAATAAACAATGTTGATTCCTCAATTTTTCGCAAATTTATCAAATTTTTGATTTATTTTTTGATCTGAGACAAATTTTAATTTTACCCGTATTTTGAAATTATTCCGTCGTGACATTAACCTAACAATAGTTTACGATTAGGAAATTGCATGGTCCAAAACACCGATCCATCCGGGTTAGTGGTCGAAAATAAAAGAGAAAAAAATCTACCGGACCAGAAATCTCGATAGAAGTTCGGCCAGTTTTCAGGGAAGTCGGCGGAAATCAAACTTGATCGAGCCGGCCTTGAGTTGGACGAAAGGCACTTCCACCTACTTCGTAACTTCCTTTTCCAAGTCCGCTTTTGGCTTAAAAAACCTGCACCGGGCGGAGAGTTTTTTCGTCAACAAGTTTGAGTTGAACAGCGCAAATTACGTGTCATCCTGTCGCGACTGTGCTCATCCGAGCGGTTAAAAAACATCAATTTGGATTGAAAGATGGAAGTAGAGTATCGGGAAAGAGTAGCCATGAAAGCTAAGTTATAAGTTCTTTGTCCTGACCTGATTCTCATTCAATGGACGTCATCACTCTTCCACTGTTGCTACTGAGCAAACATCTTTTCGCCCTCACGAACTCCCTTTTGTACGATCGAAAGCCATTTTCATCTCACCACCTGTTTCGACCTGCACCACTCGAGGTGATTGCGGAGATAAAATTCGACGATGACGAACAACGAGAAAGTAATTTCCTTCTCGTTACTTGACGTCAACGGTAAAGCTCTATTGTTTCTGAAGCTACGAAGGTAACTATACCTTTCGTGGTGTAAAGCGATGTTTCTAGGGCTAAAGCTTAGCATTGCAGGAATGATGAATACCTCCGGAGTAATCTGGTGAACAAAGTGCTCCCCTCCGAGTTACCGCAGCTGGGCAAATACAGGAACGAGCCCTTTTCTTCTCATACCCTGCCCTCTTAATATCCCTCGCATCATATATTACCACGTGACCTCGGTGCCCTCACAGAACAACCCTAAAGTTGCTCTCTTGCTCATAGGTCAAAAATCACCACTTCCAACATCAAACGACCTCTGGGGGACGATTTTTGTAGAATTCCCCCAAACTGAAGTACAACTTGTTTGTAATGCGCGGATTTAGGGCTATGGACCCAAGGACTACTCACCGATATAACTTTGGACTCCAGGCTCCTTGGAGTTGAAGAGGTATGTGATGGCCATTGACATGTCGAAGAGTTTGGATTCGAATAACCTCAGGAGGAATCCCTTCTCGGTGTTGTATGACGACGGAGTTGGAGCTTCTACCGTTTCGGACGTCGATCGATCCAGCGTTTGTTCGCCGAGCCGATGAAAACGAGGTCGGGAGACGATCGACGACGGCTGAGGGGATGACGGTTCTGACGTCACGCGGCCGTTGGGGCGCACGGTCGCTTCGTCCGAACTGCTTTGGTCGCCATCCTTCGCTTCGATGTCCAAACTTTCATCGCTGTGATGCGTCGAAGTGGACTCGGTCCTTTCCGATCTGCCAACAGAACAATAACATCGGTTAGACAAAGGAAAATTCTTCCACAGGAGTTAATTATTCTTCCGACCTGGAGCACAGGTAAAATATGGGAAAACAGTGGGTGAGTCCTTGACCCATTCCAATCGACACAACCATACATTTTTCGTACTCATGACCGTTTTTTGACCAAGATTAAGTGTTCTTCCGTTATCAATTTGTCAAAGGCCTTTCATCCAAAATTACGTTCTTAAAACGCCCAACTTCTCAATTTACCTCGGAAAATCAGCGTTTCCGACATGGAAATTGCTACATCGTAAAATAACTAGTTTTTATTCTTCGAGTTCTTTTTCTGTGTATCGGGAAAAACTGAGCCGAAACTGCATTGTCCAACAATATTTCACTAGCTGAGATGATAATTACGTGGACATTAGTTCTTCATGCGTGCATATTTTAATATTTGTTGTACCAAACTTCTTTTTGATGGACTGTTTTAGCGTTGAAACGTTATAAACAATAACCAACTCTTATGAAAATTAGAGAAAAAGTTTAAATTTTTCTTTGGCGCTACCAAATAGTTACAAAACCACCTATAAAAATAAATACGAAAGGAAAAACCAATCATATCGCTACCATTCTGGGGGAATCATGAATTCCCAGGTGGGTTGACAGATGATATTTCTTTTACCGTTCAAACTCAATCAGCTCCCTTACCCGGAATGTGAACGTTAAAGTGACATACGACTAAAAAAAGTTAGTTTTTGGCGAATTTTCCCGCTGTTGGCTGTGGAGCACTTGAGGGGATGAAATTTGAGCCACAGCGCTCCAACGTTATGAATTTTCATCAAGATTTCTAGTGACTAAAATGCATTGCCATTTTCCATCTTTTGAAGGGTGTCATCTTTTCTTCTTAGAAAAGACAGGAAATATATTCATCCGAGAGATGGGAAGTTAAATGCTCCAGCGGCTTGATCAGATTTGAAATTACACGTAATAAAAGGGAGTTACGGCTGATTTGGAACGGAAAATGAAAGAAATTATTTTAAGAACAGTTTCAAATGTGACGCCTGTTCCGATGTCATCCAGCGTATAGTACAGATGGTTGGAACAGGCGCATGTCCTTTCAAGGTTATTTTCGTTCGGGAGAGAACCCGCACATTCTATCAATAAGTTTATTCAACACCTTGTCTGCAGTGCACTCATCAAACTGCTCAAGACCATTTTTCTTTTTTTTTTTTTCATATAAAAGCAACAGACATTCGCCGCAAGACGAGTGTTTCTAGCCACGACCACGTCAGTTTCGTCACGGTCTGCAACTTCTCTCCCATGGCCTGCTATTTTTATGTGGGGTGTCTCCCAGGATGTCTGATTATACGTTTCCCGTCTTCATTGGGCTCCCCTCGCGTCACCCATTTACATTCTGGAATTGTTATTAATGGAACATTTCTCGCTGTCGTCTCAACGCGTCTCGAACTTCATTTTTTCCAACGGCTAATTTTGTACTTGCAGCCGTCAAACAAAAAATTGGTCATTCTATCTTTACTTGGGTTTTTTAAACCTCGAATCGCCAGTTAAGATGGTAAACAGTACAAAATCAACCAACACTGAAGCAACAGAGTTGCAGCAATGACCTGAATGGATCACAAAACAAACATAATACTGCCCAACCCACGTAGGTTTCTGAATACACTTTATCTTATCTACCGGGATAAGGGTGTCACGCTTTTCGCTTTCGCGAAGCTGCCATGAGTATGTGGTCAATTACGGCCAAGAGTACCAAGATACAGTGAAGGATGGGAACTGCAAACAACGGGAAACTTCAAGGTCAAATATTGAAAAATAAATTATGAAAACATTGTTACGGCGATGAAATACGAGTAGAGAGATGATATTAATTCAAGCCAGGGTTCAATTTTTTGTTAATAATTAAAAAACTCACTTTATCACACCCACGATAAAAAATTACGAGACAGGAGATACCGTTCAAGAGTAATAAAAAATGTCGCTCTCGTATAAAATACCTTATTAGCTCATTTTCCGTGGCATTAGTGTAGGTACCCATCAAAAGTTGACGGTTATATGAATTTCCCCCGTTAGCGAAGTTCAAGGACTGGGAAAATGGCTTTCTTAAGGGAAAAATGAAAAGATTAATATAAAAACGAGACTCATCCTCCGCCATTCATTTCCCCAAACGCCTTGGGAAAAAGATGATGAATCTTTCACGTTTAAAAACGACAATCAACCAATTTCCGTATTTTTCCGTTTCTTTCGGATGACACGGGCGCAAATTTACAGTTCCCCATCTGTACGACCTGTAGCATTGAAGGCACATCCCAGAGGGTGACTCTTGACGTGGGATCCTCAAGAGAGCTGTTTCGTTCATCTTCGCCCTCGTCACGCGATTTGTCTGGCAGACGGATGAATTTTTCGAGAGGAGAGCAGGGTCTTATAGTGGCGACGTTTTTCAAATAACCTGTACTTAGTCGTATAAACAATGGCCTGAATAACCTAATTTTTCCCTTTTTCTATTTAAAAAAAAAAAAAAAAAATTATGACATTATACAAAACATAGAATGGTCGATCAAACAACGTGGGGTGAAGGCGTTCAGGGTGGCTAAAGGGTCGTTGTGACCCGTCAGAACTGTCTTCCCCTAATGCATCATTACAGGCCCGTTGGCAAGATCGATTCAATCTAAATCCAAATTCTCGAAAAGGAGCCAAATCCAGCAGCCATGCTGATTGATGACATTCATACCCGCAGTCGTATGCGTACTATCGTAATGCTTGCAATCTACAGCTTCCCCCCCTTTCCTTCCTCAGATCACTTAGCGATGAAGTTACACCCATTTCATAGTTAGGGTGTGGTCCAAACTCAAATTTTGTTCGAAGCCCCTCACCAACACAGTTCAAGGGGAGTAAGTGGCGGTAAACTTTAAAAAACCAGCCTCTCCTTGTATACCAGACCCGCCCGACACTTGCCTTCAGTCAACTCAACTCAACTCAACAGAACATAACGACCATGATCCATTAAAAATGTGAGGCTTTTGGGCTCTCATCTTACTCTTGAGCCACCCTAAGTTCCCTGAATCTCCCATGATTTCCCTCTTGCTGATAGCAACAGGCACTTTTAATGTCTTATGTACCTGATTTGGTCCTTACTTCCCCACCAAATCTTGCTGGGAACCAAAAAATCTGTGTGTTTTGGTCTGTCAACAATTAGCTGACAAACATCCAGGCAAAAACGAAAATTGAAAACGTGAAAATCTGTATTTATCACACCTCTCAACGGAGTAGCCAAATCAACATTAGTCAAGGAGCATTCCCACCCAATCAACGTTACAATATTTTGAGTTTTTTCCTACACTGGTGAACGGAAAAGATTTGAAGGGTCAACGAGGAAAAATGGGGTAGGAAATCAAGTTCAAAAACACTCCACCGACTCGATCTCGTCCATCTCTCCATTTAGTCCAAAAAAAAAAAAAAAAAAAAAAAAAAAAAAAAAAAAAAATAAAAAAAAAAAAAAAAAAAAAATTCGCAGTTGTTCGACGCTTCCTAAAAATATCTCTTTCAAATCCACTTCCACGAGGAGCTTGATTCAATCCCATTCGAACCATTCAATCCCACCAGCCGCTCAATGACGCAGGCTCGGTTGAATGGAGCAGTTCTTCACTGACTTCCCGCCTCCATTTAGCGGAGCCTTCGACTGGGTCGTGAGAAGGTCTCAGCCAGCCTCGATTATAATCATTAAAGTTCGGAACAACTGTCTTCCTCGAACGAGACAGTAACAGACAACGGTCCGGAGTTCGAATAATTCCGCTAATATTCACATTATATCGAGCTGTGTAGGATGCCCAAGAAAACATACACGTGGTTATTGTTGCAACAGTCTTTAGTAAATAAAGAAAACACCATCGCTTTCTTGGAATACCGTCGATTTTAATGTTGTCAATTGAAGATAACGTAATTGTTTTTGATAACAATCTTTGCAAACAATCGAAGTGCACAACAAAATGATTTTTCCCATCCATGAACTACCATTTCTTAGAATATGGATCAATAAGTAATCATTGAATGACAAATACTCCTCGCAAAGATTAAAAAATAAATCAATAGGTAAATATCCCGAGAATTTGCTATAATCGGGCGAATGGACTTTGATAAGAGTTGAAAGTCAGTGGTGACTGTTCGGACCAGTGGTGGAGGGCGTGAAAGCTGACGTCATAGATGCGAAAAGTAACACGAAACTGCTGGAGAGGAATCACCTGACAAAACGAACACAAAAGAAAACGAGAAAACTCCAGTTTCGCAAAAATAATTTGATGTTTGAGTCATTATAAAATACTTTTAATTCTGATGACTCATCTCAACGCGCTCATTTGTGTAGAGTTCTAATTGAGTCACGATTGAGCCCAACTCCGTTCTAAATCAACGGAGTTGGGTTTTGCATTGATTTTCGTTCACCAGAAGACGTTACCTTAAGGATTGTTATATATTTTCAAATGTATGTCAAGTATTTTTTGAAAAAATAATTTTTATTCTTTTTAATTACCTAACTCTAGCAAACTCGAAGAATGATGCGCTTTCCCACATGAGCGAGATGCGCCTGAAATAATAGTTTACAGCATTTTTCGACTCTTTCCGATTTAAAGGGTAATATTCAAGGGTATATTCAGGTCGTGAAGGAATAGCTCCAGTGCAATACAAAACTCGTCAAGCTAGCATAGCGATAGTAATGTGTTTCTAAAACAACATTTCACAGACCATTAATCAAATTTTGTTTTCGCATATTAGAAGGAAGCCCGGTGACGCATAACTTGTAGCACACATTGTACGTTTCCTCTGAAAACCAACTGGAATACCTCTTCTAATGAATAGTCTTGGAATGCACCGTGAAAGAGAAGGATGTCCTCAGTAACCAACAAACCGGGGATTATTCAGAGCGAAACGTGCTCAACAAAGATGGCAACAGTATGTAAAAGAAACAACCTTTAGAGCTGACTAGCACAAAAAACGTCATCAAGGTCTTTCGAAGAGGGTTTTTACAGAACTTTCCGTAAGGTACAGTAGGTTATGGTGGGAGAAAGGCCATTTCAAAAGGATCAAAAGGTCGAGAAGGGGCGGTACTCTACACTTTGTAATGATGAAATTTACCACCCTTGATTTAAGACGTTTTTAGTGCCTTCGTTTAACTGTATCGATTCAACGGCCAAAACGACCAACTACGTATTTTCTAATACTATATCTGATAGAAAGGCTATGCTCTTCAGTACTGAATTTGGTCGTTAATCTTGAATCCAAGAGAGGTGGGAGATTTCAGGTTTATGAACAACAAAAGCTCATCTTGGTCATCAAACTCTATGATAGGGGTCTTCACGGAAACCTGGAATATTTCTCCAGCTTGGACTATTTGATTTGCAATAAGAAATGGACAAGATTCTACTCCTAATCGTGTTAAGACTCAACTATTATGCATGTGTTAGGTATTTTTTCATGAATGAGAAATTCAAAGCATCGCTGTGCCTTAAAAACTAACGATATATGGATTGCAGGAGATGGCTTTTTACTTAGATAATATAAAAAAACAGCGGCCTGGGTCGTTGGCCGAAGGTGGTAGGTTTGGGTGAGGGGGTGGTGGACAAAGTTACAGCGGGGATGTCCGGAGCTTGGAAGGGGTAAATAGGGCGAACCGGGGGTGCGGGCTATAAGGGAAAAATCGATAGAAACCTGCATTATACGACTGTTTATATTATTTTTCCCTGATGACGCCCTCTTTTGGATTCTAAAGGGCGTGTCGAGGATGTTGGACGAGTGCCACGATGCACGAGCGTACAACGTAGAGAAAAATTAATTGAGTGGAAACTTAATTGAAGGTCTCAATCAACGCAATGCTATAAAAAATGGAAATCCAATAAACCGATGCTCTCGCTGGAATTTTCAATTAAATCAAACACACTCCGAGTATCAGACAAGCATGTTCACATGAACATTTTATACCGACGTGGCATAAATCAGAACGAAGTGATTGTTGATAGATTTGCACAATGGGTCGAATGTTGAATTTTATGAAGTGCAACATTATACCAGCATTAAGTATTTATACATGTTCAGCCATAGTTATGACACGATTAGGCTAGTCCTTGTAATAGTATTGTCGTAAATGTGAAGAAAGTGAAGAAATACGAGTATCTTGTTAAACTAACCAAATTTAAACTTAGAGTGAAAGAAGTACTTTCTTCAACGGTTATGTTTGCGGAAATAGAAAACTTGCAAAATCAGAACATGCTTCCCGACGGACTCGTTGATTCTGATAAGTTGTAGAAGCGAAATAACTTTTCTACTTTTTATACTTGTTCCGCCTTTCGGAATCGAGTTAGAGTTCGAATATCGTTACCTGCTCGAGAAAATCGCCTCTTTTTTTCGAGACATTCAAGTTTGCCGTTTCACTCTCCACCTCCCTCCTCTTGTTCCCGGTGTTCGGTTACAGTTCACTGTGAGAAACTCGAAAGATCAGGGCTCTGCTGAGCACACTGAAAGGCAACACCGTCTCGTCTCGTTCCTTGCCCTCGGGTTTCAAAGGAAGTTACTTAGTTACTAGTTGCTATCTTCTCTCAACGCATACTGCACGACTCTCGGAACCTGCTGAAAAACATTTGCGAGTCTTCAAAAGAGCCGTCAGAGCGTACGAAATTCACGGTGGCAGTTTGGAAAGCCATTAGAACGTATTGTTTCCTCTGATTTGAATCCCCAACACAATATTATACACAAACTCATGAATATTGAAATCATAAAATATTTCTCCTTTGAAATCATGTCCATTTCAAAATCCCCTCCTGTCTCTGGTCGCTGAATCACATTTTAATTCCATTTTGCATTGCATGGAGGAGTGGAAATTCACGGCATAATACATTTACGTGGAAGCTCGATGACCTTTTCCGTAACCTCAGCAGACCAGAGTGGAACCACGTCATCCTTCAATTAATCGGAGAAGTTACACAACCGAAATTCAGGTTCGAGGCTACCTATGTACTGAATTGTATAAATATTACAATTATAAAGTTCTCTTAGGTTCACAAACACCACAGCAACAACCCCCACTGTTAACCGAGTTTCGAATAAATAATTTATACAGCGTCAAAACGAGGGAGGCTTAGGCCCGAGCGGAGATACGGTAAAATAGCGGGCATCCCGCTCAATTTTCAGAAGAATCCGTAATTTAGGGAATGATTGAGACGAATTAGCTACAAAGCTGCCGGTTCTTCAAGCAGGAAGAATCGTGTAACTAGGGGATTCAAGTCTTCTTTTCACAGCATAATACAGCGATATAGCCGCTCGACAAGGAAACCCGTTCATTATAGCGTTCTCATCATTCAATTTGTAACGAAGTCTACCGAGATAACTGCTTCGTTTTTCCCATCTTCACTTCCTCGATACAAGACAGCTTCAAAATGGGAGGCATTTTCGGATACAGGGGAATCGTTTGTATGAAAAACGACTGAAAGTAGGAAACGTTCCCTTTAATTTGGGAATGGTTGCGCTTAGGGAGAAGGGGAAGTGGGCATTTTGACTCCGTTCTCAACAGGTGGCATCACTCAGCTTAAGCGACTTTTCAGCACACCTCCGGCCAATTTATTGCCTTTTGCATACAGATTAATATATTTACAGTCCCGTATGATCCATAATTTATCTTGTTAGGGACCTGTTGATGAAAATAGGCTCTCTAACCGCCTTCTTTATCATCCTTTTTCCTAAGGCAGTGCTTAGATACCTGGTGTGAAGTGACGAATCTAACGAACTAAAGGTAGCTAAATAAGTAACTACAAGTGTTGTTCTATGCCCTCAGGCTCACCAGAGCCATCTGCTACCAGATGGGTGGAAAGAGCATAAACCCCACTAAGAAAACAAAATCAACCTTGTTCAGAAGGCTCTTATTAACACGAAATGAGAACAGACATTTATACTTCAGGGCGCATACATATACCGATAATAAAAATAATCCTTTGAAACAATTGAAGGAAAAACACAATACGTGTAATTAGTAAATGTAAAAAATTAATTAATTAAGTATTGCGAATGCTATTTTCATCATAATTTTTAGTATTCCTGAAAATCTAGGGAAGGACGTCATAATAAAATGCTTCAACATAGTTTCTCATTCTTCACGTATTTAAAAAATATCAACAGTGTAGTTACTTCAAAAGATGTTCTCGAATTTATAAACAAGATCGCCATACAAAAGGACAAATTCTTCAGCCAACTACTGAAGAGGCTCCACTGTCAAGAGTTGGATTGAACCTTTCAAACACTCAGCGAGAGGAACCGAGGCAATGAAGAAACCTCATTATCAACAGACGAGAACGTTCCTGAAATTGCGAAGAAGCCCAAGGCACATCGGGTCTCGGGATATTGCGTTCCAGGGCCACCTTCCCCTAAAACCCAGCCCGCAAGCAGAAATGGAAGGATTTTCGTCGTAGACAAAGAGACCGTTTCACTTATAATTAGTGGACGTGAGCCGGTTGCGACCTCGTCCTTTCCAAAGAACTCCTTCAATCTTCAAAGACTAAATGACTTCATTAACATTGGGAGCGCGGAACGAAGGCTGAAATTCATGAAAATGTTAAATGCCTAGGAGCGCAAGGGTCAGCACGATTAAACGGGGATTCAACGCTAACTATGTTGACCTTCGATCGATCATGTGATGTTAATACACTGTCATGGCCATTGCATAGAAGCTTCCTAGGAACCTCCTATGTCACCACTAAATCTTTGAGAAACTAGGGCGGTTCGCCATGCTCCCCACGAAAAATAAATAATGGTGTTATTATAACGCGTTCACTAGCTGAGCCATTTCTCTGGGAAACACAAGCCCTCCCTCGTAAAGCTGCTTGCAAGGGAGCTTGCATTCCCTTCAGTTCACTTGCTATACACACCCAACTACACGAGACGCTTATGTATTTTCGAGATCTTCGGCAATCTAAACGTGCGTGGTATCATGTTCCACTAAATTTTTGACGCTGAATCCAATGGGACGGGTCTCACGACGATTGGCGCACACCGGAAGAGGTTATGGGTCAAAATGGGTGTCTATCTACCTATTATTTAGAAAGTGGGTTTTTGAAATTTCTGGTACCTAGGCGTGTGGGGTATCATTTTCCACATAATTTTGGACGCGGAATCAATGTATGAAGGAATGAGTCTCCAACAACAACACGTGTAAATAAATTTGCAGTGTTTTTTTTTCTCCATGCGGCTTTGCAATTTAAAACGTTAGCAAGCATTTTTATTTTAGAACACGAGATTTTCTTTCGCAAAGCTTTGGCTGCCTAGCACACTCAAAATCAATATGATGTTTCACCATACTACAGGAATCGTTGATAAAACTCTTTACAAAGAAAACCGTACACATGTTTTCCTTCGAACCCCTGCCACGAAAAACAGCACCCCCCGTGTTCCTCAAAGGGCAAGAAGCAGTTCAACAATATCATCAAATACAGCTTTTAAATGATTATGAAATGTCAGAACAGTAACTTCAGAAGACGTAAAAAACGAAGGGGAATCGGAAAAACGATAAACAAAACCCTCGTTTCAGAGTTTCCGCGTTTTTCCTCAACCCGAACTTCTTTCGGTAGATTTTTGTCTCGTCGTTCCGTTGTTTACAACAATACTCGGATAAAGCTTATGAAAGGGAGGAAATATCCAGGCTGACTAACGGCGATTCATATTTGGGCGAGGTCTCATTTCATCCCCTTGAAAGAGTAGGAGGAGGGTAGAAACGATCAAGCCAGTGTCTTTCAGGGAAGACAATGCAGTGGCTTTTTTTTGTTTTTAGCTTTTGTAACGAACTGTAAGCCGTTTACAGGAAAGCCTACTGTCATAGTTACAAAAGGGATGGAATCGAAAGCATTATAACGAAAATCTGACCGAACCGAACGGATGCTCCATTTATAGGAATCGAGTCAACGTTGTGTCATTCAGCCACTTACCCAAGTTCCGTTCTGTCGAATAGCACTCGTAACTGATAGCTCTTGTACCCAGATCACGTATAGTATAGGACGAAGCTCGGAGAAGCGGATTATCCAGAGAGTAGAACGGCAACTCAATTGCGCCTAGAACTAAATTTTATATTGCCCTCAAACCTTCATGGCAGCGAAATCTTATATTTTCTGTAGCAATTAATAACGCCATTCCATTGAAAATCCGCTCTTCAGAGCCTCCCGAACAATGTTTTCTCTATCCTCCCTTGTCATAGCCACCCCTCCTGAATGCATGTGCTACTTTAAAGTTTTCCATTACAGTCATTCCAAAGCTGGGAAAAAAACTGATTGAGGAGTGTAGGAGTAAGACAGAGACAACGTCCTTCTTGCGCAGTAGGGCGAGCACAGAAGTCTCATTCACCATGAGACAAACCAGAAAGTGCCTTGAGTGGCTAACGGCTCATCTAGTTTACCCCAATGACATTGAATATTATTTCATATTTTAGAGAAATTATGTCAAAATCAGTTGCCCACTTCATCTCTAATATTGAAAACTAAATGGTAGAATAACGAACTAAGTTCCTGCGGAAAGTTACATGCCGTGGTCCTGCATTATTTCAACTATCAAACAGTTTTTCTTCTTCTAAAGAACAAACAATATCCGTTCAGTGCCAATTTTTCTACTGCCCCCTGTGGTCTGTGAGTCTGAAAATGTCTTACAACGTAGAAAATTAGTCCAACATCATTAATGACCACATTATTTTCTTCCATGATATGCAAGACTATTTGTGAGAACATCACTCAACAAGAGGTCCCAGATGCTTATCATAGATCAAGATTCTAAAAATAGACAGGAATTCATTCTAGATTTTCCCTTTTAATTGCTAGTCGTCTGAACGCCACCACATGGAACGATTACAGTGAGCGGAAGCGTATGGAAGATCTCAGAGGGTGTACAACGTGGGATAACATCGTACGGTCGGATATTTTCACGCTAGAGCCGGAAGGAATCACTTGCGATTGTGATGGGCTCGCTGGAGATTCAAAGCTTCGGGATTAATGGGACGAAACCAAGTAACCGCTTCCTCGAGAGCCTCGTGACCTCCTGTAGACGTCTCAGGCCATTAGTTGTCGCCCTCTGACAGGATCCACTCTCTCTGTCATCCAACCACGTGATGGATTGGTAGACATGTTTACTATGACAATCGCGGAAAAGCTGTTTAATTTCCATCAATCTTTCTCGGTTGTGTGAGACGAATTGAGAGAACGATGCGAGTAACAATACCTGCCAATCATTGTTTCTTTGCGAGCAATGAGGGAAGTTCCAATAAAGGGGAAGAATCGAAGCAGAACTCCACTACGACTAACAAACTTTTGGAGCAAAGGAAACCAATTACTTGCTGAATGCATCCTGTGACGTTATAAGCTGCTCAACTGAGGTAATGCAGGGTGTGGAGGGGTTATCTTTACTCCAACACCCATCTGTCTTGCAAGTATCCCTTGAATCACTTAATATTCCCCTTTTTCATTGAGGGCGCAAAATATGACGGGACAAATTTTGATTAAAATGATTTCTTCACTGTATCCAGCAACATTCGCTGCCCCTTTTGTGGTTCACTTTACCGAAATAAATTTATCAAAACTTGGCTTGTAGGGTGCCTATACAAAAAGCCCTCATCAATGGAGAATATTGTGACGTCACATTACGCATTTTTGTGTCAGGTAGGGCGTTTCTCTTCAAAAATGAGACATCTCGCCGCTCAACCTGACATTCTCCAACTCGTATAATCTGATTAAAACACTCTTGCGTGACTTGTTGGTCTGCGATGAAAGAGACTATACTGAGTGATGTCGAGGTAAAGTAAGGAATATGCCCCGATTCGATTTCCTGAAGAAGAAGGAGATAATTAGTCTGAATAGAATTAATATAAATCTTCATCGCGATAAAATGTATTTGAGTAGTTTCAGCTGAGGGTTGAGCCTCGTGTACGCAAGCGAGTTATGCATCTTGCATGATTAAATTTCAAATGAAGAAGCAAAGTCACCTTGTTTGCTTCAAACCTGTATATGACGCAGTTGAGCGTCAATACACTCAAGACATACGGAATGACTTCGCTAGATGAAGTATGAGCACTTAAGTGTGCAGTTTTACCGTATTTTTCAAAATGAATAACTCACAGAGTGGTCTAAACAAATGTTGAATGAACAGTGAATGCCGATATTTTCCTTATCGCAATAAAACAGAACGCTTCTCTGTCCCCACTCTGAAGCCGTAACTCACAAATGAGCCATTTTGATAAGCAATCGGCCTCCGGTGTGTTGTCAAACACGATTTTCACTAAGAACTTTCAGTAACCGAGGCAGCACAGGACACCGCCATTAGTGTACTTGGACTACTCATCAATTCGTTCACAGTTCGATATAGAAAGAAATCTCCTAACCAAGCAGCTCAAGAGGGCCCTTTATTATTGTAATGACGCGTTTTCGGGCTCTGGTCACAGGGTTAATTCGAGATAATCCGCGTCAGATTAGAGCAAGGACTCGCGCTTGAAGCCGCCTCTTAGAAAACTTGATACCATCTCAAGACCGCAAGCCTCGCTGACAACTTTCCTCTACTCGGTTTCCAAGTTAATGACACAGGGTCTCTTCTGGTGTCGAGAAACCCGAAGCTTCTACGCCGCCTGGCTTATGGTTTGGAAGTTGACTCACCAAACTCCCTCGATTCTCAACAAAACTTTTTCGAAGCGGACAAGACGGTTTTTTCCGCTCTTTTGAAATGCCAAAAAGCAATATATCAAATAAGGGCACATTGTACCCTAACGATTGTATGTTTATCTAGTAATCATTTATCTCAATTTTGAGACTTACCCGCATATGATGCCAGAATCATCAGAGCCAGGGTGAACTTCCACTTCCGGGCTGGGGGTCACATCAACCTCCGGAATCTGCTGGAGGGCCGAGTCGAGACTCCGGTTCCTCTGGTGGTAGTTGATATGGTTGACATTTACACTAGGCAAAATTATGCCCATAGACCTGCAAAAGAGAAATAAATTATTTATTCATTCAAAAAATGTGAAAAAAAAACAATCACGTCAAATTTACCAAGTTGATTTCATTTCTGAATGATTAGGTCATATATGATTAAATTAGGAACGAGTAATTTGTTGATTTTGCAAGGTTGCGAATAACCTCCCCTTTTGACATGACCAACTCCTCATCATCATAATTAATTTTCCGAATTAATTTCATTCAAGCGCAATTTATGGAATTATTCTGACGTTTCCTCATAAAGATGAATGCACCATACATGCTAACTTCAACCATAATTTGATCGGAATAGGCTGTTGCTGACTGTTGAATTTTAAATCCCACGGCTGACTATAATTTTGACCAGTCCCCGAGGCACCTTCGACCGAGTTAACATGCAATCGAGTCAGGTTTATAGCAAGATAGGGTATTTATGCTCGTTGTGATATCTGACAGTAACGCAACGAAATTGACTTCATTATATTCACACAAAATACACATTTTCATAGCATGAGGCATGAATTGGGATCGCTATACGTTAAATTATATAGATTTATAATTCAAAATATTAATGTATATTTATGTTTGGGTAAGCGGACACGGGCTAGGACAAGGGGTCCTCAGGGTGGAAAAAAACGAAACAGTTGAATCAGTTTCATCGTTAAAGTGAAGCCGGTAGATGGATAGGAGTTACACTGAGTAAGGAGGAGCGGAAAATCAATTTTGAACATTGTGGAGATAGGAATTTCGTTATTAGCTGATTCTCTGTCCCTGTACCCGCATGAGTCAACCAAGCCCTCGGTGTGTCGTTCTAAAATTATCGACGCCTATTATTCGATTACAAACTTCAGGTTAGGAAAAAGAAGAAGAAACCTCAATTTTTACAACGTTCAAAAGGGTTGCAGTTGGGCGGGTCTGGATTCCAGCCAGTGGTTCGCATAGCTATTGATTCACGTCCCACGTGATTCCGACTCTTGGAAACATGGGGCTCGTGACGTCACTTAGTGTATTACTTGTTACGGTAGTCTCAATATTAGTTGCACAATTAAGGTTTCTTCAAACATCCGCATGAAGGCCATGAATCACGTTTATTCCATATCAACAAGCCGTGGTTTTCAAGCAGGTACAATCGAAGGCGACGTGCCTTTTGAGTGTCGAATTTGTAAACAAATTGCTGACAAAGCGTAGTACGACTCATCTACTAAACAAAAAATTAGGATCCGCCATGCTCTCATGACAAAGGTAAATTAGTTGGTCAAAAAAATAATGAAGTCCAACGGTTTACAAATCAAGCTAAGTAAGTGATTTTCAAGTCAAATTATTTCCTAATCAAGCAGGAAGGAACACTAGAGAAAACGAAAAAAAAACTGACTAAAGGGTTTTCAAGACTTAATGACTGGTTTATAATCTGTATAAAGGGGGGCTCCGCAATCTGGAGCTTATAAAATAATTTCCTGATATTTATCTTTCAACCCGTTTTTCGTTTGAATTCCTGCGGAAAGGGGGGTATCGATGTTACAACAAACCGCTGCACTCCTCAGGAAGTATGCTTGATAATGTTTGTCGACGACATCTTGTTTATGTTGTGGTCTTCGGGGGCCGGAGATAGAAAGCAGAGGGCCGGAGTTGCCTCCACGAATAGAAAACTTTCCCCATCCCCTTGCAAGAATGCGTGGGAGCTGTCGGGGCAAAAATAGTACCGAGAAAATAGACGAAACTGAAGGGGTTGTTGACGTTGTTATTGATGTGCTCTTCCTTCGTCACAACAACACGGAGATGGTTTTCTAAAGCTCACCGCATAGCAGACGGCGTTAGAAATCTTCAACAAGAATAGAAAGAACTTAACTTCAGCCCTATTCCTATCGTTAAACCAT
The DNA here is from genome assembly GCA_019603395.1 of Cyrtorhinus lividipennis. NCBI lineage: Eukaryota > Metazoa > Arthropoda > Insecta > Hemiptera > Miridae > Cyrtorhinus > Cyrtorhinus lividipennis. Next base: position 1,905,842 of record CM034003.1, on the reverse strand, counting down.
TACAAAAACAAGAAAAATTGATATACTGAAATGGGGAAATGAATCTTTCTCTTAAACCGTGAGGGTTGATATAGTCATGTATTGTCGCAGTAGGCGTAAGGTCATTCTATAGTCGACATTCTGCCCGGAAATTGACTGACTATCGGTGGAAGCATAATCTAGGAATAACACAATAATTCTTAGGACCTACAGAAAGCATTTCAGTATAACCTAGCCGTCATTCTTACAGCTTAATCTGCATATGCTAAGAGATTAGATCCCACTGTAATGGGAGATCAGCTTGAGGATGGAGCTTACGGCGAATTCCACTCGAAACCACCCACGTTTCAATGGAATTCTTCGACTTGCTTTCACATCGATTCTGGAGCCAGCCAGCTCGGTAATGAAAACACAGGGACGGATTATTTCTGTGCAAAAAAATGAAGAAAAAAAAAAAAGTCGGAGCTCGTTCTTCAGGTCGCCTTCTCATCATTGGCGCCCTAAAAACCCCCGTCATAACGCCATCCAGGCGTCTCCGGCCGAAGCATTCGAAATTAATGGCTTTTCGCATGCTTGACCTAAATAAAGACAGATTGTATCGTAAGTTCTTGCAATTTTTTGCATCGCCTTCTGATAAATAGTCGTTAACGGTCTTTTCGCGCCTACACGACAGGACCCACACGAAGGTCCCTTACCCCATGCGCTCCCACACGACACCCCCACTACGAACGGCTATCGATTGCATTGGTTAATGAACCTTTGCCACTGCCTTTATTCGTGTACGGTTCCCATTTTCAAGCTGACGGGCCAATATCCTGATGAGCTGACGTGACGGCCCCGGTGCACAACACGCACTTCCTTAGGTCCGTTTCCAACTTACTAAACAAATTTATTCGGTCCCCCAACGCGTCTCAACACGGAGGAGATCGAGTAATCAACTGTTCAATCCATCATAACACAAGGTGGTGAGGGGATTGTCTGAGAACTACTGCGAGAGGGTTGAATGAGCATTCTATCGTCACTAGTATGGATATGATAGAATCAATCGATTCGAACTCACGTGGAACACAATAGGTTTCTACGCTTAAATCAATGCGGATCATGTATACTGAGGGACATATTATAAAGCCAAACAATCCAAAAAAAAACCTTGTTAATATTTCATTTTGACCGATTTCCTGTCTCGCTTCATGGGCGGCGGCAATAAGTGTTATTTGAGCCACAACGAAAGTCCCCAAATAGAATTACGAGTAGTAGGACAATTTTTAATTTAGCGAACAAATCTTTAGCTCATAGGACCCAGAGCTGACACTTTGAATTTTGAATTTCTGATACTAGATAACCGAAAAAGCAAGTTTTCCCATTCACAGTGTGTAACTCAACATTTTAGAGTCCATAACAAAGGAGAGTGGCAGCTGACCAGCAGTTGCAGCATTTAAAGGACAATTTCTGTGATTCCTCCCGCCAATTAGTTCGAACAGAAACAGAATCTCGGCTAATTGTCGGAATGTTCTCGATTTCATTGACAACAAACCAGTATCCACGAGCGACGAAGTCACTCGAAGAGCTTTCATACTTCAGATTGTGAATGAACATCACGAAGTTCACCTCACAAGTCGTTCAAAGCCAACTTTTTTTCGGTAGCGGATAAGGAGAATGAAAGGAAATCGAAGTGCTTCAGAGGAAAAAACCGTTTCTGACAAAGGAAACACAACGTACGTGCTCAGATAGTTAAGATTCCACTCGGTTAAGAGTCGCCCATGGGAGGGGTCGAAAGAGTCTTGATCAAAAAATCCCCTTGTTCTTCAAGAATGTTCAACAGAGGGGAATGATGTCCAATGTACTATTTAACAGAGGAGGTAACCGTACGCACTTTATTGGTGCAGGTGACACGGACCTATTCGATAGTGAAATTAAAATATGAACAAAATTAATACGCTCCTCATTTTACGTTTGTTCAACCCGAAAAAGAATGATGACTCAATATAGAATAAATGTATAACTTCGGCGACTGGATTGTATATTAAAATATCTAAACATACTAAATTTTACAGCTACACTTGCATTAGTGATGCAAACCAACATCGGTCAACAACTCTTATACAAACTTCCTTCTCAAATACGCATGGGTAAAGCTATAGAAAGTGAATATCAGATCCGTATTAACAAGGCTTAGTTAACAATTTAGAACAAATTCCAGGTAGGAGGTATACACACGAGCGGGCGTTGACGTGAGACGGAAATTAGTTGTGAATGGTAACTCCTGGCAGGTGGTCGGGTGGAACATTAATTATACGCAGCCGAATTAGTATACCCGTATAGCTATAGATTATGTGACGCTGTTGTATCGTTGAGCGTAATGACCTCATTAAATGGCTCTTGCTTGGAGATGTGGAGCAGAGCGAATCGTCAGGTTCGGATGTCAGAGGTTTGACTATCAATGGACGTAAACAAAACATCGTAGCAGGTGGGAAGGAACTCGGCATGACTGTGTAAGGACGAGCGGAAACAGGTCGATAATTGGGGTATATCCGAACGAAAAAGAAAAAGCCTCCCCTTCAACCGGCAGTTCAGGTACAAGAGCTTCCACACTTGGCAGAGTAGCTGGCTATTCATCGGAAGAATGACTGATGATTTCCCACGCCTTATCACAGATGGGATACGAGCACGATGGCGTCAAGGACAACCGTGGGCATTTCAACGAAGAGGAATTAACGTTGCCATCGATTGTATCCAAACGTGATTCATGTGTTTGGTTTCAATTCCAACCATTCAGGATTGTGCTGGGGGATACGCCTCAAGATACGTACATACTAATGAGGGTATTCAGTCCTCTTTAGCTTACAAATCCTGATAAGCATAAGTAGCCAATGTCATGGCGTGAGATACAGGACATTGAAAATATATCACATTTAACATTTCAGGAAACTAAAAACAAGCGGCATCGAGGAATTAATTGAAATAAAGTGGAAATTTCAATTTATTCTGATCAATTTACAAAATACTTGTCTATACCGTATTTGATGGTAAGAGGGATATTAACCAGAGGAGCAAATTTGTACTTGCTCAGAGCAAAAGCACGATTTATGACACCGACGAGGGATCATCAAGAACAAAGCTGCGATATTCCAAGGGGTTGATTCAAAATCAAAACATTGAAAGCTATCCAGTGGCAAGGGAAATTGGGCAGACCGGCGGCCACAAAATCAAGCTTGATCCGATGGGCATGAAACGCTGAAGCGAGTAAATACAAATTTTGATATCGGAGCCAAAAAAAATCCATTAATAAAGTGAAAAAAAAGTTTTAATGTTGTTGAGGGTTTCCTATTATCAGCCATCCTCACCAATACGCATATTGCACGGCCCTCGCGGAGTATTGCCGGGTAGAAACCACCCTTTGAGCACCTGGGCTTCAGAAAGATGTGATGATTGAAGTGAGAAGAGAACATTTTTTTTAAAACATCTCTATTGCACGTGAGTGACGCGGAAACAAAATGAAAAACATAGGTTGATTATTCAAGGAATAACCAACCAAAATTTGAGCTACAACGGAGGCTTTCAAGTTGCACCCGATCAACCTCCAACTCCACCAGGCCCTGCGCGTCCTGCCACTCTTTCTACCAGAGAGAATGTTCGATATAATTTAATGGGCTGCATCAGACGACTGGTTTTCGTTTCTCCGGATCAGAACGAAAACGTGTGCGTGTTTGTAAATCAGCAACGGAGAGGCGGTACACGGAACCGCAAATCCATGATGCAAGAAACGTGTTTGGTGAATGGACATACGTGTATAAATACCATTCCTGGTTTAAGTCCGCATCAACCACAATATCTACAAGTGGAATATGGGCACGAATTCCTGCACAATTCTAACCAACCCCACTTATTTTGAAGTGTATCAGCTAATTTATTCTACTGAAAGTGATTCGTTTTGAAATTCGTAACTGCATAGCATATATTTTAACCACAACATTATCATATTTCCGAAGTTTAACAACAAAAATGTTGAACAACGCCCAAAAACGCTTCACGGCAAAAACCATACGTATTGGACTTGGAGAGAGATAGAGAACGATAACGAAAGTATCGGACGCACCAGGCCTGGCCCGATACAGCATTTCCCTTTGAATGTCAGCATCGACCGCGTCTGTTGTGGGCGCAAGAGCTTTCGACGCGAAAAACCGCAAGCTTCCACGGTCGCTTTGTCGAACAATTCGGAATTTATTGACATTTTCCTTCACTTCTAGCCCGTAATGGACCTAAATAGAACGGACACACCGCGGGGAGATTCATAATCAACATTCACTGTTGAGCCTACTCCTAAAAATACCTCCGGGCATCATTTCCGCTGATGATATGAATGATGAAGAACTTCGTTAGCGGTGTGCCATGAATGAATCAACAGTTCAAAGATTTAAGGATCATGAAAAAATTGCGCATCATCTCTGGGTCGTACGCTTAAACGAAATGGGAAAAAGAGAAGCCTCTCGGGTACTGGGAGCTCCTGTCGTATCAAAATGAATATTCATGCTAATATTTAAATTCCGCGGGCGGTGGGTGTGGTGGGTCTAGGCATTTTTTCCAAGTAATTGTCTACCCTTGGTGGTCCCGTTATACGGTATTATATTAAGAATCTCACGGCTCAAGCAGAAGCCATCGTGTTTACAAGGGATGAAAAGACGTCGAGGAGAATAACCCCCGAAAGAAAACAACAATGATAACGGTTTTACAGTGATTAGGGGAGAGGCCCAGGAGAGAAATATAAGCTTCTTGTGAAACACACAAAAAATGTATTCAATATTGTAACAAACTTTTTGTAGAAAACAACCTAAGAATTAAAAATTTCATGCAATTTTTCATAATGATTATTAGAAGGAATCTGACTTATGAGGGAACAGTCCATCTGGTTCGAAGTATGGAACAGCGCTTAGAGATATCCTACAAATAACTGAACAAATTAAAACGTACAAATAATTCAACTTGTTAGTTCTTCACACCCAAAAGCACGAGTAGTTATTGATCGGAATTATTGGAACAGTGCTATAAGAGTCTGGAGGCTTAACGACAGGCCAGATTGGTTTAAAAAGGTGTGCCCGCGGACCTTAATCACGGAATACGGATGAGTGGATCTTTAGGTCAGGTGGAAATCGGACGAAAATTGATTCGTACCGGCTTTTCAGAGCAGGGACAGATCAATGCCGTCAGTAATTCAACATTTTGGCCGAGTGAACCACAATCGTCATAAGGGTACAAGTCGATAAAATTCTTGCAAGAGCAGGTGCCCAGTGAATGCCATTTCCTAGATAAACACAACCCTCTTCGGGTGACAACCCTCCTGGGTGACCCTAACGTCGCGGGGTCCTGGTACAAATGAAGTTATCTCCGCCAGAGGGCGTGGCTGATGACCGCTCCCCTGAAACGTGGTACTAATGGGGAAGCCGGCTGACATCCCAGGGGGTTTTTCACATTGCAGATACGCCCTCGTCCCTATCTACACAGGAAACTATAACAGGGAGCGGGTGAAAAGGTTTGGCAACTCTAATCTACAAATATTTAGGCCACGAATGTAATGGGAATCTTTTTGTTTTTTCAGGTCAACCAAGAATATGTTGTACCTGCATACGCAACACAACGTTTAAAGGTAAGAATTTTACAATAACATTCATAAACCTAACAGAAAAGAAACCCCCCCTAGAAGACAGCCACCTGATTACGACAGAATCATGCGGACCGAGAAAATGAAAACCACAAGCGGAAACGTGATACAAATTTCAGTTGGTAAAGTTCATGAAGAGCGGGGCGAATAAAAAGGAAAAGGGGTTTGCATGTTTAATATTGCCTGAGCTCTTCTTTCAGACGGAGAACCTTGAATGAAAATCCCCTTGAGTCTTGGAAAGGAGAAATAGTGGGTAGAGAGAAAAGGAGCAGATCTACTCCCAAGGGAGCCACCTGCCAACTATTCTTTTCACTCACTCGGGTCCTTCGGTAAATTAAGTTTACACGACTAACTCATTTTGACTCAAACGTTGGTTTTGTTGAAAGATATCGAATTGTTCCTAACGATCTACCTAGCAATTTATTCCACAATGAAATATTACTTTAGGTGAACCTCATTTGAAGGAAGGCGTATCTTTGAATTTTCTCGAAAAGCTTTGCTTAAAGTACCCATTCAGCATTACGTCGGTAATTAATAATTAATACACGACTCAGCGTTGTTAATTCAATAGAAAACCAAACGCCTCGACCTCCGAAAATTGAAAAACCATTTTTGAAATACACATTGTCACCCATACCATACCTGCACGATGAGATCGGTCAGAAAATTTGTCTGGAACAACTAAAGGCCCAAACGGCGCATTTTAAACGCAGTTTAGAGACGTTACGGATTTTGAAAACAAAATAAAATGAAATAAACTATATTTTCATTATTAACGATTGACCGAAGAAGGTTCTCGAAATTTCACTTTAGAAAACCACAACAATACACCGATAGAGGAAAACCGCAAGACCGGTCACCTGTTGTCTTACGCCATTGATCTAAGAGAACAGGTTCTAGCCTTTCCTTGAGGAAACGATCGTCCTCAAAAAGGGCAGATGGTCAGTCAATTTTTCATGTCCTGCAACTGTCGGTGGCCCGGAAATTGAAAATGTTCGAATTAGGGGGAGTTTAAAAACACTGTGATGAACCAAACACCTTGGCACCCTTTTTGAAAATTTTTACGATGTCAAATATTAATTAAGATGTAAAATACTTCTAATGCGAGGCTTCAGAGGCCCTTTTGATTAAAAAAAAAAATTGTAAATAGCAATAATTGTTCCTTCTTGATATGCCTGCTCAGCTAAGCTGAATTTAATACGACTCCTTGAGCAAAGTCCACAACAAACTTCAAGTTCGTGGTTCAAGACAAACATGGAATACAAGCAAGATAATGCCAAGGGCGATGTTTCAGGTCAAACGAAGTTTCAACCCGCTCGAGGCCTTAGCCTTTCTAAACCAATGCACATAAAGATGAATATCGGACTTGGTATGAAAATGAGAAAAAAGCACGAACGTGAGGGGAAATCGCTGAGGGTAAAATAACGAAAATTTCTTTTGTTACTTTGTCCTCAGGGAATTTCCCCTATCGCTCGTGCTTCCTTCTCATTTTCATACTATAATACCAATATACTACTACAACGTTACTAAATGTTGACTAGATAGTAAAACCAATTACAATATTATTTTGGTGCCCCGAGAATGTCACCCCCCTGATGAAACCCATATTAAGAGCAAAGAGAAATTTCGATATTTTTTTAATGGGATTTTAATAACAATAACTGTCGCTCTGACAGCACTACTAATAACATCTTTGTTTTTACCCAAATTTATCACAAATTCTTAACATTACGCTCACGGCTCCTCCTCATCTCCCCTTGGCCCTGATGGCCCATCAAAATGAAGGGAATGATCCCCTATGGAGGTAGAATGCACGTGGCAGGGGATGAGCAGCCACTATGCTTCCCACCAAGCAAGATTTATCACTGGTATGGTGGTACAGGATTCAATAAATTAGATTGAAAAATAAAGATCGAACATAATTCGTTCTCTACTAAGTTTGTGAATACGATGCCACAAGGCAAATTAGGAAGTCTATGTTGAATGCTGTGGCAGGGTATATGCAAAATGTCCTTGAAGAGAAGCATACCCGTCCAGAGGGCCAAATTCTGAACCCAGCCAGTAATGTGTCTAGTGCTGGGCCCCAACTTGGAAAAGGAAATGAAGTACTCCGTACCCGGTGAAAAACTTCACATAACCCGGATCGGAGCCCACGTACCAGCGGACACCCATCCAAGTAATAACCACCATCGTATGGCCGTGGGCTGAATATAGCGTGTTATCCTCATTTTCCGTCACTAATAATTGCTCTTCAACGAATTTTATATGTGATTTTCTCCTTAATCATCAACAACAAATTCCTTTGTAGGTAGTGTGGGTTCCAACGATGGCGTCCTTGAATTAAAAATACCTGCAAAGTTGCATTCAGCCAGTGATCTAGGGGTCATCCAAAACGTTGAGCAACCCCCATGACCCACCCAATTATCTAGCTTCTTTTGAAGGATTCCAAACAATTAATCGTTAATCAACTCAACCCTTGATTCGCGAAAGATATTCTTGTAAATTAATATTTGAGCACCTATCTGATGAAAGACCTTGGCACAATAACGATCATGCACATCACGTGAACGGCCTTGGATTACTAAGTGAAGCTATTCCGTGACCTCAACACATTATTCGCGAGCGGATCCCAAGTTTAAGATTTGCCAGTCGAGGGAGAATACATTCAGTCATCGCTCAACTAAGCTCATTACTGCATTGCACTGAGAAAACTTTTGGTTCCACGGTAGCAACCGCATTTGCACATTCCGAGCAAAGATTACCAAAGATGCCAGTTACAAAAAGGTGAAATTACAGAAATTATTAATAATTAATTGCAAGGTCGGTGTAACTATTGTTAAGGTCAAACTAATAGACATTGAGCTCGAGGATGACCGAACGAACAGTCTATTCAAGACACAAAAAGTATACCGATCGTTCTCTCCTCGGATTCGGCTGACGTACGTACTACACACTCCATCTGGACGGTAGGCCATCCATCTTCCGCGACCACTTCGTATGGACGCCGAAACCAGTGGCATTTTTCTTTCACTTCTCGCGGAGATTTTCTCGTTTTCCAAGGAAATGAAATTGAGATGAAGAAAAATTCCTTCGCACGCGGTCCAACTTGTGATAATCCTTCTTCCCACGTCTTTTCGCCGTTCATCATCAGCCCCTAGAATCGTCCCAGAAATTGGATTTACTCCACGTGGAAGGTTCACGATTTGGCACGACACCCTTCTCAAGACCGTAATGGGTTTTCAAGACTCAGATTTTTTTCCAATCTCGCACCCCTTTATTGAAACTTCAAACGTGAGGGCAGATCTGACTGGATGAAATCAGAAATGGTCAATCCTTCTGGACGTATCTTGAATGGATCCAGGTAGTAAGTACTCGTGACAAATAATTCTACGAAATTTCGTTTTCCCATTTTCAACTTCTAATTCTCCAAATTTTAAACAAGAACGACAAAAAATGAGATATTCAAGGACGTTGAAGATGGATGAAGCTGATAAATTACTAAAAGCCTCGAGATTGATTGAATGATGAAGTAAACCTACACAATCTTGCCAAGATACACTGTCAGACATGACGTACAACTCGCAGTGCCAAGGGTATATCCTTCGATTTCATATACAAAACGCTTTCGTCTCAATTTTCACGACTTAATCAAGCTAACAACTGCGATCACGTCTTCTATTTCGTATCTTATGAGGCAACTGAATGATGAGGGTACTGAAAACATCAATTCTCTCCTCACAAGTAACGCCAGGTTTGATGCAAGTGCGAAAGTTTCGGCGTTCCAAATCCATCCAAATTCTAATGTATTTTCGTCCAACAGCAGGGGATTTGCAACGTCAAACTGCTGACAGCATCTTCATTAGTGTCCTAAAGGCGACCCCAGGAGCAGTCGGATTCCGTCCAAAATCATTTCAACAGCTGTCAACTTCAACACGTTCCTGGAACTGTGACAGTTGAACGGGAATCCCTTCTCGAACAGCTCAATTAAGTTCACAGTAATTCTGACTTGGAAGAAACCTATCCAGAATGTTTTTGTGCCTAGCCACAATTACAGCGACAACTGTAGACTGGTGACTGTCCAACTTCCTTGTTGGAAAGACATCATAGTTGCCAAGGCGCATGCTCAAGCACAAAATCTCAAAAAGGAATAACCAACCAAAAACAGCCAATTTACAGGGGGGAAAAAACACCCAAGTATACAATACACTCAAATGTATAATCAGAGGTTTTGTTCAAATTTTGGCGGGCTTTTATCAATACTTGAAAAGCTTGAGAACAATGATAGTGCATTCCCCTTTTCCACTGGTTAAAATGATTGAACAGGAAGATGTTGCCCAATTTTAACCCAATTCATTAGGAACTCGCAGTCACCGAGGAATGGATGAGCCTATATAATGAAAAAAAGCATGTAATGCACGATCAACACATAACAGTCACCAGTCTTTGAGCTTTACCTCAATAACAACCAACGGTGGATCAGTAATTTGTCACGCGTTACGCAAGGTCGGCCAAGGTTCGAATAATTTCTGAATCGCTCGTTTCCCATTGTTGTGGCTCTTCTAGTGGTTCCTGTCGACTGATAAGGCGATGAATCCGCCGTTGCATAACGCTCGAGTGGAACGAAGAACGATCGTTAATTGCTAGTTTAATCTCTTCAGTTAATAATCACTTTTCTTTCACTTGATAATCAGCCCCAGTCGTGTTAAACGTAGGAAGTTGAAAATAGTTTAACTAATACTCGTAAATTACACGGGTGATACTGTATTTTATTCTATGAGGAAAGAGGGCATGCAAGGCCCTGACATTGTCTCCTTTTGGCCCTTTCAACCCCGAGGCTGCCAAGATACCTCGTGTCTCCGATGGAATGATCGGAATGCGATGTCTACCCAGCGTCTCCTATCACAGAGGAACCTCCATACACAAGCGAATTAATTTAAAGCTCGTCTTTATGCAGCGAAAGGTTTTATCCGACGCTTTTTCTCTTCCACAGAATTTCGTTGCATCCAAGTTCTCGCTCTCTATCGATTGAATAAACGGGCTAGTCAGACGAAACGTCAGTGTAAATAAACGATACGACTTTCCACTTAAATTTAGGGAAACTCTCGGGTCCCAAATCCACCCACCGTTTCATTCAATAGATCGAGAGGCTAGAGAAGCCCAAATAGGGATTTATGGGAAGGTTTGTGAACTTATAACCAGATAACGGACCCACTTCGTCTCACACTCCATTTTCCAAAAGCCACTGAATTGAATTATGAATGTTGGACCCGAGAGAGGGAAGTTTGGTTTGTCCTTTTCGCGGTTTATCTTTTAAAATGGGCGAGTCTGGAGTTGAGCCGGAATTTGAATAGAGGAGCAAGATGAAAAGACGAGTATCGCAGCGTGGTTGGCCCATTTCCAGCAAGTTTCTTTAGTCACAAGCAGGAAAGTCCAATTTATTCGAGCTACGGAGTCTTTATTATGAGAATAAAGGTGTATAATATTCTCGTGTATTGAGAATTGATGAAAATTTTGGTTGGCTGCTGTTATTACTTGGTGGATTCAAAAAAGTAAGGTTCAATTTATATTTTCGGACCGAAATCATTCGATTTTTTTGAATTTACGTAAATGTTGTAAATGGCGTTTGAAATAAAGCCTCGTGAGTTCTCGCATGATAGTCGGAAATGGGATTTTCTCGTGAACGATTAAAGTGAAACTTACGGCTTCTGCGAGGCGTGGCTGTGGGAAATGGGGCTTCCCCGTTACTTCCCACTTTTTAGCCCAGAAACATATCTATGTAAAGGGAAAGCTAATGTCTATATCAACTTGGGATGTCGATGTAAGGATGGCGGTAGATTTCAACCTAGAATTTTGTCCAAAAGGGTGTTGCCAAATTGTCACTTTTGAGCTGCTAAACTACTCTCGACGCCGCCATAATTCTTGAAAGTATGGATCAACTAAAAGAATAGAAATCTCACGTTGAAGACCGAACAAACGCGCGCCCATCGCCGCTATAATCACTAATAATTTAGGCAACCTCCAAATAAGTGGACTTGTAGAACAAGAAAGGCAACTCGACTTCAAAGAGAAGCTTGTCGTTTCGAAAGTTGGCACGAACCATGACTATGTGTGTAAATTACATTTCAGTGAAGAATACAACTGACTGCCATCCTACTCTCCTTGGGACTATACCTTCACGAAATCACGGAGCGTAACCAGTAATGAAAGTTCCGCGAAAATAATTACGACACTGCGCCCAACCTTCCTGAACGTGACAACTCCGACTGTAGTGACACGTTGCATTCAATAGCGAGAATACGCCTATGATTTCAGTAGAAAATTGTGGTCGGCGGTTTATATTGAAAGACACAACGATCTATAAATGAGGGGTTAAAGGGTATTTTGGCTGTGGTAAAACTTTTCATTGTGAGGTGAATTACAGACCAGTCGAGGAAGGGGCCGATCTAAAATCTGGGCCAAAAGGCAGACTAAACAGCCAATTAACAATGGCAGGCGTTGTCATCAAACAACAAGGCAGAACATCTATCCAAATTCAATAAACTTCAAAAACGCGTGTTTTGTCCGAAATTCTGAAAAAATTGTCATTCTTACATTATTATGCACTGAATACCAGCCATACAACCGAAGTCGAGCTCTATGGTTTGCCCAAAAGACTCGGTATTTGGAGTTTTGAGACGTTTATGTTCAAAAAATCAAATGCTTGGAGGTCGTCTAGTCTTTTAAAGGGGGCGCCAGACAGTCCCTTGCAAAGTGTTTCCAATTTATTGAAGCTCCTGTATGGAAATTCAAACCTTTTCCTTTTGCAATATGCTTGTAAGACCTGGCGAAATTTCTCGAGCCTATACACAAATAAAATATTTCAAAATTTTAAAATTTAAATTTCGTAACTTTGAAGTTATAAGAAGTTGGCAGTTGAATCATAGTTTGAGACAATTTCACAAGTCTTAAAAGGATATTGAGAAAGAAAAAAGTCTGAATTTTCATACAGGAGCTTCAAAAAATTGGAATTACTTTTGGAAAATCAGGCCGTGCAGCATGGGTCTGGCGGGGTAGGGTGGTCAACGGCGACAGTTCGGCCGTCAGCCACTAGATCGAGTTGCGTCGACAGACCCCCTTGAAGGGACTGACGAGAAAGAGTGGTGCGAAGCTGAGAGTGAGAAAGGGTGAAAAAGGGTTTTCCTTTCCTGGTTGCCTGAGAGAAACTCATTCTTTTCTGTTGAAATTACCTGACCTCTTCAAGATACTGAATAGTAAACATTTTTTCTGGGTTTATTCATAGAGAAATGACCCTGTCTTGGTTTTTATATGGTTACGGGCCCAAAACACATTTGCTCAGTGTGAAAGGTAACTCATCAACTTTTCAATGGACCAAATTTGGGTGTAGGTGGTATTTTAATAAAGTAGCCAAAAATTTGGTCAGTGACTCATCAATGGCTTGAGTTGGTCCCAGGTACTTTTGAGCCCAATCCTAAACGGAGGTAGGCGTTTTGGGTAAAAATGAGTTTTTTGAAAAATGGATTTTCGAGATTTTGGCGATCTAGGCGTGTGAGGGATCATTGTCCACTTAATGATAGATGCTGTTTTCCCACCAAACCCCCTTGAAAAAATTTGCAGCGTTTTTCATTACAGTGCGAATGCTGTACCAACTGGGAACGTTCACAAACTGAGACTGAGTACGTGTGAATATTGGTGTGAAATACATTTTCTATTAAATTGTTGACGCTGAAACGATTGATATGGGTTTTGGGTTCGGGGCAAACGATTATCGTGAACCATTCAAGTGTCTCTACTTTGATAAGTGTCTCTCGTCATTTTTAGTTTACCTATTTACATATTTTACCTTATATACCGATCCGTAGTATAAGCAGAAGAACAGAACGATTCCTAACATTTCTTGTTAGGAATTAAAAAATTGGACCTTAACCACGCGCAAACTCAATTCAATTTTCCATAAAATTGGAACCTTTTTGAAAATTTATTATTATTTTTCTTTTAATGAGAACACAAGCGTATGGAGACATCCGTGCTCGATCGACCCGTGAATAAGATAGGTTCTGCGCACAATTTTTCCAATAACCCCGAGCGTCATCCCTCGTCAATGTCTGGGTTATGTATTGGCGACTTGTCGTGTTTTTCCTCCGGACGGATGGTCGTTCACGCATTATTATTCACATTATTGTTCACACATTATCCTTTTTTCGTCGCGACGATTTCTCTCGTTTTGACGCTACCAACTCTGACGACCCTATTTTTCAACCGCCAAATCGCAGTTTTGCGTGACATAAACAACTCAAACGTTCCACTTCCCGACGACCAACGGTTTATCAGCTCAACCCTGACATTTTACGTTTGAGTTTTCCTCCCTTTATGCTATCGGGTATTTGTCTCGGTGCATCCTCGACGAAATTGCACTTTCTCTTGACGGCAATAGATAAGTATTCTAGTCACGCGCGGGCACGAGTACAATCTTCACCGCCATTTTCAGATAAATCTCTCCGGCGAGAATAGATCAGCAAGCGGATAATGATCATGACAACCAGGAAAAGTAATGCGAACTTTTTTCGCGTAGTAACAGGAAAAAAGATTTTACTACAGCAGAATGATTGAATCACCAAAACTAATCCTAACTACTTACTATTTGCTTGAACTATAGTCATTTGCATTCTCTTCTTCGTTTACCAGGAGCTGAGCCTTGTTAATTTAAAATCCGTTTAGTTGGCTCAACATTCCCTCAAGAGAAAAAAAATATAAATGAAGTTGAACTCTTGTCTTGAGAAGTTTTACTCCGAACAATCCCGACGAAGAGAATGGAATTTTCAGCCGACTCTTGTTTCCTCGCCTTAACTTTTGACATTTGAAAAGCTCTTTATTGTGGCTCTAAAAGCTCCAGCGGATGTTTACGGTACCTAACAGCCAATGTTGATCAAGTAAAAAAAAACGACGTTCCTTTTTCTCATTTACAGCAGACATTTAGTGGAGAAATACTAGCTAAAGGCTACAGATAAATTGGGCAATGAAGCAATACCCTTGGAATGTCAGTCAATAATTCTAACAATATTTCTAGGAACAAAATAAGTTGAAAGTAGAAGGTTGAAAAATGTACATAATCGATACATATCTCAAGTGTCTCGTTGTAGAGCGTTTTAATCAAAGGCAAATAGCGCCACTTACATTGACCCTGGGTCTCGCCAGAGACAAGGCGTCTGCTTAGCGTTTTCTATGGGACCTGCTAAACGTCACGCTTTCAGTCGATGTGTTTTGGTTTTATTAATTTTATGCGCCTGTGGCCTGGGAACTAATACGAAACATTAGCTTCATATGAGCCGATTGATTCCAGAAAACGAACACAAAAAAAGTGAATGGATTCATTCTGAGGCAATACCAATATAGTTTTAGTTGATCCAGACCGGTCGTATACTCGGAAAAGACTATCACATTACGGCCAGCCTGGATAATATCGATCATTGTACAATGGGTCAAGTGCGCGATGTTCTATATTTATCCACTAGCCTACTCGCATGTCGCGACAGTGCGTATTAAAGAGGACACAGAACGTCAATGTCAAACTTCCTCCAAACTCTCAATATTTAATTTATAAATGTGGGACGTGAACAGATCGTGGATATCGATCACAAATTCCGCGGTGGGTGAAACATTTCCATACGTTTTCCAATTTCATACAGGTTATTTCCCAATAAAACGGTTCGCCTGAGCCGAAGGAATTTCCTCATAGGAAACGCACACTCGCAATCGGTCACAGAACGATTCACGTACACTTCCGTCGAACTAACGTGCCGGAATTCAAGGCTTTCGTTTACCTGCTATGGTTCTCAAGCCGGATGATAGGTTACATTATAGCACATATCGTTGAAAATTCGTTGTCGGCACATATGGTTAGTTAGTGAGATAAAATGTTGAGATTATATACCATATAGCTTCACAATATTCAGATTATTAAGAGAAAATGAAAGCTGTGATTTAAGAAAAACGTGGCTAGTAACATTAAATGTCAATTTTTGTAATGAGGAATTGGAATTGATTGTTCTTTTCAAAATTAATTCAACTTATGACAAATGCGAAAATGATATACTAACGCCCGAAATACAAGGAATTCGTTGTGAATGGCCAAATTTGCGGAAAAACTGGAACCCAGGCTGGTCACTGCTCTCACTTGCTGCTTCTAGTAACCAAATATTTGGATATCACCTGAAAGAGTTGGGAATCGGCCGTGGTACAGAACGACATCTTGATTTAGTATGACATCCCTTTTTCACTCATTAAATGATTCTAGGAATACAAAATTGATAGGTTCTGAGAAGGGAGACCAATCATACGGTATGAAGAGCTCATCATCCTCTTGAATGATTGACATGATAGAATCTTACGGGGTCAAGGAAAGTCAGAATTGAATCGGCAATGACACCGAAATAGCTCTCGCTCCAATAAATCAAATTAATGTTCAGAAGCGGAATCGTAGCGTCGTCTGGTTAGAAACAAAAACCTTCAACCAACCGGAATGGGACGATCTCAATTTTTCGTGACAGCGAGATATTATTAAAGAGAATTCCGAGAGGGGTGACGTGAGGGTCAACACGGCAAACGCGAGAACGACGAGTTCATTTTGTTATGACGTGCGAGACAACAGATTTGAGAAAAAGATTCGATCAGACGGAAAGTTGGACGAAGCTAAGTGGAAAAAGTTGTTTCTAGAGAAGACTACGGCAGCTCGATTTGTTTAGAAAAGCGAGAAATAGCTTTACAGTCTGGGAGGCAGGAATCTACAACACCGTTTCAACGCACCAACAACTTCCTATAGACAATCAGGATATCCACGAAAATATGATTCAACGTAAATATTCAAACGTTCCCTTCATGTACACTGAATATATGTTCATGGGATGCTTCAAGTTGCCCTCATCTGGGACATGAGGAACATTAAATTCAGTTCACGTAAGCGGAATCTTTGCATAACGCAAATCGAAGTTACACATTTTCCTCCAGTAAAAATATCATTTCTTCACCGACTGTGATATCGTTTATCGGTGGGACGCGTGCTAGTTACGCAAGTAAATAGCTTTTCCTGAATCGACTTCTGCGTTCTTAGGGGATCTCACAAAAAGATTCACTGGAGCGAGAAAATTGCAGGCGTTTACGTCTTCGGGTAGGCGAGGCGACCTTTATTGACCCAAAACAGATTTTTTCGTTCACACGGGTGAATGGGCCTGACGCAATGCCAAGTCGTCCCGCTCAACTTTAGAAACACAGTAGATTTGGGGTTGCCGGGATAAAACGTTCACATGGGTTGAATCTAGATTTACTTACATGATCTGAGTGATTTTGAACAGCGTTTGAAGATCTACTAGGCTACTTCAAGCGGCTCTGATGGTAAAGAGAAAGAAAGGTCCCATCCTCTTTCAACCCTCTATTTTAGCGCGTATTTGCACATAAAATAACATAGGTTTGCCAATAATTTTACATTATTTCTCTCTATTTATCTATTTAAAAAAAACTTTAAAAAAGATTTTTTTTTTTATTTACGTGAAATGACTGAATTTTGGTTATTATTCTGCAACAATTGAGTCGATTCAAGAAACGGATAGCATCTCTAAAATCAAAGTTGAAAATCAATCAAAACTCATGGGCCATACATTAGAGTTCACAGTCATCCGCTATTTGACATTTCTGGGGTTGCACAACTTTGAGTGCTCGCAGAATTGGTTGAAGGATCACATTTTTCATGAAATCGTGGGTAAATTCCGAATCAGGAATAAAAAATTGGGGTTCCCATTTAAAATAAGAAATTTGGTGTAACTTGCGCAAATATTATATATGAAATCCTTGCAAAAAAAAAAAAAAAAAAATTTTGTTTACTCTCATTTGGCCGATTTTAGGGGTGGGGGACTCGTGGGACACCCTGTATATCCCATTTCTCGACATTGTTACCCTATCTGATTAAAGAGGCCTCTGGTGGAGCTCCCAGAAGTTCGTCTCACTCTAAAACCGCAGTGAGGTGAAAATGGGCCTAATGGAAGAAGAAAATGGCTTCTTCATTGTAATCATAGTGAGGGCTCCCATTTGTATGATGCGCTCAAAACCATTTTGAATCTCCAATATCAGCAGATGAGGAAAAAATGAAAAGTTTGGTAATTTTTCATTAATTTGTGTTTTTGATTTAAATTAGTTAATTAATTAATTTAGTAATACATTTGTCTTTTTTGCTACACCCTGAAATTCCCAGAAATCGGTCGAGCGAAATGAATGAGCTAACGAAATACAGCGATTTCTCACCACAAAAAAGAAGACAGACACAAATGAAGTTGGATGAACAGCGAATCTGGGCTCCTCTAAGTTACATAGAGGTCACTTTGGGATGATGTTTCCTATTAGTGTTGGTGGTCTCGCGTATCTGTGGGCCTTCAAGGACATTGTTACACAATTTTCAATTTCAAAAATCTGCGAAAATCCAGTCGTGAATCCGATAAAAAAAGCTCACCATGATACTAATCACGAATTGAGCTAACAGTCAAATGTGAGTTCAGCAAATACCCTAACGAAGATTCAGGGCTGCAGAAGGGCGACCCCCATCTCTAGATTCCGTGAGAAACGATTTGAGACGACCTTGCGTCAACGGCCTTGCCGCATCAAACTGGATTCTATCATTTCAACGGTGGCTTCAACTTCGAGCTGGCCCGCGTAGTAACTAATCCGTTCACGTTTCGCATGACTGAAGGCATTTCCTCGACCCCCCGCCATCACCTGTGGAACTGCCCGCGGCCACGAACCCCCCCCCCCCCCTCCCCACCACCTCTCACAACCTAAACGGGACTATCCGACTCAGATTTTACTTGGCTTAGGGGTGTCCCAGCAACTCGAAGGAAATTAGTCGAGGGATTCCACCTCTCGAGTTTCCCTTCGCATTTCCTTTTGATTCGATCATTCCCACCCCTTATCGCGAAACTCTTCGACGGTTCGTACAAGTTGATGATTCCAAACATGGCTTCCCTATCTCGTGATTAAATTATAAACTCGGTCAATTCGAAACCCTAATTTAAATCAATTCTCTAATGTGTTCAAAATGCTCAGTCGATCGTCTTCATTTTCATCTTATTTGACGAGGAAAAAAAGTATTTATCTGAAATTTCACGAAAATAGTTTAAAACCGGTTTTTTATGACTTGGTTCTTTACAGGAAGAGCCTACGAAAAACAATAGCTCTGATTGATGAGGAGTCGGAGAAGTCTACATTCATAATAGCGTATAATATTAGTCTTGTATCGTCTCGCCAGAAACACAAATGACATCCTCAATTGTATAAATAACAAACATTATGTGTTTAACCACTAATCTGACCTTTTTTTGTAAATAATCGAGTCACTGAATGAATAGGTTAACAGAGAAAGAAAGTCGACAAGCGACCTTTCTTTGGGTCAATCGATATTCTATTAATGGTCTTGCGTTTAATAAATGTGTTCCACTACGTCCTTTCCACAAATAAAATCCCTTGAACTACGCGGACCCACTTGATTGCCGGGGGAGATTGGCTATGCGAAAACAGTGGGTCAACTCGGGGCAGAAGAGTTTACTGAGAGTGCGGAATCGGCGATCACACAAAAACATAGGTTGATTATTCACGGAATAACCAACCAAAAGACTGTAGTACAACAGGAATGCCGGATTAGTTGCCGCTGCAATGAAACGACCGATTTATTCTGGAAACACGCGATGAGAGCACGTAAGAAGTGGGCGGGTGCATTCCTACGAGATCGCAAGAAAAAAATCCTCGTGGTTGGAAGTTGTCGTTATAACGAGGAGTTTGCTCACGCTTGGGTTCTTGGAGGATTTCTCTTCTGTCTGAGAACCGCCGAGGAAGAACTACCGGCCCGAGCCGATGATTCAGCCAATTTCGGTAAAGTGAGTCATTCTAGCGTAGGGAGACAACGTGATTCAAGGGCGGATTTCGCTCGTGGTTTTTGAACAAGCTCCACATTCGTGATAAGAGAAGCTCAGAATCGTGTACTAAAACAATTCATTGCCTTATTACACGATGGAAGCGTGGCTACGAGCCAACACAAATACAACAGTCGTGGTGGGCCGTGCATACCTAACAAGCCTGAGCTTGGTGAATGAATTGATTGATAGCGGAGAGTAGAAAGATTGATGAGTGTACAGGCTCATAGACCCCGAGGGGTTGTCCCCAACCAGGAAAGAGATAATACGAAAGGCAATTTCGATCTACACGTCGAACCCCAGGGACAAGCAAGGGATTGCAGAGCGTTTGTCGAAAAGAGGAAATTCATCAGGAGAGCACCGCAGAGCCAATCAAACAGGACTAACCCGACTAACCATTTATCATCTGGCGTCGACTCGGAGGCGGATCGATTTCCTCCAATTTGGATTTCTCTCCGGTTCTGAGGGCTTTTTTGTACCCTTCAGAGCATATCGTGGGATGGTAAAAGGGTTTCTCGATATCTATTCATCATCTTGACGGATGGTAAGGTAGCGTGGAACGGCGCATCCCTAACCGCGAAAGATGACGGGCTCAACGGTGACCCAGTTCACGAAAATAGGAATAAATTATCCGATAAATAATTTAATTTTCGGAACCGATCATTGGGATTTGAAAACATTATAACCCGAACATTTCAGAATGACGCGCCTTCCAATAAAAGCTGTCACAAGCTTGAGCAGAAACTTTTATTCAAAGACATTTCCAGAGCCAAACTTTGAACACCACCAATGATTTCCCTACCTACAGACGGGAGTTTTCCATCGATCGGCCGTAACACCTTAATTAGTTAGAAACTCCTCTTGGATAGTCCTACTGGAATAGAACTAGCAGCACATGCTCCCAACTAGATCATTACTTCAAGCCGCTACAAGAGGCAGTTACTTCAAGCCGAGGAGAGTTGTTGAAATCGAATGAACTTAGAACAGAAGTGTCGCTGCATTCTCAGTTGAACGAAGCACATTTCCGTGACTGGTCGAATACCAACTACTCGCCCCTAATTACAACTCATTGCTCACGGTGATCGATCGAGTAGCGCCCAGACAAGAAGTAATTAGTTCAACGCCATTTCCTCGTTTACCAAAAGAAGCTCGTAAGTGAAAAGCCTTTGCCGCGGAAGTGAGAGAAGACCGGTTGTATTTAGGGGAGGGTTTGAAAGTTAATTCCATTCCGTACTTGAGCTAAGGGAGGGTTGAAGGAACTGCTCGAAGTACTTTAAATTACCGGACAGCCTAATCAAGTTAACTTGACTATTGGCGCCTACAGTCGTACTGAGTGGGAAGGTAGAGCTGAACGACTTCGTTAAATATAGAATCCGCTATTGCCAGGTAGCTGCCCAAACCGAAAACGTAGTAAATTCTTCTACAAGCATGATGATTTTCTATTATACAGGATCGGGGTCTTCAGTGTTCGATAATTAGCTGTCGAAAAACGGAGAAATTTGTCCCAAAGACATTTGGGATATTGAATTTACACACATTTAAAGACAAATTAAATCAGTAAAGAGTGTATCGTTCCAAAAAGAGTAATAAATATAAAGTAAAACGCAAGGAAGGATTTTTTAAAGGAATGAATAAAGGTGTTCGTTCTTATTTTAATACAATTGAAAAAAAAAAAACCACATTACGTATCCAATCTTCAGGCTTAACCAACAATGTTAATCTGACGGAATCATTGATATTTAGGTACACATAAAGGAAGGTGTTAGATTACATTGTCTGCCTCTTAATGAACAGAACACTTGGGAGGCGAAGAATCAGATCTTCCAAGTAACGTGCGCCCGAGCGATCATTAATTAGAGAGATTGGACAAAATGCGACACGAAGGACAGATTACTGGGACGGATTCAGGGGGAGATAAGTAACTCGGAGCAACTGGAGCTGACTGAAACCGACGTCTTCTCCCTTAGTTCTAGAAGTGGCGTGGAGTACGCTTTAGGGCGACAGGATTAACAATAAATGCTTGTAAACAGAGTTACATCCTGAAAAACACCATCTTCTCTTTCCTTCTTCCTTTCTCAGGATCCTCGCGAGAACGTTCCACGAAGGCTTTATTGCCCGACGGCAGTTTGAATAAATAAATCAACCGACGAGAAACGAGACTACGTGGACGTGAAAGCCCCTTTTCGTCCCTAAAAGACGCAATGATACGAGCGAAAACCCGGTACATTCTACTCGAGCGAGGTTTCCGTGGGGGAAATTTCCGCTCGATATCACAGCTCATATATAGGGCGTTGATTGTTACAGGAGCGAACACCGACAGCGGCTTAAACCGAGAGGAAAACGAAGCACATCTCCAGTATCTCTGATGTCCGTATTCCTGAAACGCTCGGTTTTGGCACGTCGTTGTTTCTGTAACACCAAAACACAGGCTGCAAGAAGATAACTAAGTAGGTAGCTCATAAATTTCATGCAGTGTGCACAAGGGCAGACCCGCATCAATGTTTGCTGCCTGACCAGGCAAAGGCACCAGAGCGACATGCCACTCACCATTGACGAAGCTTTGACTTTTACCCTTTGTACTTTTCACGGCCCACTGAAGATACAGACAAATCAGCTTGCTCCCCCATACAAGGGAACGTAACTTGGAGGACCAACTTCTACTAGAGCTGAAGGACCAAACAATTCAAGATGTTACGGTTCACTCCTACAGTCCAAATGGATCAAAATTGGGATTTCGCATCGATATTTTATGTTGAACTGCCATTGGTACGAGTATACCAGCCAAACAGTTATGTAACTACCAGGTTTGGTCCCATCTTGAGCTGATGGGACGTCAAAGTGGACACCATAATTTGGAGAGCTTGAAATCGTCTCCGGCGAAAGCTGTTTGCAATTTCCCTCAGGAAGTGCTGCGTGCTGCTGTCGATGATTGGCCCAGGAGGTTTCATGCTTGTGTGAAGGCCATATGCAGACAATTCGGACACATCGTTTTTCATCATAAAACATTTTACAATGTAAAAACAAGATAACAAAACGAGCTTGAAGAATTATTTCTTGTAACAGAATGAAATTATCGAGAAGATATCAGCGCGCAGGCAAATTAAATATAGATTTTCTGATCAACAAACAAAATTGAACTCAAAACGAAATCAATACAAAACTGATTGGTTCATCAATGGGAAATGTTGCGCCAAAGTAAACATGCGCCAAGTTGATATTTGATATTTATTTACCTTCCCGCCCACTCGAAGCAAACTTGGCGCCGACTCTAAAATGATGAAGGTCGTTTACTAAATTAGAAATGAGCATCATAGAGATAATGAGACGGGAAATGTGACGAAGAGACATCCTAGACGACGTAATTGTTCTTATCTCATTTTGAAAATTAATTTTTGTTGTCTCTATTTACAACGTTTAAATTCAAATTCTGGAATGCTCGCTCATCGTCTGTGGTCTTCTAAAACGATCTTTGATTTGCCGGAAAAGTTTAAAATTTTGCCCTACACGCTGCGGTGTTATTTGTACCGTATTATCTTTGCCAGACCACATAAGTCATCGGTACCACTTGACCGATGGTTTCTTTGACCAAAGGTTATCACCACACGTAGAACTACAGGTGAAAGGGAGGAAGTCATCTCGATCAACACTCTAAACCGAGTAACAATAGCACAACAGAAAGTGCTTCTAATTGAGCGGCAGTTGTCGGGTTGGAATGGAACGCGTTCTGAATTCCACACCAAGAACTTCCACCGCAATTGCTGTTCAGCGTGTTATAGTGGGAACATGGGGCATCCTGAAACTCGCTGTAATTGCTCACATACTTGAGTCCCTGAGGACGCGCAGGGTTGCGTTCAGTTGGAACGAACAACGTGAGAGAATTCAACAAGAGGATTCATCCCGATATTCGAATAAATATATACTTACCTACTTCATATAAAACATCTAGAACAACTCTAGAATGTTCATGTTGAATTAGATTAATCTCACTGTTGTAGGACGGCTAAGCTACATCTCGGGGCTGATTTAGCCAAAGCTTTGATCTGGTTGAATTCATTCACGCACGAGTAATATTTGCTACGGGAGCGCCAAATCAGTAAGGTTACCATGAAATCTCAGGAACTGCCGCACGAAATAAAATCAACCGCAATAATATCATTTTCCAAAACCGCATAATCTGGTAAATCACACAAAATTTATTGCCAACTTCGTTCCCCATTTTTATCTCGAGTAGACTGAAACTGAAAGCACTATCAAACATAAATTCCGCGAGATAAAAGTTTGAGATTCTTTCTCAAGAGGTTTTGCATGGAGAGAGTAAAATGGGAGAAGAACGCAACAATTCACTCAAACTCCAAATAGTTCCGAAGTTTACCGTTTCACCGCTCGAAAGATATTTGCAAAGTTTTCCGCAGTTCTACAGTGCTCATGAACTTTCTACTTCCATCAATATAGAGACCGTAATCCATCATTTAATTTCTTCTACCACATTTGCTTATAAATTTCACGTAACTGGAACTCAACTGACAAAATGCATTATCCAAATGATGATTAGGAAGAAGTATCACATCACATACCTCACTTCAAAAAGAACATTATTGAAGTAAATAATCAATAATTGATCAATGAATGTGTATGTAATCAATATATGAAATAAATAATCAAATATAAAATGATAATCCTCGTTTTTCATGGGATGAGCCGGTGGTTTTTAGCTAGGAATGTTACGGAACAGGTTGATCACCATCGAAAGAGAAGTTACATCCTGCGGGACTTTCACCAAAAGAATCCTTTCAAAGAATCCTGTCGAGTGAGGTCTGCTGACGAAGAAACTCCGACAAAATAGCGAAAACAGGGTGGATATAATAGCCACGTATACCTTCAACAGGGCTACAATTACGTGGAATTTCTCTCATCAAATATTACGATCTTTACGATTCGTTCAAACCCACCGAATGTTTTGAGTAAAAAAAGCGCTGAATTCCAATTCTGAATACCTTGTTGTTATTTTATATATTTTATAGTACGGACAAAGCGTAACGTATCGGGATAAGCGGTAAGAACGAAACCAATGCCTCAGTATTTGAATATATTTCCCTTAAAATTGAGGGAAATCCGCTTTGTTTAAACAATTTGAAATGTCAATCGTTATTAGAAGTGCAGTGTTCAATTAGTGAAAAGCACACCGAATATTAAGAATAGCAATATTGTATAGCGCCCTTCCCCGACACGAATTGGACAACAGTTGGAAAACAACAGAGACCTTTTTGACCCGTGCAAGGTAGGGAAGGGCAATGCAGCTGTTGGGGCAGCTGCAGCAGGAGGTTCGAGCTCTCCCCTGAACCCTACTAATGTGCAGATGATTACAAGAACGCAATCTAAAGGCAAATACGTCTCTTGAACACCCACAGGAACTCAAAAGACAACAGAATCAGTATATGAACTAAATTACACTTTATAACGATTATTTCCAATGACCCAGAAATAGCCATTCTGCAGCTTGAAACGTGTATACGCGCTTATTAGGAGCTTGCAAGTCTATTGTGAGTTACTGAATGGAGAAATTAGAACAAGCTGTTATGCAGAGGGTATTCATCCCTTTTGTTCAAAGAGGGCGTGATGAGGATCTAACTAATTAGAGTTGTGCAGTAATAAACGGAACTAGATAGCTAACATCATTGTAATGAAATTAACCCGGAGAGAGTAAAATTTGCTGACAGTTCAATGGCGTGTTCTTTTATGGAAATGTAGGGCTTATAGGCTTATTTCCCTTTTGTAGATAAAACATGCGTTTAGCAGCCACTTGAAAGAGAGTCGATTGTTGATGCTATATGATCGTACTTTCTCATTTCTTTTTATAATCCAAGCTCCGAGTTTTCCCAACCAATTTCAGATACTTCGAAATCATTTTTTTATTTTTAGCATTACCTATTCAACAAACAAAAAAGTTTTATCATTCAAGGAAGACCGACGATAACAGACGTACAATGAAGACTCAGGGAACGGTGTACCCAAAAACCCAGTCAATAAGGAGGAACAGGGCTCGTGGGGTGCACTCAATGAAAGGAGGCTCTCAATCAAAGGACGAATCGATTTGAACGCACCCTTTTATTGAAGTCCCTTTGAGAACTCTCAATCTCTTTCAGAGAGAACAAGAGATTATTTGCGAAAGTTCAGTCAAAGCAGGGTTCGCGTCAATACCAACTCCTCGAAGACTCTGCTAAAGGGAAAAGAAGGAACAGTCTAGAGATGAGAGTAGATCTTTCCATGTCCAACGACATGCGATATCGGTTATATTGACACGACCATTCTTGCTATCACCATCACAGGAAATAGCCATTCGAAAAATAGAATTTTATTCATTTCCGAACATTTGGTAACATTCACTTGGCAATACACTCCAAGACTATATATAAAATAACAAACGAAATTAGAAACACCCTTACAATATACTCGTACGTGGACCGAAACACCCGAGAAATGTGAAATGAAGCGGATTTCCACATCTGCCGGCTGCGGTTCGTAGCCCGGAGTAATTTTGTGAGGGGTTTAAAGGGATCATTGCACCCCCACAGAGCAATGAAAGTAAGAAGAAAGGCTTTCCAAATATAACTTCTATAACAGCGGCCGCGGGCCACAGTTTATTGCCCAAACCGTGTGGAGCAAGCCGAGCTTAAGAGGCGTTGGACGATGTGAAGCGGATCGAGGGGAAGAAAAAACGATTTTCCTTCGCGAACGTCTTTCGTTTGCAATCAAGCGGACCAGTTACGTAGAGCTGATGAATGATGGGAAAATTCTGTTCACAAATATCACCAACAACATTACTACTCGTGACAAAAAAAGTCGGCTTATCAAAGACAGAGACGCGGAGATATCCAAAGCAATAAATTTTCGAAGAGCACCACCTAACAATCACTTCGCTGCAGCTGTTTTCACTTTCAAAATGAAAAACAAATTGTGTTCACAAATTCCCTTGAAGACTCATGCAACATTCATCAGGAAATCAATGGTGCGCCTGCCATGCGCGTATGTTATTTTCTAGTTTTAGTGACTAGTCCGTGCCTTGAACGTTGTCCCGTCCTCAATCATCAATTCAATGCTGAAACCGGTTGTTTCTAGATTTCTGACAAATAAATGTAACATAAAGTATTATCATGGCCACTTCTGCAGTTTATTTATACCCCAACAGTCGTTATCTGTTATCTGTCTCCAAGTTAACATGAGGCTAGTTCCATGCGCTTCTCATCAATTCAGTACCACATTTATTTCCGAGAACGACATTGAAATCTGAAAATCTTGGCTCTCTGTAACCTCCAAATAAAACCAAGTTTTTTGGTTGGGATCTAACAACATCAAGTTGTGTTTTGCTATAAATGTTAAAATCAGAAGAGATTAGAGATAGAATTTCATTGTGGAAGCCACCTGGTTTCACACTAAATTTTTTTTCAAAAATTTATTCGTTTATCAAGATGTTACATGTGGTACATATCATTGGAGAGTTACTCCCCCATGTGAGGGTACCTCGCGCTTGAGGAAAAAAGCTACAATAAAGTATAGCTTTGGAATAATTAGTTCATTCTTCTATGATCACATCGAGTTGATGAAAGCATATGCAGAACTGCACTTTTGCAAAGAAAGTTGTAACTTCTTCTTCCCAAGCGACACAATTCGGCAGTAAGACAACGAACAGAGTCAGTTGTCTGGCCTTCCATTTATACAACATGGTTTTTGTAAGGACCCTCAGCAACAACTGTCGCTCTAAAATGCATTTTATTCGGGATCCGCTGTTATGTACAGATCTTATGTCACGGCACCTTTGATATTGCTTCTCAGTCCACCTTTTCAACGTGAATAGTTTATACAATCGCACCACCGCCGAGTCATTGTCGTCGTGGGATTCGTTTGCGAGCTCCCTCCAGACAACGAGGAGATTTTGGAGCTCCCATTTCTTTTTTTTTTCTTTTTACAGTCTAACTACCCAGCCCAAATCCACCCCAGACGGTAGGGCCCCCTCCATATATTTCGGGTGATTGCGGCAGAGCCACTGTAAAACTTTATGCCATTCCCTGTGTCCCTGCTTGCTTGGTTTTCAGATTACACTTACACAATGATTTTTCTTAAATTATTAGCTCTATTTGCACCAAGAAATAATGTGTATGTTCACAAACTTGATACACAATCAACTAATAAGAAATATTAGTCTTTTAATGTTTACATGAATTCATAGAGACGTAATATGTACAACTCATATCTAACTTAGTTCTCATTCTTCTCACAATGTTAGCATTACACAGTAGAACTCAAACCAAAGCAGAAGCATTCACGATATGATTGAACGCTTGATTACAAGCAATGGTTGAAATAACCAGACAAAATTATTTAGTTAGTGGATTGGCCATAATACTTGGTTTCCTGTTCTGGCATAGAAGGACTTCTTTAAATTATAACAATTTAATCTTTGTTTAATTTTGTTACTGCTGTGATTTGCGAGAATTGGATCTGGCTGCTTCTTTTCAGTAAGCTCAGTAAAATCACATCATCATTTCTGCCAGCTAGCTCTCATCGAGTACCTCCAAGCTTAAGATACTCTTTCCTTAAGTGCTTTTCCTCGCTCGGATGAATAGACGAAAAAAGTGTTTAAAGGGGGGGAATCTTGAAACTTCCGGCATCTCGCGATACTCTATCCAGTTGTCGATTAATTACTTTTCCTCTGCTCTTGATGGGGGAGATCTTCGGTAATTACTAGATAGGAAGGGATCGGCTCAATCGCCGAGTATAATGGTAACTTTCCATCATGGAAATTCGACCCAAAGCACAAATTTCCGCCTTTCCAATAGAGCCAATGTACCCAATATAAGAAGAAAATGCATGACAGTGACAGATTGCGTCACAAGGCGAATGACGAATAAGGTTCCTGGAGAGACCGTGCGATAATGTCCAATTATATTAATGCGATCCACACAATTTGAATCACTAGAGCGAAACGGGATCAACAAAAACGCTACAATACTGCGGATTCTAACGCGACAGAACCGTTTAAATAGTCTATTCGTCAATAATATAAATGACAATAACTATACCGGAGAAATTAAAAAGAAAAGTATCGTATAAACTTCCTTGAAAATAAAGCAGGACTCCTTTCCGCTACCATATGCCTTTGGATTAGGTTGAACCCTCCGATTAGTTGAACCCTTCGTTAAATTCGTACAGCCGGTGGTGGTGATATGATGATAACAAGGACGAAGGAGGTAGGAGGCAAAATCGAGATACAGCTATGCGTGAACATTCATACCATTATTACGATTATCTAACAGAAAAAGAAGAGCAGAACTTCAATGCAAAGAGAATTGAAAATTTCCAGTGTTTTTAGTGGCGTCACAATTCAACTTCAGACTGGCGACTTATCAATTCTACTTTTCGATTTTATTTCCTCCAATATATTTTCATAGTTGCTGTTCGTCCTGTTAGCAGTCTTTGACTGCGCATTCACGAACTTACAACACATTATCGCATTCAACAAGACGACCATAATAGGAAATATCTAATCTCTGTCTTCCAACGAGTCCATTTTGGGAACTATCCACTTCAAAGGCAGAAGGTACACAATCCCAACACACGGAAATTTCCTTTTGTGTCGTCCCTTTGTTCTCACCACGTCCAAATATTGAGGACCAAAGACTGCAGTCAATGAACCAAAAGTGGACGTTTTCGAGCCCCCTTGCTAAAGTTTAAGTGGGCTGGTGAAAATGCGCCACTGGCCATTTCCCTAAGAGAAACAAAAGGCTTGACGAAGTTGCTCTTACGAAACGGAAGTTTTCTCTGAACGCACAAACAAACTAATAATAATATAACTAATAACTAACATCAACAAGATCCAATGATTACCTCAATGTGGATCAAACAAGATTATGATCACAATCATGTACAGAACGCGACATAATACGAGAAACCAAGTACTTATCCAGTGTAACCTCTACACTTCGACTATTGGGGAAATTCGAATCTCGGCAGGTGTGGAGAAAAAAAAAAGTTTTGAATGAGAGTACTGTGTTTTATCGTTTATCGTCGAGTAGCGTGCCTAGCGGCCTAACTTGGAGGGAGAAACAAGCTGTAACTATTAGGAAACGCAAGGCCTCCCATAAAATGCCAACACATTCAGGGTCAATGTCAGCTTAACGAGAGGCGATCGTGACCTTGCTGGGCTAGAAACTGGATGTGCACTGAAGATTAGAAGGAGGAAAGATTGGAAAGAAACTTGCCTATTAGTTGCCAACGTCAATCTAAGAAAAAGAAGAACGGCAATACATATTTTCAGCTACGAAAACCCAGTATTTTCCTCCCTATTTACTCGTCACGCACCAAGAAAACACTCAATCCACCTACGCCACCGGTGATTGTTCGTGTTCAGTCGTTTTCTTCAAAAGTACAGTTTACAACAAAACTGGAATGAGAGCCATACAATACAAAATCCGTTTTTCCCTGGAAATTTAGGAAATTGAAGGAGGAGAGAATCGAAATGGAGAGAAGCCAATTCGACAATGATAGAAAAGGTCAAGGAAGACGGGAAGACACGTTAAAAAGTGACACATTGGTTAGCCAAACTGGGCTAACAACCGCGACAATTGCTGATGAAAAGTACTATAGGCTGACAGTGAGGAAAAATCAATAAAGGCGATTCCCTAAACGATAAATGCGTCAATTCAGATCGGTTAGAAAAGAGCAGTGCATACAATCTAACGCACTGTCCTGTATTGTGTTGTATTTTGTAGTATATTGTGAATTGTATAGATTGTATCCTGAACCAGTTATGTACCTGAAACTATGAACAATGGTTTCTCAACAAACCAAACGTCAATCGATATCTGATCATTCGGTGATTCGGGTTAATTTAGACTGATTTTGGAGCAGACTTCATCGTAGTCTCAATGGAGTTTCAGGCGAATTTCAAGAGAAACCCATCAGCAAGTCGTACACTGCAACAATGCCGTTTTGTTGATTTTGATGACGCGGGCGTCTATCGAACGTCAAATATTTGCGCAATATAAACAGATGAAGGACAACAACAATGTTTGGCGAGGAGGCGAATAGCAATTGTCATTTCGACTATCTCAAGTTGGTTCTAACTGCTATAACCGAACCAGCTTTTGTCGACTGAGCGTTTTCGGTATAATGAAGCTCATCGAGCTAGTGGATTACTAGATTCGTAACATTGTAAGTTCACGTTTGGCTTCTCGGCGGACGTGAAAGGTCAGATTGCCAATCCTAGTCCAGCATGATCGAAAAGACCTTAGAACTTAGTCGGCAAAAACGAGGAAATACCAGCCGTAGCTTTGTATTCAAAGCTAATGTCTGAAATGAACAAGTTGAAAAAAGTGTAGAAACTAAGGAGAGCGTTGACAATTATAATTATTAAAAATTTGGGTTTTCCGTGAGATGACCATCAAAGGTTAAACTGGTGGATTATAATCCAAAACGACTCCTGCCAGAGGTAATTCCAGGCGAGAAGCTCCCCAAGGTCGGGAGCAGTCTTATTATAGCATTATATTATTATTACTAATAGGTTTCGTCGAGCAAAATTCTTGCTTTTTGCATTGTATATTGCCAACAAGGAAATGGTTTAAAGGCCTTAATGGCAGATAACACAGGTTGGCAAGATTCGTCTAGATTACAGTTATCACCAAAATAAACGGAATTGAAGAATAAATGGCTATGCAACGAGAAAATGAGCCCCTCTGAATTGTTACATAACGAGTCCTTCTAGTCAGTCATTTGATGGCAATCCAAAATAAAAGAGCCAACTACGCTCATTTGGTTTCTTTTTTGGCTGAATTTAAACATTGACTTATTGGATTTGGATACGGAATCATAAAGAAAATGGCAAAAAAATCATATAAAGAGTATCTAGTCTCAGCTCTTGGTTTATAAATCCACGAAGAGGTGTCTAGGATTTAGCAATATCATTACAGTTTAAATGGGAAATTGATAACTAACTATTTAGTAAATGAAAGTCGTGGCATCTCAAATTTCTCTGGGTTTAAGTGCTAATAAATGGCAAAGACAATTTTGGGAGTCAAAATTGGCAAATTCGAATATACAACGAATAGGGAATTGAAAACGCCAAACTTTCATGTTATATGCCCGAGTTATCATGCGACGAGAGCATCGGCCGACGGAGTTCCATTCTAATTGCTAGGAAAGCTAATTAAACCCAGGGGAAAAGTAGTTTCACTTCGTTTCACGGATTACGAACACACGGCCGACTGTGGCGATTTACGAGGTTTCAAGAAGTAAAATGACGGTTGTCCTCGAGTGTACTTTTAAATGAAATGGCGCTGTAACGTGATAAACGCTGTTTAAATAACTATGCTTCACTCAACAAAGTGGCTATCCTAAATGTAAATTGGAGTGCAGAATAATTTTTTCAAGTCCATACTAAAGAATTGTTGTTATCATCAGGAGAGGGTTTTACTCCATTATCAGGCCCATACAATCGAAAACTGTCAATAATCGATATTATCCCTGACCGTAAAATGGCATTAAAATGGCGGTAATTAAAAACAATAGTTAAATTAAAATACATTTAAAAAATTAATAAACTGTTAGAGTGAAAAATTACAGAAATACGGTGATGTCGCCTGATAGGCAGGCACGTATCGCACACCCATTCGTATGGGCTTGATAACGGAGGGGGGGGGGGGGGCTAATACTGGAGTTTAGCGCCTTAGGAGAGAAGCAAGATGTTCATAAAAATATCTTCCTTCAATTCAAATCCTCCCTCTTTCCATTAATAGATGAGACTAGATAAAATACGGAAATGTATGTACAGATAAATATACGAAATTCCAATCGGTAGTAATACAGACTCCATTCGTCAGGCCTTTCAGAATAAATTTGGCGTCGTATTTTTTCATCTCTTAAAATTTTTTGTAATTGGGATTCTCCGGCTCGCCGATTGCATCATTACAAGACGAGACGATAAATGCTGTCAAAGATTGAATTAGCGCTGGAGAGACAGAACGCTCCAAAACAAAACTATTATGTAACGAGATGGATTTCAATCCAAAAATGTCGATGCCTGGCAAAGTTTGACTAAGTTACACAGTAAGCAATAAACGTTGGTAAGAGGAAAAGAAAACCTCCAAGTTAACAAGGTTAACTTCCAACGAAGGATTTATAACGGGTTGGGGGATGACTGTGAGAACACAGTAACAGAGAAAAAAATCGATGAATAGGATGAAGAGTTTCATCGTGTCCATTCAAGCAAAGAATCAAAATATAGCTGGGGATACAGCAGAGTAAAATTTTATCGTTCAATGAAAAGAAGAATTGTTGAAAGCGGAGGGGGAATTGAGGAAGTGGAAATGGCAGAATCGGGTCACATTTGAAAGGGAGATTGACAAGAAGTGACCGCCTCTCACGACCACAACTCACAACTGATGTTTTATTCTAGAGAAATGAAAGATCTCTCCCGTCAGGGAAACAGGAGCAACGTGACTGACTTATTCCCGAGTAAGTTCTGCAGCCAAATGAGGAATAAGCTAAATCCAAATTTAAGCTTCTCTACACAAGTCAGAACAATTATTTGGTTATCATTCTGTTGTCAACTCAATCGATCATCAATAAAAAGGAGAGCAACCGTACTGGCAGCGCTAAGGGCGTTGGATCCTCCTTTTACGAAAAGTGGAGCTCATATGACTCGCCGAGGGATTTGCACCACGAGTGGATAACGAAAATTCACTCAGATCCGACGTGAGTGGATTGACGTATGAGAAGACGAAGGGTTGAAGAATACGAAGCTTTTCATGAATCTTTCAAGCGCTACTCCCGCGGGCAACTAGTTCTCTCGAAGCATAAAAGGAAGGTAATGTGGATCTGAGTCGACGAAAAATCCTGACTAAACCAAACCATTGGCAGCGGGCTGAGAAAATCCACCGATTTCTGAGGAGAAGGTTCATACTTCAAACGATTATAATTACAACATCAACATGGTGAAAGCGTAAGCTCACCACGATCAACATGAATATTAGCCCCTGAATATTAGCGGGTGTGATCGAGACATCTTGAATCTACGAGGCTGAAGGAACAAGTGTTTGATGAACGTGCTCGATAAACAGGTAAAGGATCTTAGCGAAGGAAGTTTCTAAAAAGTAAAAGGAGAACCTTGAAAGCGGGTCGCTCGTCAGGAAACAGTCTGGGAGCCGGGTAATTTTTGAACACCGCTCAAACCTCAAGGACCCCAGGGTTCGTGTATGATCCCAGTCTAATGACTTGAATCAACGGGAAGAGCAAATCACGACTTCCAAAATAATTCCGAGAAATATTACACCTCGGTGAAACAGGAAATGAAGGATGAAACGTACAAAAAATTGAAGAAAACAAGATTGAAACTAATAAGGGATAGTAACTAATAAGGGAATGAAAAATGATTTAAAAAAACGCTTTCAATTTTGACGTAAGCCAGAAGATGAATGAATTCGGATTAAACTCGTTGGGTCTCAACAAAAGAGTCATTGTGCGTCGCAAATAGGAAAGAGATGAGAGACAACTATATAAGAACCGTTCAAATGAATATTTTTGAAACAGTGATCAGGTCTTTTGACATTCACAACACTGGAATTTCACGTCAGATTTGTGGTTTTTCCTTTCAAATTGGAGGTATTACACATGATAAATTTGTTTGAAATTAGTTTTCTAAGCAAGACGCAACTAACAACGGCAACTTGACACTTTGGAGTGAGGCGAATCAACAGGCTCCTTCAAAACAATGCCATTCGGAAGGAATGGATAGAATGTCTTCTTCATGTTGTTTTGCACGGAGTAGGTATTTTCAGAATCTACGCGAGCTGCAGAGTACTTATATTAAACGAAACATTTCCGTCAACCTTCACAAGTCCAAATTCAAATGGAAAACTTCCAATTTGACGTGTGAATTCTTTAAATAGATTGTGAAATCTTCCATTTTTAATGAAAAACCTCCAAATAGACGTGAAAATACTATATTTAATCGACAAGCTCTAAATTTCTACATGAAAGGTCCTAATTGACAGACACTACTTATCCCACGAATAATCGACCATTTTACTTGTTTACATTCCATCAAAGCATTACCAATTCCATCTGGTAGACGCCCAATTTATTGTGGGAGGCAGAACTGTTCATTTTTCTCTTCTAAATTGATAGGTATCACCATGTTGGTTACACATACGAATAAATTTGCCGGTTTGCTTGAAATTCACCAAATTCAGGATCTATTTTGGAAAAGCAGTTAGAGATGTAATAGGTCAAAATTTTTTGAATCTTGATTTTGATTTTGAGAATAGCTCTATCCAATTATATTAGTTCACCGACCAAGGATTCCGCTGACAAGTGCCCTCATCACTGAGCTCTCTCAACTGCTGAATGGGCTCTCTGCGGCCTTATAGTAAACTTTGTAAAATTAGAACTTCAGTGAGCGCATTTCTATGTCTTTGTTAGGGAATTTCAAGAACCGGCGATTGTAATGGGTCCCAAAAACGTTGATACAATGGAAAGCTGCGCGACTCGGCGCTCGCAGGTGTGCAACCATGTACTGAAAGCTGTCCGGTTGATAGATAAGTACCAAAATACGCGCATGCAACGATATGCTGGGAGAGATGAAATGGGTATACGTCGACGATTAGAGTCCAAAATCGCTTGAGAAAGACCATGACGTTTTTTTCGCTCTTATCAGCTAGACAAAGTACGCCGAAAATCATGTTAAACTCACCTAAAATCCAAACTCAGGTTTCTTTGGTGGTTGCTCAGCCGATTGCTCGGTCTGCCATGAACCGGAGGAACTGCGACAGCCAGCTTGGGGCGTTGAATTTCACTCATTATCATGAAAACTTCATTTTTAGTACTGCATTCTTCCAAGAATTGGTTTTTTCGAGATTAACACTTGATACACTAACACTCCGTTCTGTCACGACATTTCTGCAGGAATGAGACAATGAGCGTCAAATCAATAGAAACCGAAATTATTTCAAATATTTTATGAAAAAAATTCAGCTTCGCATTCGTATGGACGGATACTCGAAAATTCCATAATCCTTCACCATTATCATCTGGGCTGGGCCTTAAATGAACTCATCATTACTCGACTTTTATTAGCAAATACACTTTCACGGATTACGGCATTAATCAAATTGGGAAAAAAATCGGAGTTGTTTTGAGGACGACGAACACAACGAACGCGACTCACGTACACACCGAGCAACGGAACACAAGTAAAATGTAGAATTCGCACAGCCAGCTCCCGAGAAACCATAATTAATTTTTGACAGTTTTGCTCTCCACAATGCCAGTTCAATCAACCGCATTCCTTAAAAATATTTCCCTTTTCGCTATTTTTTAGCATAAAATTAGTGAATTTGGGTTTTTTATGATTTCAGTAATGAATGAAAAACGTATTTCACACTTAATTTTAGTAAATTTGACAAAAACAACTTAGTCCGCTGACTATAAGTATAACGTGTGGTTGGCTACCATGCTGCTGTGAATCAAAAGCTTAGTTTACGATTGAACATCTATCCTTAGTTTTCAATATCAACTCAAATTATACACATCATCATTGAAAGAGTGAAGGAAGATACACTTTGATTACATAAATCGAAATTATGGAACACTTAAAGAGTTCTGAAGTGACTTTTTTACGTTAGGGTCGCTTAAGGGCTGTTTTTTCAAGCTACCGCTGCAGTGAACGAGCGCTGCCATCGTCCAATACTAATCAACTTCAACACAACAATGAAAATGGCGGATTCACGTTGATAGGATTCGTTGATGTCGCGTCGCGTTAGTATGTTTTATCGCATTAAATGCGCAGAATGAGATTGATACGCGTCCAAGTCAATTGCTGAAGTAGTTAGTTTGAAACTTTAGTGTAAAGTGAGGTGCAATCGACCCTACGGTCGTTCCAAGATGAATCCGACGAGTTTGTACGTCTCGACATGTCGCTTGATACTCCAGGCGGACGGCGAAGACTCCTCGTCTTGGCAGGACATTCACAAGTTGCTTCCATGTTTGAGGCAATCTTTGTCGTGCACCGTGTGCGGAGATTTGCTTATGGAACCGTACACGCCGACGGACAGCAGTTGCCAGCATCACGTTTGCCGAAGCTGCCGTGGCGGGAGAAAGAAACTGCGTCCATCGTGCAGTTGGTGCAAAGACTATACCAAATACATGGAAAACGTTCAACTCCGAACACTATTACAATGTTACAAAAAGCTTTGTAGTTATGTTACTTTCACGGATTTTTATCGTTCTCTCGTGGCGGAAGCAGGTTCAAGCAACGTGAACAATAATACCAGAGAGACAACTCAAGCTTTGATGGACATGTTGAAAGAAGGCGCTGGGTTCAAGGACGAGTACAAAAACAAATCCAACGGAATCGTCCTACCGCCCAAAGCTCCTTCCAGCACGCTAAAAACCGCGTCAACGCAGACTCTTCATTGCGGGTTTCCTGGAAACGACAGAAAGAAGCGACCAATGACCAACGGCGAATCCACATATTCGGTTATCTGCAATGATAACGGTAACCGGCTAACTATAAAAAGAACCGCCAAAGATATGAATGGTGACGGCGAAGGAGAAAAGGTGAATTTTGTTATGCCAATTTCAAATTAAATATTTACATTTAACCGTGGGATTCTATAATGTTCTACTCACCTAGGAGGGTTGCATGATTAGTAAATTAATGGCCTATTCTGGTGGAAGGCATAAGACGAGGTAAATAAATCTGTGAACCTATTCTTACCATAATCGTGATGTTAAAGTCTAGCATAAACAGGAGAGTGACTTTTTCATGGATAATGATATTCCTTCTAAACTTCATGATTGTGTAAATCTACAGCAACCATTTCTATTCTATCATTAATTTCTGTTGCAGTCGACGAAAGTAAACAAAGTCAGAAAGCGTTCGGTTTTTATGAAACCTCAACTTTGCAAATGCGGCGTGGGAACTCAACCGAAAGGTGCTTGCAGAGGATACCGGTGCCCTTGTTATTCAACCGACAACGCTTGCTTCGACTGCTACTGTGTTGGCTGTAAAAATCCTCGAGGAGTGTCAGTTGGGAAGGCAAGTTGACCTGGAGTAGAACGTAGAGTTTACGTAGAAAATGCTGGGGTATATGAGTATAGTCAAAAGCCAACGTTCTTCCATAAGATCCTGAACCGATCAAAACTCGTCCTTCACTCAGCATAAATTGGGAGGCGTGTCTTGTAGTGTTGAAAAAAGTAAGTGAAAAGGGGCGCTCTGGAAAGTTAAACCCCGTACACACCTTTCGCTTAGTGAATTTAATAAAAAATTAAAGAAAATACCGTGACGTCAGTGATTGGCGTTTCTTTTCCCGCCCTTTTGAGCCAACTCGGATGAGGTCTACCTAGTTACTCCTGTTGGTTTCAAAAACAGCCGCGGCTGCGCTTCAGTCAGTGTCAGTATTTCATCTGGAGTGACCTTTGTTGCTTCTTGTTAACGACAATCACAAAAGTAAGAGGAGTCTCAGTTGTCTGTTAGGCCGGGTACACACGTTGAGGATTCCGGAGAGGGATTCCTCTGAGGAAAACCTCTGAGGCGGCCGGAGCCGGACGGAGCATCCACACGTAGGGGAAACCTCAGAGGCGAAAAACAAAAATCAAAAAATAAACGAGGAGCTACGACCACTGTGATACTCGAGCGAGACCTACGACGTTGAGGCCAACCGATCACCTCATCCACACGTGAGGGAAGGGGTTCAGTTCCGGGAACCGGAACCCCGGCCTCAGGTGGCCTTTCCAAAAATTGGAAAGGCCTGGCGGCCTGAAGAGTCCGCCTCAACTGAAGGCCTCGACCCGTCCACACGGTCCGTCGGCCGGAGAGGTTGGCCTCAACGGGGAATCCTCAACGTGTGTACCCGGCCTTAGAATGCAGGTTGTAGCGTCACCAATCAGCAAGTTGCTTTTTTGAAAAATCCATCATCCACACTGTTTCTGACACCTTTTCCTCTTTCATAGTCAAGGACGAAATCATTGGAAAACAAATTAACCAATTTTAGACCCATGGGGCTTCTATGGCCAATGAGGGTCTTGAGCTAACGTTAGTGAAACTGTCCTGTTCAGACACCTTACATCTACTGCTACCAAGCGCAGATATTTTTGCGGATTTTTCTGGCTTCCTCAATAATTTACGTTTTTTTGTTGCGCTTTGCAGGTTTATCCCGGTGATGAGGCTATCAAAGAAGCAGAAAGAGCGCAAGTGGAAGAATTGAATCTGCAACCGTGAATGCGAGTGAGGTCGTTCCAAAGGGTTTTATTGAAACGCCATACGATTCACTACCTAGATTACTACTTGAGAGTTCTAGTTTTACATGGACGCAAGCAGGCGGCTTGCGAAAATTGACGGTCATGCCAGAACAAGTGGTCTTGTTGGGGCCAGAAGCCCGCTTCGGTGCATACGTAGTCACGGAACGACAATTAAGTCGCCTTTTGGGGCAATTTTGCATGGAAATTGAACTATTTCGGTGGAATGGCATCAATTTCAGATGCACGAAAGAGCAGTGGGTCTCTTGAAACTGAATTGCCAGCCACTGATCGTGATTTTAAGTATATAGGGCTTCAAAATACTGTATTTCTAGTATGCTGAGCTCTTTTTTCAGTTTTTAACGGCGCAGCAGGCTTGAACTCTTAAGCAACGCTCACATTCCGCTCTCTAGTGGTTTTGGCTTGCGAAAATTTCCAGCTGTCCTCAATTTAAGCTTTAATTTGTTCCTCCCCATTTTGGGATGCCAGCCAAAATGCTACTGAACCTTCTAGGCACTGTTAAAAAGTAGTAAGAACGTCTTGACCAGACTTCCAAAATATAAGTTCTCCAACAATATGAGTCGAAAAAAGGGGAAAGACGTTATCAAGTGTTGAAAAGTATAGTAATACGTTATAACCCTAACATCAAATTGTAATCAATAAACGCAGCGAGAACGTGCGTCTTCCTGGCTTCGCCATTTTAGAACATTTAGCTCATGTATCAGCAAAGTAGCGAAACGTTGGGAATTTTCGTAAGATTACCCTTTTATTTTTGTCACCAGATGACTGGACTATTGTCATTGGACCACCAATTTCAACGAGCTTTGTCGCCGGAGTTCATAAAGCCAGTTGCAGCTGTTCCAATGTCAGAGCACTCATGCAAGCGTAGGCATTCTAACAATTCGAAGTAAACAAACATTTCCCATACTTAGGTAGGTAGTACCTAATTTGGGAATGTAACCTCGTTTCCGCGAATGGCATCTTACAAATACTGGAATTAGTATTACGATATTATTTTCTTAGTCAAACTACGCGTAGAAACTATTCCATACTTAGTGATAAAGAAATGTCCAGTTCTGCTCAGAAATGAGCAAAGATAGCATTGTTTTGAGGCACCTTCATTCAATGCGAACTATTTGGAGTTAATAAATGACTTTATTTTCACGGACGATTTTTTTTCTCGTATAAAATCCTGTACAGTGTTTGAGGCAAATCTGACGATTAAGTGAGCACCTTTCATCGCCATGTCACACGCATTGCTAAGGAAAGTTGATATGATCACATTGTAGGGGAGATTAAAAACTACTCTGAGGTACAGGACTATTAGAATTCTCCAAAGAGTGAGTCAGTATCAATGCCGTCAAGCAAATAGTCAACGACGGATGTATCAGCTTCAACTTGAAATGGATTAGTTTTGACACTAGTTTTAGGCAGTGGTGTAGCAGAATCTTTAGGGGGGTCGGTTTTAGTTTTCTTCGATGGAAAATTGTTACTAGAAGAATTGGGATTGTAGATTCTGTTCGGCGTTCTGTTGACAACTGGATCTAAACGGAGCGTTTGAGGGAGCCTTAACAGCAAAAGTTGATGATGGTCGAGGATTCGGGACTATCTTGTTCTCTTTTGCCTTTGTTGTCTGGCAGGGCTGTTGGCGGCTAGGCAATGGTGAAAACGGGCTGGAGATTGAAGTTGCGGGTTTCCTGATGGCGCTGATAGGACTCGATGTGGAAACAGACGGAGGATGTGCTCTGCTGATGGGAATGTTGAGAGTAGATCGACCGCCACAAGGCTGGTGACTGTTGAACAGGCCAGCGAACGAAGCCGGTTGTTGCATTCTAAACAAAGAAGATTATGTCAACTCCAGGAGAAATGTGATAAAATGATATGGCACTTAACGACGTTTTAGGGTAATTGGTGCAGGCCCTGGATAGTCAAAATCACATTATTATCACCTACTCCCTTATTCTACACATTAGGTGTTGGAGAGAAAAAAAAGGGATGCTCCAAGCCCTGGGCCAGCAACAACATCTTGAGAAAAACTAACACAAGTCATACCTGCTGATTGGAGACAACGTTGCAGTTTGCCTTTCAACTCTTTTCCATTCTGCAAGCAATTCAGGGCTGTCGTTCGCCGCAAGAGTGTGTATTTGCCTCAACTGCACGTTCAATTCTGGCAAAACATTGACTAATGAGTTACCAATAATGTGTTCCTCTACATCAAAGTATTACCTGCATAGTATTTTACTGTTAAATTAAGAGCTTTTAAATGCACTACGAGAAACTTAAATTTTATAAACCAAACATGATACATGAAACTGATAAAAGTTAATTTTGAAATTATGCCGGAGTTGGGCTTGGGAAGTTGAGATGGTAGAAGATATACGGGACGCAAAACATTACCAACTGATTAGGGCATATAGGGATTTTAATGGGCATAGGGTGTAGTCCAAACGACCCTCTGGGTTTAGGTACCACTGGTAACACGTCAAAATCTCTATCATTGCCTGTTGAGGGCACGTGAAACTGTGCTTTCAAAGCTGTCTTATGAATCAATAATATTCAGGTTACTAAAAAAAAAAATCAACTGCACATATCAATCACTAATTTCACAATCAATCTGCCACTTGGTACAAGCACACTTTAAGAAAATGATTGTGGGGCATAATATTTTGTATATTACTATCCAGGATTGATACAAGAGAGGGCTTCATGTCCCTAATCAACACTCGTTTCATAGATGAAACCAATAAATCCCACCACACATGCTTCCAAGAGAAGAAGTTAGCAGATGTCATCAAATTCCACCTTAAGCTTTCGAATGGGTGTACTCATTGGCCAAACCTCACAAATTTTG
This sequence comes from Cyrtorhinus lividipennis, assembly GCA_019603395.1. Lineage (NCBI taxonomy): Eukaryota > Metazoa > Arthropoda > Insecta > Hemiptera > Miridae > Cyrtorhinus > Cyrtorhinus lividipennis. Next base: position 1,864,123 of record CM034003.1, on the reverse strand, counting down.
ACCTTGGTTTGTTTCTATGCAAGATGATGGGTAAATTGACACAAGATCTCAGAAGTAGGCATTTGTCATTGTCTTTTTGAAAAGTACTGATCTAGTTAGGCTTTTGTCAAAGAAGGATGGGATTGATCAGTGAGTTTGATGAACATAAAACTGTAAGGTCTCGTCTTCAGAGGCAGTTGGGCATTGTTCCAGTGCTGGAGAAGTTGATATCAGTGATGGACTGTGTAATGGTGCAGTAGATAGGTTAAACGTCCAGTGCTACCTCACAAAAATCTCAGCTGCTGTGATATTCATCATGTATGTACTGTCGCCAATGCCAACTATACGTATAGCTTGGGACACCAAATAGGCTTTATCAGCAGAAATTCGTCTAGAGTTTGGTATTTTCTCCCTTACTGTTACTTCGTCCAATGAATCTCCCCTCATAATTAGCAGTTCTACACGTTTGAATGCATGAATGCACGAATCCAATGAAAATTGGATCGAATGATGCCCCACTTTATTCTACCTAAAAACGGATATTTTGTGTTTTAGAGAATATTTCGCACATATATCCGCCTATTCCAACGTTTTCAGGTCAAAATCAATTTTTTTTTTTTTCGACGAACTGAGGAAAGAATGAAGTAGACTTTCGCACGTGGGAAAATGGTAGAAAATGAAGATTTTTTAAATGCATTTTGGAAGAAGTAAGTGGAGATACTGGTCTCCTGACCCCAGCTGAAATTGCTCTAATGAAGTACTGGCCATTCATTTTCTTTATTTTTAAACTTTACATTTTGTATGTTATTTTGTATAAATATTTGAACTAATATTACGTTCTGTGGTGGGTCGAGTCATTATTGTTTAGTAAGCGGTTGTCTATTTTTTTAAATTTTATCCACAGTTTACACCAAAAAATAAAGCTTAGTTTTAGGAATATTATTTTTGTATTTTAATGGAATATTTATCCGCATAAAACAGCCTTTTTAAGGACCTAAGAATCCGTCCCCCTAATGATGATAGTGAACATCAGAGAAAATTACCCGGCGTGGCAAGTTCAAATATACAGTGAAATTTCATCGAAATTTGACACTCAGGAACCTTACCATCTTTCGGAGAATAAATAGCAGTCAGATTTTTTCCAGTGATGTTCACTACATGTTTTTTGTTGGACGTTCCAGCACTGATGATCCCAACATTTCTCAATACGAGCACAGTTCCAACGGCGATGTCCGTATTAAATTGATCCCAAACGTCGCGATGGATGACTCCGTGCATTTCACCTGAAACCAACGTTTATCCACGAGGTGATCATTACTTCCTACAAGAGTACGTATTGTAGACTAAGATACGAACCGGTGGGATCCTTGAAAATCACTGCAGCGTCGGGTAGTGAAGCGTCTATCGATTGAACCAATACTGCGAGGAAAGGAACTTTGTAACCTCTCAAGTTACGACCTATCGACTTGATTGAAGCCAAATTCATGCTGCTGAGAAGAGGCCGACCTTGGGGTCCCAGATCGTCCAACATAGCGGACCAAGCGCCTCCTTCGAAGATTGAACCGGAATTCTGCGAGAGAATTTCAGGCCCCTAGAAGAAACAGCACTTGTTTTAAAATAATTTAAAGATGTCCACGCCAATATACATCCAAATTTGGTTTTCAATGCCTGACAGGCTGTTCCCGCCAGCATTTCGGTTTCTCTCATACCTCCAAAGTAGGGTCGTTTTCTTCACTCCTGAGCTCATTCAAGAATTCTTCCGGAGCAATCAGAGACGTGCTGCTCCCATGCTAATAAAGACAACGACCACTCACGTAATTGGTAATTCGATAAATCAAGTTGGCATTAAATTATTTGTGCAGCACTTACTCTGGGTGGAAGAAGACCTGCAGGGCCAGGAAATCTTCTTTGGCGCACTGTTTTGTGCACTTGTCGAGTTACAACGGGGGTGACCGATTGAGTTGCTAAAAATCGGAGTATTCAATGAATTCAATCGATCCTTAATTTATCGTCAAATTAAAAGCATGTTGATTCATAAGCATAAGCATTCTTGGGGCTCGTTACGTCCAACTTACCTCGGTTCGTGGGCACTGGAGGGTCCGTGGGCTTATTACAAACAGGATTGAAAAAGTCATCGTTATTCCAACTAGCCAAAAAATCCAAATCCTTCGATTGAACTGAACAGCTTTGACGGGCAGGCTCCAAAGGCGTTGGACTGCTCACAAGGGGATTCACTTTGCAGCGACTAGGCAGCGTCCGATCATCTCTCGATGTTTTCTGCCCATTCAATTTATTTTTGGGCTGGAAAGGAGACGTTTTTGACTTGGCGACGAAAGCAGTTTTAGGTCGTGACAATCCTGCCAAGTGCTCACGAGGAGAAATCGATTCGTTTCCGAGAGCTTTGGTTTTAGCTGCAAATTCCTTACACCGAGGTGTGTCTGAAGTATTTTGAGGAAAATCCTCGGAGAACTCTATATCCGAAAAATCCTACAAAATATGAAAGAATTATTTAAAGATACAACAATTCAACGATCTCGAAGTGTTCATAAACCTTTATTAATTTAACACATGAAAGATGACCAAATTGAGCTCACTCATCGTCATGTACTTATAAAAAATACTTACTCCATTGGACTCAAGATCATCGGCTATTTTGAACATTGCTTAACATTTTACATACACCCTTGTTCTCAAGATATTCTGGTATTAGAAAAGAAAATACAGAAAAATCATTCATCAATTATCCTGTGTAGATGAATGAAATTTACGCTGCGCGGGAGTTGACATGAACACAAACATTAGATAATACATTGTTATCACCAATCATGTGATTGGTTCAGATGAGGTTTCGATTGATGATTGCTTCGATATATCGATGTTGTCCTTTTCCCCACGGATTGGAACAGTACTTTTTATAAATTATTCTTACACTTCTCTCTGTCTGAAAGTAAGCAGGGTTGGTATTGTTTAAAACATTTGTTTTGAATGCACCGTTTTAAACACATTTTTGCAAGTGGTGTCTAAAACAACAATTTGAAACAGTGCTTAATACTGTCTTAACACACCCTTCGTGGATCTCGATGGAAAATGACATTGACCTCATGAGGAATGAGCTTAGAAATACAAGTTGGACAGGTACCACCATGCTGGATGGTTAGCAGGTTAAAAAAATTTTGTTTTCTTTTGTGATACAAAAAACGCAGCTAATTCTTTCACAGGGTTTGGTTATTCGATTCCAATCGATTCAGCGTCCAAAATTTAGTGGAAAAAATGATAGCCCACACGACTAGATACCAGAAACCTCGAAAACACATTCGAAATGGGTACATGGGTCACCATTTTGATCCATAACCTCTTCCGGCCTATCATTCTGGGACCTATTTCATTGGATTCAGCAAACAAAATTTAGCCGAAAAAAAATACCCTCTCGACAAAATCGCCAAAAATCTCAAAAATTTATTTTTTGAAATACACATTTTACCCCCTCCCCCTTCTCTAGGGTCAACTAGAGCTGGAAACGGGCCACCCGAAGTTTTTTAATGGTTAAATAGTATCGATGTTGTGACGGCTGTTGAAGCATCGATATAATGACATCAAAGAAGACTTGCTTTCTTACTTCAACTTGTCAACAACAACTACAACCTGTGTCAGTTGATAAGGCTTCGAAAATCATTTGCTCTGCTGACTTCTGCGTTCTATACATAGGTTTGCGTTTGTTGGATCTTTTCGTCGTCTTAATTCGCTTTGTGGCGTTGAAGTTGCCCTTTCAAAATGTTAACGATTTTGCGACAACTTTAGTTACGGCGACATTTTGTGGAATTGTCAGAAAACTGATAAAATTGGTACAACTATGGCTGAAAACTACCTATATTACATCACTCGTTTGACTGGACTTCTACTTTTGCTTAGCTCATGTTGTCAGCATACCTCTGCAGAGAGTGGTATGTATTTAGGCTTTTTTGAGTAGTTACTAAGTTGTCATACTATTTTCTGGCTCCTCATTCTCCTAGTAGTCGAAATTCGGTTGGAGGTTTTACCATAGCAAGGGCGCCATGACCATAAGCGATGACCGCTCATGGACGGATTCTTTAACGCGTTGTTTTGTAGAAGTGCTCTGCAAGGACCCTATGTGAGAATGTGACGTCTAGGGAGTTTCTGGGGATGATGTATAGATTAACGCGCTCAGCGCGTGAGCTCTGTTCCAATCTGTGTGCGTCGCAAGCGCCTGGCGCGTGAAGATAGCCTTCACTTCAGATCGCTCTTCCAGTATACCAGAAAGTGAAATGGAACATATTTCTACTTCCCGCGCCAGCTTTGTGAACCTTCTGAAGGTACTGTAAACGTCGGAGTCAGAAGCAGAGCGCGTGAGCTCCGTTCCAATCTGTGTGCCTCGCACGCGCCTGGCGCGTGAAGGTAGCCTTTACTTCTGATCGCTCCTCCAGTATACCAGAAAGTGAAATGGAACATATTTCTACTTCCCGCGCCAGCTTGGTGAACCTTCTGAAGGTACTGTAAACGTCGGAGTCAGAAGCAGAGCGCGTGAGCTCTGTTCCAATCTGTGTGCGTCGCAAGCGCCTGGCGCGTGAAGGTAGCCTTCACTTCAGATCGCTCCTCCAGTATACCAGAAAGTGAAATAGAACATATTTCTACTTCCCGCGCCAGCTTTGTGAACCTTCTGAAGGTACTGTAAACGTCGGAGTCAGAAGCAGAGCGCGTGAGCTCTGTTCCAATCTGTGTGCATCGCACGCGCCTGGCGCAGCCTTCACTTCTGATCGCTCCTCTAGTATACCAGAAAGTGAAATTCTTAAAAAAAAAAAATATTGCTTTATTGTTGAAACACTGCTTACTGAAACTTGGCTCTCAGCTGATGTCGCTTCGTCGGAACTCGGATTGTCTACGTTATATACTCTGTACAGGACTGACAGGTCACGGTATAACTCAGCTAAATCTTCGGGGGGTGGAGTACTCATCGGTGTGTCTTCTCGTGTTCGTTCAGTGCAATGCCAGCTTCAATCGAATAGTCCTGGAGCAGTTATTCGTTCTGCTGCCCGATCACGGGGTCATTGTGGGGTGTGTCTATTTGCCTGATTACTTGTCAGCTGATCACGTTGCGCTGTTTTTTGAGGAGGTGGAGCGCTTATCCTTGACATACCCCGCCAATAAACTGTTCGTGGTCGGTGACTTCAATCTCCCGGGCCTTGTTGTGGGATCCTGATACCGGTTTTGTAGCTGATACCTCCAAGTTATCTAGAAAGGCTCGAGAGCTGGTTGATTCCATGCATCTATCTGATCTCAGGCAATACAATTTTTTGAGTAATCCGTCCGGCAATATTCTAGATTTATGCCTATCTAACATACCTGATATTGTTCTCCACGGCACTGATCCAATAGTGCCCCTTGACATTGCCCATCCAACCTTTGAGTGCTGCTTTACCTGTGACATTTCTCCATCCTCTATAAACCCATCACACAAATTTATCTTCAATTTTAACAAGGGCAATTACAAGGCCATGGACAGTTATTTGCTCGGAGTCGATTGGAGCTTTTGCGATGCATTACCCTTTGTGGAGTCAGTCGACAAGTTCTATGATGTCTTGACTGGTTCCATATGTGAATTTGTTCCTAAAATGAGAGAAGTTAGTGCATCCTTCCCCAAGTGGTTGGATGGCAGTCTCATAAAATTGATTAGAACCAAGAATTTCGCACACGCCCGATACAAGGTCAACTGGTCTTCAGAGTGACTACATGATTTTCGCTGAACTTCGTAAGAAATGCAAATCTGGATCTCGAGCACTCTACCGCGCCTACTTAAATGATGTCCAACAGTCGCTGAAGTCAAATCCGAAGGCCTTCTGGAATCACTTCAATTATTTGCGTGGGGACTCTTCCTCTTTGCCTGAGGTTATGCATCTCGGCGATCGCGTTGCCAATGATCAGTGCGGGATAACCAGCCTTTTTGCGGAGCACTTCTCTTCGGTCTACGATCCGCCTTCGGACAGACTCCTTACCGACGAGAATTCCTACTCATCCTTCTCTATTGGTTCTATCTCAGTCACTATCAGCGTTGTAAGGGCTGCGCTGCTTTCAATCGATGTCTGTAAGGGTATGGGACCCGATGGAGTTCCTCCAATTTTTACTGCGTCGATATGCTGATGGCCTGTGTCGTCCTCTTTCCCTACTCTTCAACAGGTCCCTCTCTCTGGGAATTGTCCCGGATAGATGGAAGGTGTCCTTTGTCACGCCCATACCGAAGAAGGGGGATAAATCTCGGATTGAAAATTACCGGCCCATCTGCTCACTATCTACCATTCCTAAAATCTTGGAGAAGATCGTCGTATCAAAGCTTATGCCGCTAATAGTTCGACATTTATCGGAGCACCAGCATGGTTTCCTACCGGGTAGGTCGACGATTACAAATCTTCTGTCACTGCAGCAGTTCATTTTCGATGCTTTTGGGGCTGGTGAGCAGGTGGATTGTGTATATACGGATTTTTCTAAGTGCTTCGACAAGGTTCCCCATTCCCTGCTCATCAGTAAGTTGAAAGCCTTCGGTTTCTTTGGTTCTGTGCTTG